>CM039526.1:2608539-2728083 GCA_022433055.1 Begonia peltatifolia | reverse complement strand
GGATTAAACTAAAATTCTGGAAATTAAAAGTTAAAATTTGAAATTTTTGGGTTATTACAACACCAACTTCGAAAAGGTGTAACTCTCTTGTTTGGAAACGGAATGATACGATTCTTTTGGCCAATTAAATTTTCGGATGTGAGGTTGTTTGTGTATAAAAATCAAAGCTTGAATCGACTGTGATGGAAAGATATGGATGCTCAACTGCGGGTTGGTCTACAAAGGAAATAAATGTGTTTCTTCGAATTAGGGTTTTCCGAGTTGAAGAACACTACTTATGATCTAGCCAAACAAATATAACACAAACATAGCAAATAAATCTCAAGAAATACAGAGCTCCAATACCAAATGATACAAATCAAGTATAGAGATTTGTTTTAACTTTCAAGAGTTAGTTTCTTCTAGGCTTTTGAGTGGTGGTTTCGAAAATTCACTAGATCTTACGTAGAATAAAGAAATGGAAAGTAGCTCCAAAAATTGTGAAACTTGACCATTAACTTACTTGAAGTGTTGATGATAACCTCTAAGAACTTTATAGGCAAAGTTGTAGATATGGTGAAGTTATGAGGTGGACATCGATGTTGGTCCGGTAGGCGCTAGGTTGGCGTCTATGCAGGACTTGGTTGCTTCGAGACGAAGAACACTCCAACGATTTGAATTTGAAAGTTTTTGCCGTCTTGTGGGGGTGCCTACTATCAACTAAGATAAAAGGAAAATAGCACTTTAAGAGTTTTTGACAGTTGAAAAATAATGGTGAAGGACAAGCACTCGGACGAGGGCTTGCAACCTCGGGTATTGAGAGCATACAAGCTTCAGAAAATTTATCAAATTCAACTACTAATGTCATTACATAAAGGTACTTAAATAACACTTTTCTATAACAAAATTAGGAAACCTTGCTAAAACAATAACTAGAAAAACTTTCTAAAGCTACAATTAGGAAAGATTTCTAAAATTTTCATTAGAAAAACTTTATAAAACTATAATTAGGAAAACTTTCTAAAACTATAATAAGAAAATTTTATAAACATAAAATAAGAAATAAAGAGTGGTTCTCATATTGGGCTTTGGGCTCCATTTTCTTGTAAGAAATAGTCTCTTTGTAATTGAATCCGTTAACCAAGAAAACGACTTCCAAATTTTGCGATCCAGTCCATTCTGAAAAGCTTGAGATGCCAGTTACATTCTTTATGAAGCTCACTTATTAAAATAACATTGGCAAGGTGATTGAATATGTCAATTAATCCTCAGAGTTCAGTTTCATGGCAGCTCTTTTTGGAAAGTCCAATAATCCTTGGACGTTGCTTTATTTTTCATTTATAGCTCACCTTGAAGAATGTCATAATGTAAGTGGATGCTGAATTGAAGATATTGATTTCTAATGCTTATTCCTCCATGAAGACCTACAAAATAAATACTTGAAATTTAGTTAGAAAATCTCAATTGAATTATTTTTGAATAGTGGTGGATCCGTAGCACATTACGAGCACTCATCACTCCCACAACATTATCTCTCCAACCACAATGATTTATCCCCTCTTCTTGGTGAGTGATATCCAAGTAGGTTGTGTGAAGAGTGAATTCATCTTTTGTGAGTGCAGTAGCTTTTACTTATCCTTCTTCATTCTTCCCCTCTCTTTGTGGAGTAGAAATTAGCAGCAAGAATGTAGAAACTCTCATCCCCATCCATCGAAGCCGCATCATCCCCAAGTTGGTACAAGCTATTTTTTAGAAAAACTGTTTGTTCTAAACTGAGCAGTCATCACTCCCGCAACCATGATTCATCCGCTCTTTTTTAGAAACAATCAACCCCACACATACAGTTTGTTCCTACTACAAGAATCACATCTAATGGACTTCAATCTAGAGAGCTATGCCTCTCCAAAATAGATACATTGGTCTCAGCCAATGTAGTAATCTGAGCTCTGGCGACCTCCACTCCATCCAGCATAACGTCCATTTCTCAGTGACAGTTTTGTTGATATTTTGAGGTTTGTTTCCCAATATCTAGGGCTAGAATCTATCAAAATTTTAGTCCCAAAATCCAAGTACAAATTAAGTTGTTACTGTTCAAAGATGTTGTTCGTTCTTAGCAAAACAACACAAGTCTTATTTTTTTGTGTTTCAAATTTGGCACATTCTGAGACACGTCAACTTTGAAGACAACTATAAACGAAAACAAATTTTGATATGCAACTCGCTTGTGTGCAAAAGTGTTGCCAATTTCATTCATGATCTTTAAGCTTTTTAAATTTGAGCAAAAAAGCTAACTCGTCGTATATCTAAACTTGAGATTTTCATTTGTGAGAGTTAAGTTATTGTTTCTTAACCTTCAAAACTTTACATACATTGTTTGTGAAATAATTAAAGAGTGCTGTCTTTGAATAGTTGTCATAAAATTTGATGGACACCTAAAAGATTAATTGATTATAACCACAAGAGTTATAGCAATCTTCAAATGAGAGGTTTGAAGAGAAGACATAGATAAGATTGGTTGAATCTCGCTAACAAAACATTTGCACTCTCTTTCTCCTCTTTGTTTATATTATTGACTTGCAAGCGTACTAGTTATAATTTATCTAACTAAGAGATAAAATATACATATATTAAGAAAAAACGAAAGGGTAACTTTAGTCCCACGAAAAGCTTAAAAAATTTAATTCACCTCTTCTCCTCTTAAATTACTATTGGTCCTACAAATATATAGTTTTTATTTCAAATACAATCTATTTGCTAAAGACTTTTTCATGTAAAGAGTCTCCAATTTTTACCACGCAGAAATATCTTATGTTACCTCACAACGAACTTTGTTTCCAAAACTCAATAGAAAATAACATTATGTGCCTTGGATTCCAGATCAGTTGCCTTCTTCAAATCTGGAGCTTGAATCTTTACAATGGCTTTTGCATCTCAAATTTGACCATTGATCAACGCTCAACGTGCCACTTGTAGTGAATTTGGATCAATTTACAGAGCAAAGAACAATTAAAATCAAGAAAGAGACATTATTCTGGTTTAACGTGGTTTGAACTGAACAAGTCTTTTACATCCACTAGAAGAACAAGAAGCAAATTCTTTTGGCTGTCACCACAAGAGAAACATTAAAGAAAAATGAACAATATACTAGAACACATTACATATTCCAAGAACTCTCCAAGAAATTCCCTTTGTCATTCTCTATCTGAATAGCCCTAGCTGTTCAAAACCGGTTAATTAATGTACCAGAAAATAGAAATAACTATTGTCAAAGACAGTTTCTCAACGGTAATGTGGCATATTAAATCTAGAGGTAACAAACAGAAGGGTCGAGCGACTGAACCTGCTACAGTAACAGGTCGAATTTGACTCGGTACTAAACAACAAATTGAGTCGAACCCATCATATCAGGGTTGCGAGCGTATCAGGAATCTATCCAAACGATCCAGCCCATGATCTTGACCAGTCAGGCCCTTGAGACCCAACTTCTACTATCTGCCCAGCACAATTATAGAATTTATTCTTTAATATACTATTAGGCCATACTTCTTTCTCTAGTGGACACATTGGTTGATTTTTTTATCATTATTTTTTCACTTTCTTTTCCCCACTCGTTGCCTCTATTTATAGCAAATTGATCAGCTACTGCCATCTCACTTTTACGACGTGGGATTTGAGGGTTTTATTTTTTTACTTTTTAAAATTGTTTTCCTTCTTTTCTTCCAATTTTTCATTTTTAGAATAAATAAATAGTATTTCTTATCTCACTATCTACTTACAATATTAATTTTTTTTAAATAACTAATTTATTTTTCATCATCATTTATCAATTTAAATCCTTTAATAATGAAATTTTTTTGTTTTATCTCTTATCGTATCTCTTTAAATTTATAAAAATATTATTTTATTCGTTAAGTTAATGTCTTTAAATTAGTCAATACTCTATCATAAAAATTGAATAAATAAACAAAATGCATGATTATCTCAATTTAGCATTTATTTTTTTTAGGCGAGGTGGCTTGCCAGCATGTCCACTTGACTCAACGATCTTTTATTTTTTTCTAAAAATTCTTTCAATTTATTTTTTTCTTTGAAAATATTTATTATATTCGGTCCATTAAGATCGATTTGTTAGGCTCGTTGAGTCTGTTTAACTTGACTCAGCTCGATTGGCTCGTTTGTCATTTATAATTAAATATGTATCAATATCGTTACTATATATTCTTAATAAGATGAATTGTGTTTTTAACTATGTACTATTGAATATTTCATACTTGAAATATAAGCTGTGAACCTATTTGAATTATTATTCTTTGTATTTTATTACGTAAATGCGAGTGTGTATGTGTGTGTGTGTATATATATATATATGTTAATACATAATTTGCATAAATATCAAGAAATTTTTATAAATTTTATAAAATATAATGTAAATTTTAAATATAATATTAATCGATATAAATTTATATTACAAAAGCATCATGTTACCACATAATTCCCACCGAATAAGGGTATCATTAATTTAGTTGAGAATATTAGTTTAGATAACTATTCTACTTGTTATTTCAGAATAATTGGATAGAATTAGTTCTTAGCCCTTATAGTTTATCTATTACAATTTAGATTTTCTCACTAAAGTTCTTACAATTTTTAGCTTGGGCTTTGAAAATTCCTATAATTTAGTTTCATCATTAAATTTAACAAAAAAACAAAATTGCACGTTATATTTGATTGGAGTAAATTGACTCTTATTCAAATTATTTCGAAGTAAATTAATGAAGAAAATTTTTATTTAGTTCAACAATGACCAATCTTAGATACCATTTTCCTAGAATTAGCGAAATTATCAGATATAAATAAATAGTAAATATTAGTGGAAAAAAAAGTAAATTTATAGGAATTGAGACAACGTTTAATTTCAAAAGATTTGTCAAAATATTAGGAGAACTTTGAAAGATGTCGAGCTGTAATTAAGATGACTGATAGGTTTAGTGGTCGACCAAACCAGGCAGGTGTCGACCGCACCGGTCGACCTGTGCGGGCAAAGAGTATCAAGGTGTCGACCTATGACTGTAGGTGTCGACCGCTCAGTGTATGGATGAGTGCGAGGTGTCGACTTGCACGTAACAAAGTCGACCAAATCTCGTATGTGTCGACCGCATGGGTCGACCTACTTGGACAGAGAGCAACAAGGTGTTGACCGGCACATGCAAGTGTCAACCGTAATGTAAAGCAAGCAGAAGTGTCGACCTCGAGGGTCGACCGACGCGGACAGAGAGGGTTTAAGTGTCGACCACCAAAGGAAGGTGTCGACCAGTCCAAGAAGTGAGTAACATGAGTTGACCGCGAGAATCGAATGGCGTTTACCTGTGTCGACCGATGAAAAACTTGAGACAACCCAAATGTCGACCGCTGTTTGCAAGTGTCAACCGGTTTCTTCGTTATGTGTTTTATAAAAGGAAATTTTATTTAAACTGATTTTTATTAAGTTTTCCGCCACAATGCCGTTTAAAATATTTTCAAAATTGTCATTTTAAATCGAGGAATCAAAATTTTTTTAAAAAAATAAAATTTTAGTTAAATTTTTTGAGGATAATGAATGAGTAATAGAAGTGTGCGAACCAGAAACGTGTGAGTTTTCGGGGCCAACAATGACTAATCTTAGATACCATTTTACTAGAATTAGCTAAATTATCTGATATAAATAAATAGTATATCAAAAAGTTTATGTTAATATTGGTGGAAAAAAGTAAATTTACAGGAATTGAGACCAGGTTTAATTTCAAGAGATTTGTGAAAAAATTAGGAGAACTTTGAAAGATGTCGAGCTGTAACTTATTTCTTAAAATAGTATTATATTTATTTTTAAATTTAGGCTTCATTCCTACCTTCAGACCAGACTTCACTAATGAGTGGAAGTATTATTTTTATTACTATACTAATAAATAAATAAAACGTAAATCTCAAGTTATAATATAATATTAAAACATAAAATTATAAGGTAAATCTCTTCTTGGTCATTTCCTTAAACAACGTTTAAAAATAATTAATGTTATGTTTTTTTTTTTTTTAAATTCTTTTGTTGTCACTAGTCTAATTAATAAATTATTTTAATTTATATAATTAATTATATTAGTGATGTATAATAATTAAAACATAAAAAATAAGATTTTTTTTTAAAAATCTTAAAATTTTGGTTTTTTAAAAAAAAAAATCTCAAAATTTACTATTCATCGTATAAAACTTTAACGTTTGATAAATAAATAATTTGAACCTCCGAGGAGAGTGAGGAGGACGTGCTCTCGGTAGACAATAGCCGGTTCAATTGGACTGACCGTCTAGTGCTTAATATGCAAATTTTTCTAAAATTTTTCGGATAAATGACGTACTCTCCCTCGTAAAGTACGTACTCTAGGAGGGAGAAAACGTCCTGTCTAGTTAGAGTACGTACTCCAGATGGAGTACGTCCTATCCAACTGGACAGAACGTCCTCTCCCCCTTAGAGTACGTAGGGAAGAGTCTAGTTGGACAGGACGTCCACCACTGGAAATGACGTACTCTCTCCCCTGTAATACATACTCTAGATGGAGTACGACTTATCCAACTGGACAAGTCGTACTCTCTCCCTTAGAGGACGGATCCGTGACAAAAGTCACGGGTTCTTGTTAGGGAGTACGACCGATCCAACTGGACTGATCGTACTTCCCCATAAAAATGAAAACTCGTGACTTTTGTCACGGGTTTTAAGGAAGAGAGGACGACTCGTCCAAAGACTAGCTGTCCTCTCCCCGAAAAATTTTAGAAAACTTGCACATTGAGCACGAGACAACCGGTCTACCTGGATCGGTTCAACAGGCTGGTTCAGTTGCCTATTTATCAAACGTTAAGATTTTTTACGATAAATAGTAAACTTTAAGGTTTTTTTCAAAAAAATAAAAACTTTAAGATTTATTTTAAAATAAACTTTAAAATTTTGATGAATAGGCAATTTGAACCGGCCGGTTCAGCTGGACTAGATGTCCCGTGCTCAATGTGTAAGTTGTTAAAAACTTTTCAGAGAGAGTACGGTTGGTTCAAGGAAGAACGGCTGGTCCTTGGACCAGCCGTTTTTAGGGGGAAGTACGGCCGGTTAAGTTGGACCAGTCGTACTCCCTTGGCAAGAACCTGTGACTTTTGTCACTGGTCCATCCTCTAAGGGAGAGAGTATGGTTGTACTCCGACCGTACTCTCTATAAAAAATTTTAGAAAACTTGTACATTGAGCATGAGACATCTGTTTCAGCTTAACCGGGTAGTTCAAATTGCATATTCATCAAAATTTTAAGGTTTATAATAAACCTTAAAGTTTTGGTTTTTTCGAAAAAAAAACCTTGAAGTTTATTATTTATTGTAAAAAATTTTAACGTTTGATAAATAGACAATTGAATCGGCTAGTTGAACCGGTCTAGCTGGACCAGCTGTCTCGTGTTCAATGTGCAGGTTTTCTACAATTTTTCGGCTGTCTTAGACCATCCATCCTCTCTTCCTTAAAACACGTGACAAAAGTCACAGGTTTTCATTTTTAGGGGGAAGTACGGCCAGTCCAGTTGGATCGGTTGTACTCCCCTAACAAGAATCTGTGACTTTTGTCACGGGTCGTGTCCAGTTGGATAAGCCGTACTCTATCTGAAATATGAATTCTAGGAGAGAGAGTACGTCCTATCTAATGGAGGACGTCCTGTCCAACTGGACTCTCCCCTGAGTACGTACTCTAGGGGGGAGAGTACGTCCTCTCTACAAAAAGTTTTAGAAAAATTTGCATATTGAGCACTGCACGGTCGGTCCAACTGGACCGCCCGTCCTCTACCAAGAGTACGTTCTTCTCACCCCCTTGGAGGTTCAAATTATTTATTTATCAAACGTTAAGATTTTTTACGATGAATAGTAAATTTTGATATTTTTTATAAAAAAAATCAAAATTTTAAGAATTTTTAAAAAAAAAAACCTTAAAAAATAAAGTTACTCTTAGAAAATTTGATCATATTGGTGGAGCACGGGGAAGACTTCGACCGACAATACAGACGTCATTTCTAGCAGTAGGATGGGCGTTGTTGTCCAACAATATTAAAGTGCTCAATTCCATCTGATCTAACTCAATCATCAGCCCTAAAACTCTTGAGATGGCGTCGACCGTCGCTCTGGCTAATGGAATCAAGATACGGAGCTTCCGATTAAGTCTGGTTGTTGCACTCGTTACCCTTCCACTATTGGGATTTTCTTTGCAAGGCGCTGAAGCTTCGAGTTCGACCTCTGCTTTCGTACACAATGTTATCTACTCCAATAAAATTGCAATTTTCTCCAAATCTTACTGCCCGTATGTTCTATCCTTGCTAATAAACGACTGAGATTCTTAATATTTCTTGCAGAAACGTAGAGCCGAAAATTTATAGCGACGGCCAATAATATAGGACTAAGGATTGTGAATGGGAAAGGATGGCTCGTCTTGAATCTGGATTTAAATCAAAATGAGTTACTTTCTAAATTTTTCTTAAGTGAATTAGATTTGAAAAAGGGATAATGAATTGAAGATCTGTAAATTGTAGTTAGGAAGAGGATTTCTTTGTTATACGACACTGACTATGTTTTGAGAGTGAATGAAGTTGAATATGTCGTGATTTTCATGAACTTAATTATACGGGACTGAGTGTGTTTTGATAGCTAATGATTTCTGATTCATCTGCTAATTTTAGAGCACAAAGGTAATAGATATGAAACAAGTCCGAGTAATGCCAAAAGAAAATCAATGAATATGATGAAATTTATTATATTCAGGATGGTTTATTTCTTGATCATTCTTCTGCAGTGTCCCTCAAATCGGATGTCCCTTGAAAATCTGCAGATAACGTAGTTTAGATTGTTATTCTATTACTAGACACTTTAAATTGGCTGGGATACAATTCTTCCTAATCTTTTGATTCAAGTTAAACTGACGCTTCATTTCCACTATATTTGCATGTGAAGTTACTTATCGATAGATGATTCAGCTTAAGTTGCTGTATCCAACACTATTGAATTATGATATTTTCACTTTCTCATTCTCTCTTGCACTAGTTTACACAAAAGATTAAGTTTGTCTTGTTTGCTTTAGGTACTGCATGCGTGCTAAACGCATATTTAGTGAATTGCAGCAGCAGCCTTTTGTAGTCGAGTTAGACCTAAGAGGTATTATTTGATATTCTCATTTACATGGCATTTTTTTTTTTTTATATTGCTGGCTTGTATTGTATATACAGATGATGGAGGTCGAATTCAGAATGTACTTCTAGATCTGGTTGGTCGAGGTACTGTGCCTCAAGTATTTGTGCTGGGCAAGCATATTGGTGGATCTGATGGTATGCTCTCAACCCCATTTTGCAAAGGGAAGGAAAAAAGAATTTATTCATTTGTTTCTTGTAATCTATCCCATACAGATCTCAGGGCTGCTTTCAATAGTGGTCAGTTGCAAAAGCTTCTTAGTGCTAGATAATCTTTACCCGTATCATGGATGTGGAGAAGCATAGCCTCTAACCTGAACCTGGTCGGAAAAGGGGCAATTCTGGATTCATACTACTTGTCTCCAATTTAACCACCGTTTTTGCATTCACAGACCATGACATCAATTAAGAGAAGCATTTGACTTGATATGACTGTCCCATTAACTGATGCTTTAATGATTTCATGATATGCATATTCTTTAATTTTTTTTTCGCTATTTCTACTGCGATGTGATGAAAGTTTTTTCCTGTTCCATCGTCGAAAGCCAACAAATCCTGTAGGAAATAAGGGAGGTTTGAATAATCTGAACTAGGACATGGGTATCACGGTTATATGGTCAGAAAATGTATCCGCCATATAGAAATGATGGATCATGATTGTAGGATGTTCAGTAAATTTGCAGTATGATCTTGGGTTGGTGCACAAGATGGAAGATTAATTATTTTGAATTACTCCAAACGTAAACGGAAATTGCACCTTGGTACTTCTGGAAGTAGGACTTTTTGTCTACTTTACCAGAGAAAATTCATTATTGTGGAAAATTCTTACTATTCAATATATATGTCTACTTTGCCAAATTTTTGCAAATGTTGTATATTTGGAATCAATACGTGACCTACACTGTGAAAATGATCAATTATTAATAGAAATGAATACAACAATTCTGCTCTATCACTAAGAATCTGAGTATGTCTCAGGTCGCCAGTCTCCTTTCTGGGCACTGAGCAGCCCCTCTTGATTTTTGGAGAAGATTAAGTGAACTTCCCAGTGAAGCGACTTCAACAAGTTTTCAACCTCTCCAATGGCACTTGATTCATCACGGACAATCAACTTACCTCCAGGTCTGACTATTCTATCCACCTCCGCCATTACAGGAACAAGTTTGCACCTGTAAGCCAATAACCATTATCCAGGTATTTGAAATTCAGTTTTTATGGACTGAAAATGCTCAGAAAGTTGAACTATTTCGACCTTTTTTTCAACTTGGAGAAGAGATGATCAGCATGAAGTAGATCGTAAGTTCTTGGATAGGTGCTGAAAGATTCACACCAATCATGGTATATCCCAAAAAGACCACGCTCGAATATTATCGGAAGAGTATCTGGAGAATCAACATTCACTACATTCAGAACCCAAACCGAGAGGTCTTTTAGGGCAGCGGCAAACCTGTAAGAAATCGGCAGTCAGTGGAGGAAGAAATGGATGAAACAGTAGGAGCAGAAGATGAAGAGGAGTTTGATTGAAATTATACCCTCCATATACCGATCTCATGTCCATAACGTTCCTGACATTGGGCAAGCTGATTCCCAGTCCATTTATGTAAGTTTTATTCACTACACTTTTCCAGTGTTCATAATCTGTAGCAAAATCTTGTGGAGCTGGTTTGCCATAAATTCCCAATTGAGAGCTATTCAGCCAGTAAGGAGGTGTCTGCAGCCTGCGAGGCCAGTTTTCCGGCCACTTGGTGCCACGTTCTGCCTCATCGACGGGTACTCTGTGCATGCATGCTTGCAACGGTACATACCTGAATGGCAGCCAACCGGAGCAACTGATGTGAGTATCGATAATGACTACCAACATGTTTTATAGCGGGTTTATAAGATTGCACACCAAGCAGCATTTCGATCATCGTCAGGTTTGCACATTGGTGGGCGCTTTTGCTTTCTTTGTTCATAGCACTCGTTCGAGCTTGGTTTTCGATAAATGGCAGCTCCGACTGAATTAAGCTTGTCTTTCTTGATCGTTACGAGCTCCCAACACATGGAGGCCGTCAGTGACAACATAGCTACAAAAACAAAATACCAAAAAGGCTAGTGGGTGTTCTTGCAGTTTTTACTAAGACTGACAAGCATAATAGTTTTGGGAGAGTCAGGAATAGGTCTAAATTTCGGGAGCTTACACTTCCAGATCTCGACGTCTTCTTCGAGCTTCTGGTAAACTGGAGTTGCAGACCAAACAAAGTAACCGCCAGGCCGAAGAACTCGATTCAATTCCAAAAGAAGCAATCCACCTACAAAGCAAATATTCTCAATAGGCAAAAGAAAACCTCAAAAACACAAGCAATCCACCCACAAAGGAAATATACTCTCATAGGCAAAAGAAAACCACAAAAAAACGAGGAATTATGCAAAGGATTACCATCTGCGTGCCAAGGCACTCTGCAACGAGCACAATGAACAAGATCGAACACGTTGCTCGGAAATGGCAGTCGTTGGGAACCCATGACTGCAGAAATAGCAGGAATCCCCCTCTCGAGTGCAAATTGGACTTGAGCCTCGTGCTCATCTTTAGGAGCAAAAGACATTGCAAGGACGTTTCTATCGAAAAGATAGCCTCCAAAGCTTGCGACACCACAGCCAACATCCAGAATCACCCGCGTACGTTTTCCCCATGCAATGTTAGGCATAGACTGGAGAGCAATGCAGGTTAGAAGTCTTCTATACCAATAGACTTTTCATAAAATTTGGTAAAGATACAATTTGATATAGTTCTGACATGTCGTTACACGTGTACAATAGGTAGTAATTAGAGTACCTGTTGAACGAAATCAATGTAGTGAAGAGCACCGTGGATGAACTGGGTCCCACCCCCAGGAAAAGTCAAGAACTCGCCCGTCACTTTGACCCAGTTTTGATGACCCTTCACTTCTGCCAGCTTTGTGTGTGGTACGTTGTGATACCAAATCTGGATAATCAAGCGATAAAATTAAATTAAGAGTTATTTTATAGGATCTAACATTATTATTATTATTAGACCTGATCTATTATTTCTTATGAAAAATGACGGACAATTGCAAAAATTCACTATATCGAACAGAAGTAAAGATCGCCGTCTTAAATGAAAACATGATATGAGCTGGATTCCCTCCCTATAATACACATATTTCTAAAAGTATCTATAATCGCATACAGTTCGAATTGAACTTAGCAAATTGATGTCACAACAATAAAAAAATCACATGAAATTAGAAACTAAAGAATATAAAAAGCATAGTGGATGTGCTTAGAGGAGCCATCATCGCAGCACAAACTAAGTTCTTAGCCGAACTTCTGTCTAATATGTTTTCTTATTTTTTAGATGATGATGTTGGAGGCAAAGGGAGCTAAAAACATTAAGGGCATGGAGAAACTAATTAACTTGTCATCAAATCTTGAGCTCCATCTCAAGTCTTTCTTCACTCGCTGTGAGTAATATCCATGATAGGTTTGTACATTGTCTTCCATTTTGTGAGCATTGTGGAAGCTTTAATGTATTGTGTCCTTCTTTACTTCTTTTTTTTTAAGAGTAAAATACCTAGCTAGGTTGCACAAACTCTCATCTATACTTGGAGTGCTCTTCTTCAAAGAAGCAGCTAATGAGAGAATGTGATGTTTATCACCTTTCTCGACCAACAACGTTATCTCTTCTATATCTTTTTCATCTCAATGATTTATCTTCTCATTTTTACACAAAATCACTCTTACATCCACAACTTTTAAATTACCACAAATTTTGTGTCATTTCGTTTTTAGACGAAAGAATTACATCTCTCCAAAGTCGGTGTTTTGTTCTCGGTTAGAGAAGCAAACTGAGCTCCGATGACCTTCAGAATTTCACCTAGAACTTTTTTGTTTTTACAATTTATCCTTTGAAATTTTCAGGATATCTCATCCACGTCCCTAGTAAGTTCAATTTAAAATTTTTAAGTCATTTGGAGTAGTATTGAGAAAGTTATGCATTTGGAAAGTTGAGTCATGCTCGGCCACTAACAGATTTTTGCCGAACAATTTTTGTGTTTTTGTTTTGCAAATAATTTATTATCCACGTCAAATTGGGATATGAAATTTTAGGAGCTTTTCATAAATATTGTTAGCAAGGCACAGTTAAATTTTTAGAATATTTATATTTATTTTGAAAAAATTACTGTCTGGACTTTAGGGTATTCTCAGCCAAGCACTGAGAATACCAAACATAATTGTGTTGTTGTTTGCTGCTTGCCTATTGTCCATTAGGCCGAAGCACGTCAATAATAGTGTAGCTGATAGTTTCTTTTTTGTTTTTGAAAGAATAATTTACACAATACATGACAAAATATCAAAGTGGGAGTGTCAATTCTCTTGTTTTCGTGGGCCGCCGTGGTTCCTGTCACACGGCCGAAAACCTTAACAAAATTTTTGTCCTATGGCACGTCCATCTAGCTCCGTATTAAAGATGAGGGGTGGACTTGTAGATGTTAAACATTTAAAATAAAAGAGACATTAAATAGACCTTCAAAGTTCCCATTTTACATTTTAAAATCGTCATTGTAGATACTAATAATAAATATTTTTAAAAAATACGACACATTTCGTTGCCAATTATAGTAATGTTTTTAAGTTTTCGATTTATTTAAATACTATTAATTAATTAGTCTAATAATCAATAAATAATTAAAATAAAATAAGGAAATAAATAGAGTAAAATGGCTTACCTTGTCCCTACTTGAGGGCCATAGGATGGGCTTTTTGTAGCCATCAGGAAGTGGGACCAGGCAAGTGGGGCCCACATCAGGGCAGTGTCTCTCTCTGTGTTCGTAGTGACCGGTTGTGTGCAGTGTCTTGAGCGCCTTCTCGTTGTCCAAACAAGGAATGTAGTCAGTCCCTGCAGTGACGTTGCAAAGCCGCCACGTGTATCCGTACAAGGTTTCTTTACCGTCCGATCCGTCCTTCCTTCTCTCCTTCTCGTCCTCCGACTGGTCCGCCTGCGTCGACCACCCTTTCTTCGACTCCTTCGATTCCTTCGGAATCCCCGAGTTTTCGAACGAGGTACCCAAGTTCGACTCGGCTGATTTGTTTTCCTTGTTTCCCTCCTGTTGGCTTCCTTCTTTGTCGCCCTCTAATGGCGTTTCAGATTGCTGGCCGCTTTCTTCCTGTTCTGTCTGTTCTTTTGTTTCTTTGGAGGGCTTATTTTCACTTGTTGAATTAGGTCCGTCTTGATCTTCTTTCAGTTGCTGAATGTTTTCTGCTTCCTGAGAATTTTCATGGATTTCAGATTCTTGCTGGTCGCTCTGCTGTTCTTTCTGATCTTCCTGCGTTTGGGTTTCACCACCTTCACCGTTTTGACTCCTCTCAGTTTCCTCTGAATTATCATTGTTCTGATCTTCCTTTGTCTGTGTTTCTCCACCTTCGTCATTTAGACTCTTTTCATTTTCCTTTGAATTATCGTTGTTCTGATCTTCTTGCTGCTTGAGTTTCTCCTCCTGATCAGTTCTCTGTTTTTTATCTTCAATGGCTTCTTTTATTTCAGGTTCTTCGGTTGATGTTTCTTGGGTTTCATACTCGGATTTTCTATTCTGTTCGTTTGCTTTATTCGTCGTTTGCTCTGTTTTCTCTCGAGCATCATAAACTTGCTCCTGCTGAACCGTCTGATTTTCCTTTTCTTCTTCATCTCTCTGTTTTTCTTCCGTTTGTGATTCTTGCCGATCGACCTCTTTTGTCGGCGGGGCCGACTGTTCTCTGGCACCACCGTCGTCGGACTTTATAGCTTCATCTGGAAGATCACCTGGATTGTCTTCGAAAGGTGGGGGATTTTCCTTTTCTTCTGAATCTTCCTTGGATGGGAAAAATGGAGTCTTAGTAACAGAAGAGCTCGAGGAAGAAGAAGAGGGATCGTCGGAAATAGAACGAGAGTTAGTCCGAATTGGAAGACCGGTATTGGAAGTGAGCATCCATAGCCCAAAAACACTCATGGCGACGAACACCATTGTTGTTATGGTCGATGCGTAAGGACTTGACGACGTCCTCTTGCTGTTTCGAGACCTACCCTGTGGCATTTTTGCAGAGCTAGAGAGAGAGAGAGAGAGAGAGAGAGAGAGAGAGGGTGGCAATGGTGGCGGAGAAGATAAAGGGTAGCTGAAATCAATGGAGGTGGAGAGTGTGTCGATTGATCCAGAGTAGTAGGAGAAGGGAGTTTGTTGGCGTCACACTAATTCTTCATGTTTAACTCAGTGAGTTAAGCCCACAAGAATCGGACACGTTTCATTCGTATCAGCTTTTATAATTAATTTCCTTTTCCTTTTTTTATTCTAATTTTCATAAGTAAGCTATAAATTTAAATTATAATCTAGTAGACTTGTTATGATCTAGTTACATGCTATCAAGTTGAAAGTGATAGATGTGATGTGATATCTCTAGTTGTATTTTTTCATTCAAAGAGGTTAGAAAATTATAAATTAGAAGTAAATAAAATGAAAGATATTAAACCTACAAAATTTGAAAAATGTTTTGGACCTAAATCAATTACTTTGATTTTCTATTATTTTGTATTTTCAAAAACTTTAATATTATGTTATTCGCAAAATTAAACCATATGCAGAAACATTTAAATTTATAAAATCACCTAAAAATTAAATTACTACAATATGTTGTCTGGTTTGATTTTGAAAATTGTCGCCAATTATAATACCAATTCCCAATATTCTTTGAGATACAAGAGTTTGAGAGAACACAAATGACTAATAGTCTAATTATTTAACCTAAGGAACATAATTAAGGATGTTGATGGTCTAGATCGATTTGTTTTTTTACAGAATCAAATTGCATCAATAGAGATGGGTTCCTAGAAGTGGGCGGAATAGAACAAACCCAATCTCTATAGGTCGGTTAAGTTTGATTCAGTTTCACGTTTTGAATGAAACCCAATCCACCGACCCAAAACCGGAATGAAGGTTGAAGCCCTAACCTTTAAAGTTTAATCGCACATTCACAATTCAACTTGAGTCTTCAATGTGCCTTCAGCCTTCGGTCGTCAACCAGAAGAGTGTGAAGTTTGAACCTCTGTTGTCTCTTTCTAGCCTCGTGATTTGCAAAGAGTGTGAACCTCTGCCTGTCTTTGTTGTCCTAACTAGCTAGGAAGACCATCAACCACTATGCCTTGTGAAGACCATCTGCCATTATGCGTCTTGCTGTCTTCTGACAGCCCGCTATGTGAAGACAAAGAGAATCTGATGGGGCCTAACCTATATCAGTAGGGGTGCACAATCTCACATTGCTTGAAATAGTGAAAAATACATTATTTATAAGTAGAGTTCTCATTCTTACCTAGTACAACGCATTTTGGCGCTGAACCCAAGTACAAATTCGTCCGGGTTCTATCCCAAAGCAAATAATATTGTATTGGAAGTAGCAGAAAACGTTCAAATGGTATTAGAGCCACTGCCCAATCAGAAGTGTGGCCAACGAGGACGTCGGGCCCCGAAGGGAGGAGATTGTGACATCCCGCCATGTGAAGGTAAGGAGGGTTCGGTAGGGTCTATCTCATACCAGTGGGGGTGCATAATCCCACATTGCTTGAAAGAGTGAAAAATGCATGGTTTATAAGTGGAGTTCCCCTCCGTACCTAGTACAATGTGTTTTGGCGCTGAACCTAAGAACAAATTTGTGTGGCTCACGTCCAAAATAGACAATATTATATTGGGAGCACAGGAAAATGTTACAAATGGTATTAGAGCTACTGTCCAACTAAAAGTGTGGCTGATAAGGATATCGGGCCTTGAAGGGGGCAAAATTGTGACAGTCCGCTATGTGAAGGCAAGGAGGGTCCGATGGGGCTCAACCCATACCAGTGGGAGTGCACAATCCGACATTACTTGGGAGAGTGAAAAATACATGATTTATAAGTGGAGCTCCCCTCCTTACCTAGTACAACGCATTTTGGGGCTGAAGCCAAGAGATAATTCGTAATGACTCCAGCCCAAAGTGGATAATATTGTAGTGGGAGCAACGGAGGACATTACATGTCTCCATCCAGTCTTTAGTGTCGCTGCCTGTTATTGGTCAGTGCACATTGCTCATGCTCACCGTGTTTCTAGTCGGCAATCACCATAATTTTTTTTCATTGCATTTTTATTGAGATAGTTACATGATTATGGGTAACTTGGTTTTGTTTTCAAGGATAAAATCATTGATTTTTCTTGTTTGATCGTTGAATTTTCAGAGGTAAGTGGTATGGAAATGTTGTAGCACAATGTTAGTGCAGTGTGTGTCATGCACAATACTATGAGTGAGTGCTCACTTTTTGAATTGGATACTTGATGTTAATTTTTTGCGGTGAGGAAGGGAAACAATTTTTTGCTACTTTTTCTTTAATGCTCGAGATTTAGACATTTTGTATTACTTGTTTTGTATTTTCAAACATTGAAATATGACTTGATTGTAGTTGTAATCATTTTGCTTATGATAGAAAATAAAATGAATGATTGTAATCCAAAAAAAAGTGCATTGATGTCTGGTTCTTGGGATCACTTTATTTGGGTTGAGGATAGTGATCCTGAGGCACCTAAAACTAAGTGTAACTATTGTGGTCAAAGTTATATACGTCATACACAATAGAATGATACATCAAATATGACCAAATATTTACGTGCGTGTAAAAAGCATTTGGCAGGACTACATAGCAAACAAAAGACCTTACCTTTCATTAAGAAAGTGGGAGAATGCTATAAAGTGTCAATGTTTACTCAGTTAGATGGATGTAATGTTATTGCTAGAATGTTGATTAAAAATGAGTTATCTGTGAGAATGGTTGAATATGAAGGTTTCAAAGAATGTCCTAAATTTTTTCAAAGCTCGTTTGTTATGCCTTCTCTAGAACAACTACAAGAGGTAGTGAAATTATATACAACGAATAAAGAAATCATTTGAAAGAGTACATCAGTAAAAGTACTCAAAGAGTGTTGAACTGCGAATACTTTGATTTTGAATCAAAATATAAATTATACGGTATTGAATGGATATTTATTAATGGTGATTAGAAGTTGCACAAAAAGATTTTGAATTTTTAGCATATTGATAACTATAAAAGATAAACAATTGAAACATATTTGAAAAGTGTTTGCTTAATTGGGAAATTGATAATGTTTTTACAATTGCAGTTGATAATGTCTTTTTTAATGACATTGCTATTTAATATTTGGTTAATGTCTAAGAAACTGGAAAGACTTGATTTTAGATAGAGAATGCCTTTATATTTTATGTTTTGCTCATATTTTGAACTTGATTGTTAATGATATATTGAAAAAAATATCAAGATTCAATTAGTAGAATACGAAAGGCAGATAAAGATGTTAAACCTTCACTAGGAAGGTTACAAGACTTTAAAATTGTATTGACAATATCAAAATTACATTTAAAGGTAATGTAAGGCTTAATGTACCGAGTCGATGGAATTCGATGTACCTAATGTTAAACAATGCTGAAAAATATGCAAAAACTTTTGAAAAATTAAGAGAATGTGATAGTCATTACTTTTTAGACATGGGAGAGAAAAGACCTCCTAAAACCAAAAATTGGGCGAACATTTGAGATTTTGTAAGTTTTTAAAGATATATGACAGAACGATCATTGTTTCAGTTTCATTGTATATTACATCTAATTTGTATATTAGTGAAGTATGTTAGTTAAAAATAATTATCTAAAAGTATGTTGAGGGTGATAATATGTTGATAAAAATGACTCGTGGAATGCAGAACAAGTTTGACGGAGTATTGAGAAAATTTTGATAATATCAATTCTCTTGTCTTTGTGCTCATTTAAGTTGATCTAAGATGTAAATTAAAATTTTTAAAACATTGTCTGAGCATTTTTCTTGGTAACAAAAGTGATGATGTGACGTAGCAAAAGTTTTGTTTCATAATCGAAGCTCAAAATTAAAAAAATTACGGAAAAACCTTTAGAGAAACAAAATAATTCAATATAAAATTCTACCGTTTAATGTCTAATATCAACCATTAAATAGAAAAGGAAAATAAATTACTATAATAAAATAAAAAAATCATAATGAAACTACTAATAAACGATTAATAGACTTGAACTCGCATGAGTCTTGAATAAAACTCATCATCAAGTTATTGGGTTGCAATGATAGCTCATCAAGAGGATAATGCTTGAAAATGTCAACGATGCACCATGGATCGTGAAAATAGCAAGTAAGAACAAAATTCAAAATGCATAGTTTGATGCTCTTGGGTTTAATTGAAAACACCCCAGATTCAAGCAATTAATCTCCACAAAAAATGAATTTATAGGCACGAATAAATATTGGAAAACTATCATGAAACAATGCTCTCGGATCAATTCGAAGAATCTCCCAAACAGGATGAAAATCATGCAATAAATTGAAAGAATTGCACTTGAGTTGTCACGACCCCAACATGGGCCGCGACACGTTCTTGACATTACATTTAAACTTAGAAACTTTCATGTAGAATTTTTTTTTAAAAAATTTAAAACATCAAACTTGAACTTTAAACTCCTTTAAATTCTTTAAAATAAGTGTAAAACATTTATGAAGTAATTTCGAAGAAATCATTTAAAGTTGATTTGGTTTGGTTTTTAAAAAAATCGCAAGACACATTAGGCGGCGCATTCATGGCCGGTGCTCGCGCACGGCACATTACCCTGCCAGGCGCGCGGTGCACACCTAGATAGGCACACTGTGCTACCCGAGTTACACGCGCACCTGCCGATTGATGGGTGATCGGTCGGCAGGTCCTCTGCCGTGCCTTGCAATAACATTAACCGTTGGAGTGTATGATGTTATGGTCACGCACGTGCGGCATCCTTCAGCACCAACCACGAGATTCATCTCGCGTGTGCCAACTCCCATCCATGAGCCAATCTGTTGTTCGACCGTGCCTTAAACCTTTGTGCGCCTTGCTCCTGCTCGGTTGCGCCCAAATTGACATGGAAATGGTCTGTAAAAGCCGCGTTCCAACCCACAAAAATGTTAGCACTCTCAGTGCTCGGCCAAGCCGAGAAACACCTCAAAATAAGCAAGTAGTTTGATAGGTAAATGAGCTCTAAATCAAACAAAATTTTATATGCAGCTTATCTTATGAGTAAAATATAGGACCATGAAATATTGAAGCAAAATACATTAAGAAAATGAAAATATACAAGAAAACCCAAGTTATCTGATGAGCAATATTTTGAGCTCTCGACATGCACTTCTTTTCAAAGAAAGAAATGGTAACCTTTTGGGAAATGGTTCCATCACCTTCTTCTGTTTTTCAACTCTTGAAAGAGTGGAGAGAATGATGGAAAGAAATGGTACACAAGTAACCTCAGACTTGTGAGCAAAGGAGGCGCTCTCCTCTTGGTTGGAAACAACCGAGGCTTACCTTTTGGTAACCACAAAACCTTCTCGGCTTTTAGACAAAAGCAGCAGCTATTTCATTGATGAACTACTGATTACAAATACTAATAACCATGTTTATATAGACCTAAAGGTGGCTGGAGGTTCAGATTTGATTTTGAGCTCAAAGTGTCGTTGATGGCTCGACCATTGAGTGACCGAGATGAACCCACGTGCATCTTGCTTGGACAAAGGAGATGGCAGCCATGCATCTTGATCCAATGGCACGGGAGGCCATGTCATCCATCAAAGGCAGCTTCTGCAAAATGTTTTCCATGAGGGAAAATCTGATGCTCGACCAAAAGTTACCGTGGTCTCCCCCTTCTTTTGGCTCGCCTTCATGCCAGGCGCCTCCTTGGTACGTGGGTGCTTCTCCATGTTTGTTTGCATGCTTTCTTCATTTTGTGGTCACCCGATTCCTAACAACTATCTACCTAACATTCATCTAAGGAATATAAAAGGTTAATGTTTGCCAAAAAATAACAAAAAAGTCAATGTTTGCCAACAAAAATACATAACTACTCGGTTACACGGTTTTGTGCCTGAGAAGACAATTCACTCTTGATCTTGAGTAGCTTCCATCCTTGACTCACAAGTAAGAACATGCAAGGGTTGCTCCTTGTCCCATATGCTAGACTCTCACTCCATGTCTTCAAAGATGTCAAGTCTTGCAAAAGTAGTGAGCTTGTCAGAAAACAAGTTAGTTATAGCTTGAACACTAGTTTAGGATCGAGTAATGGGCCTCTGAGGCATATCACAATTGTTGTTTGGTTATCTTTCTATAGTGCGCCATCCTTAGTCAAGTCTTTATTCTTGCACGCCAATCGGTCGGTCATCCATCCATGCGCGTTCATCAGTGATCCATGACTCAGCCATTCTTCTTTCCGTGCACGCCATCCTCGATCATCCTGATCCAACCTGTGGGCACCTCTTATTAATCAATTGAGTCATCCTAAATACTAACCAAGCAAGCATACCAAAATGCTACAAGACTAATGTTTACTACAAAATAAAATGACATAAAGTAAAAGGTTTATGTTTGCCATAATTTTAAAAAACAAGAAATTTTTGGTCACACAAATTTGTCTTCAGGAAGATAAATTCTGTCTCGAATGTGAGATGACATAAGTAAAGGTTTATGTTTGCCATAATTTTAAAAAACAAGAAATTTTTGGTTACACAAATTTGTCTTCAGGAAGATAAATTCTGTCTCGAATGTGAAATTTCAGCTCTCACTCCAAGCGATCAAAAAGGCCTCCACTTGCAAGATCAACAATCTTGTTAGTTAAAAAGTTGGTTGGTGAACGTTCCTTGGTTTGTGATCGAGTCACCGGCCGCTGAGACATATCAGTCAAATTCATATCGATTGGTAAATCAATCTTCTAAAGGGAGAACATGTTTCACACTAGATGCCACGTGAATAACAAGGTATGTAGTTTGGTAATTGATAGTGAGAGTTGTACTAACCTTGTTAGCACTTTGTTAGTAGAAAATTGAGCTTAGAAACCGTGAAACATCATAGACCTTACAAGTTACAATAGTTGAGTGATTGTAGAGAAGTGAAATGACTCCGCAAGTGAAAGTTGCATTTATAATTGGCAAGTATAAAGATGATGTCTCTAGTGATGTAGTACTCAGGCAAGCTACAAATGTCCTTTTGAGGAGACTATCACAATTCGATAGAAACGTCAAGCACAATGGTTTTAAGAATGAGTACACTGATAAAAATGGTAGGAAGATAATTCTCAAACCACTAAAATTGTGGGAGGCTAGAGAGGATTAAGAGTGGACTGCAAAAGAATTCAAAAAGAGACAAAAGCCATTGAGTGAGTAAAAACATGAAAAAGAAGAGAGTCGATTGAGTGAAAGAAAGAAAAAAGAAAGCAAGGAGAGAAAAACTGAGAGTGAGAGAAAACAAGGAAAGAATGGAAAAATTAGTGTAAGAAAAAGTGAGGTTAACAGTGTAATGATAGAGAGACAAGAAATACTTGTACTATTGTACAAAGATGTTTATCTTGCGACTAATGAACTAACTTATTCTCTTCCGAGTGTTGTTTCTTCCCTTTTATAAAAATTTGAGGAATTATTTTCCGAAGAATTACCGAGAGAGTTACCTCCTTTGAGAGGGATTGAATATCAAATAGATTTTATATTGGGAGCATCAATTCCTAATTGGCTGGCATACCGAGCTAATCCTGAAGAATTCAAGAAAATCCAAAAGTAAATGGATGAACTAGTGAAAAAGGGATTTGTAAAAGAAAGACTTAGTCCATGCTTGGTTCCCGTCAACTTAGTTTCGAAGAAAGATGGAACTTAGCAAATGTGTGTTTGATTGTCGAGATATTAACAAGATCATGGTAAAGTATCGACAACCTATCCCTCAATTGGATGATATGCTTAATGAATTATATGATGCATGCTTATTTTCAAAAATTTATCTAAATAATGGATATTACCAAATTCGCATGAAAGAGGGAGATGAATGGAAAACCGCCTTTAAAACTAAATATGGTCTTTGTAAATGGTTAGTAATGCCATTTGGTTTGTCTAATGCACTAAGTACTTTTATGAGATTAATGAATTATGTGTTGAGATCTTTTATTGGAAAGTTTGTCATTGTGTACTTTGATGATATCTTAGTTTATAGTAAAACTATAGATGCACATGTTGAACACTTGAATTTAGTTTTTAATGATTTAAGAGAAAATCGACTATACGCTAACTTAAAGAAGTGCACCTTTTGCATAGATTCGGTAATGTTTCTTGGTTTTGTAGTTAGTTCAAGTGGAATATCAGTGGATGAAGAAAAAGTTAAAGCAATTAGGGAATGACAGAGACCAAAGAACGTTAACGAAGTAAGAAGTTTTCATGGATTAGCAAGCTTTTACAGGAGGTTTGTTAAAGATATTAGCATTATTACGGTTTCCTTAAATGATCTTGTAAAGAAAAATGTTGAATTTAAATGGACTGAAATATATGAACAAGTTTTTAATCTCATAAAAGGTAAACTTATTAATGTACCATTACTTGTTTTACCAAATTTTGATAAAACTTTTGAGATTGAATGTGATGTGTAAAGAAAAGATATTGGTGGTGTTTTAATGCAGGATTCTAATCTTATTGTTTACTTTAGCGAGAAGCTTAATAGAGCAGCTTTGGACTACCCCACATACGACAAGAAATTGTATGTTTTAGTTCGAGCACTTCAAACATGCCAACGTTATTTATGGCCTAAAGATTTCATTATTCATTACGTCTATGAAAGTTTGAAGCACTTGAAGTCGCAAGGAAAATTACATAAAAGGCACGTAAAATGGATGGAATTCATTGAAACATTTCTATACGAGATCAAATATAAGAAATATAAGGAAAATGTGATGGCTGATGGATTTGAACTTGCTAAGGAATTATATAAAGTAGATTTAGATTTTAGTGAAATTTGGAAATTATGTGAAAATGTTGCATATGGTGACTATTATAGACATAACGACTATTTATTTAAGAAAGATAAACTTTGTATTCCTAAGTTTTCCTAGAAGAATTGTTTGTTAGAAAAACTCATAGAGGTGGATTAATAAAATATTTTGGAGTTAGCAAAACTTTGAATATTTTATGTGAGCATTTTTATTGGCCTAAGATGAAACATGATGTGCAATTAATTTGTGATAAATGTATTGAGAGTAGAAAAACTAAATCAAAGATTAAACCACACGAAATGTATGCTTCTCTCCCAATGCCTACTCAATATTTGATTGATATTTCTATGGATTTTGTTATAGATTTACCAAGAACTCAAAGTGAAAAGGATAGTATTGTTGTTGTTGATAGGTTTACCAAGATAACACATTTTATTGCATGTTCGAAAACAAATGATGCTAGATATGTTGCAAATTTATTCTTTGAAGAGATTGTGCTGTTACATAGGTTACCTAAAACTATTGTGAGTGATCGAGATGTTGAGTTTTTGAGTCACTTTTGGACAACTTTGTCGAATAAGCTAGTCACTAAACTTTTATTCTCAACCATAGAGCACCCTCAAACGGATGGAAAAGCAAGGTAGTAAATAGAATACTTTCCACTTTGTTGAGAGCCATTATTTTTAAGAACTTAAGACAATGGGAGAGAAATTTACCACATATTAAGTTTGCATATAATAGGGTTGTTCTGTAACACCCCGAGAAACCCCACGTTCCTGGTGCGCTACGGTACGTCTACACACTATGACACGCTAAAACTTGACACAACTCACTCAGTTTAATAGTACTTTCGTTTTCAAATCATCTTCAAAAGAACATTTGTGAGTATGAAAAATTTTTAACTCGATTCGAAAACAACCCGTGCCCCGAAGAGGGAACACGAAATCCTCAATATAAAAATACGCAGCGAAAAAGAAAATAATTTAAAATAATTTTAAGATAAAACGGCAAGACTCGAAATCCTAGGAAGGAGTCCAACATACTCCTCATACTACACAAAATCGGTGCCGCACACTCACATCCCCACTTCGATGACCCGTGCGCACCCTTGCGGTGCCGTGCGTGCCAACTCAACACCACCGCGTCACGCGCACGCTCACAACGCCCCGTGCCCCACGCACCCTGCCTCCGTACAGCACGTTCGCACGCACGCCCTCACCCGGCGCCGCACGACCCGTGAGCACTGGCAGGGCCGCGTGCCCCACGCATTTGCTATCACGCAGCACTCCCACGCTCATCCACACTTCTCTAGCACTCACTATACTCATCCCGACCTATTCCATATCCTTTCGACTCCCAACCTCTCTCCCAAAATTTCGGTAGAGTAACGCCTAAAAACTGTCTATCCCAAAAATTTAAAATCCTGCACACAGTTCATCAGAAAACTAGAATTATCTATCCATCAACCATTCAGAGAAAACTCCATACCAAATCGAAATTTAAAGACAGCAAGTCCATCAACTACAAATGAAGAGAAATCCATAATACATAGCATTTCCAAGCTCCTACATGTAAAGTAAACGCGTATGTCGCCAAAATCACACGCACTCCATAAACACCTCTACAACCAACGCCTATACAACTCATCTCATCAACTGTACATCAACACAGCAAAAGAAAATACCCGCAAAAGAAGCCAGCCACCACCGACCATCCCCACGGGTCGAGTCGCCCTAACAAAATCCGCTATCCAGTGCTCGGTCGCATGCCGTCAACCATCCTGTGCCTCAGAACTAGGCTCTCGAGGTTCACCAGCAATATCGTCAGCCCCTACACCATAGAACACACGACATAAGCCTAACGCTCAGTAAGTAGTACAATATGAAAGTAAAAGCCGACAATGCAATCCTATCACATGCAGTCTCTACACTCACACTCATGTTGTCATATCTGTGACGCGTAGTGTAAACGCACCAGGGTAAGGAGGAACCTAACGCCACCCTACACCCTGACACGTCACCGTCGTCCCGAACTCCCCAGCAACGAGGCCAACAAGCTACACACACGTATTACCACACAGCAACCACATCAGGGTGAGGGTGTACCTCGCGCCACACTACACCTTGACACGTCGCCCTCATCCCAGCCTCCCTAGCACGGAGACACAGTTGCCACACACACACGTTTCGCGATAGCCTAGCCGACCCACTCCTCGAGCGGAATCCGCGACTGGTGTTGCACCTGCCCACAAACTAGTAAGATCCGCGGTACCACTGCCCACCAACCTCACCGTCAACACATTCACGCCGCATGACGGCCCACTCCTCGAGCGGAATCCGCAGTTGGTTACGTACTGGCCCACACACTAGCAGGATCAGCGGTACCACCGCCACGTGTCTCACCACATACTCAAAACATGCTCAAAACCATTTTCGTTCCCGTTTTTAAAAAAATGATGCATGTCAAACAATACACACGCACACCACAATCAATCACATAAACCCTAAAGTTTTACGGTGTAGGCCCACTTGGGCAAAACGCATACATGCACTATTTACCTGGCGTCCTAAGCTCGCTCGTCGCACAGCTTCGCAAAAAATGCCTCAACCTAAAACGCAAACAATTCACTCATCAATCTTTATTTCAAAACTCACCAAATAATTTAAAGTGACATTCCTTAACTACACTCATGAAATTCCAACTAAAACGAGTCGCTAATTCGATGCGGCTGAAAATTAGCCTAAACTTCTGATGCGTATAACTTTTGCGTCCGTCAACGGAATCGAACGATTCAAGTAGTTAAACGTCTCCTTAGGAACCTAGTTTAACATACTAAGACGGATTTTAAAATGATAAGCCGCAGCTAGGTGTAAAATCTCAAAACCGAATCTGCCCTTTTTTGTTAAATTTCACATTTTTGTTTTTCTTCAACCAAAACTCACTCAAATTTGGCTTTACGCATCAAAAACAGCTATGCCACTATCACACGTCACAATTCTACAAAAAACGCTCACTAATTTGAATTGGACCAAAATCTGACATAAACTTCCAGCGCATAACTTTTGCGTCGAATATCAGAATCGAACGGTTCCAGCGGTCACACGTCCCTCTAACAACCTAATTTAACCCACAAAAATAGAATTCAAAACGATCAACCAAAGCTAGGCCGAAATGGCCAAAAACAGAACCTGTTCGTGCACAAAACAACATCCATTTTTTATTTCACTTCAAATTCCAAAATTTCTTTATACAGCCAACTACATTCACATCAATTTAGCATATTCTGAACCAAAAATCAGAAAATTCGAGCTTGTACCCGAATTCCGGCTCAACCTCTCCTCAGCCATTTTTTCTCCCCCACCGGACACTCACTGTCCATTCACTAGACACCCACATTCAAAGCTTAAATCGACCCCTATACCGAGCCAAACCCGCGGAAAAACTGGAAGGAAACGAGCTCTCACGCTCGGTCGACAGGAACCGAAACAGGGGAGAAACTCACCTGTGGTTTTCAGCCCAGGAAGAACCGCACCCGCGCCTCCCTTCAGCTCGTCAGAGCACCCCGCGCACTTGCGTCTCACCCTCGGTGATTGATGGCCAGAACTCCCTCCCGATCTCTCCCTCTCTCGCGCGTTCCCTTTTCGACGTTCGCTCTCGGGCGTGATGGTGTAACAGCCGAATGGCTTCTCCCGAGCCATTCAGTTGTTACACATATTTTATATATATTTAATAAAAGATTACCAAATTGCCCTAACGTGTTTTTATCGTCCGTAATTCCGTTAAATTCTTGTCCTCTTGACTTTAAAATTTTGAAAACCATCACAAAAGTAGACTCCGAGTTTTATCACTTAAATTACTGTTAAAATATTTTCTCGAAACCCTAACCGAGTTTAAATTTAAAATATCAGAAATTAGACTTAAAATTCAAAATTTTCCGGGTTATTACATCCCCCCACCTTATAAGAATTTTGTCCCCAAAATTTACGTACCGAATAAGTTGGGATACTGACGCTCCATGTCTTCATGCCGCTCCCAAGTAGTTTCTTCTACACCATGATTGCTCCACAACACTTTGACCAAAGGAATCTCCTTGTTGCGCAGCACCTTCACAGCTGATTTTAAGATCCTCACTAGCTTCTCTTCATAAGACAGCATCGGCTGGATCTCTATATCCTGTTGTGGCACTACCTGAGAGGGATCGCGCATACACTTCCTCAGCATCGAGACATGAAAAACGTCATGAATGGCATCCATCGACGAAGGCAACTGAAGTTGGTACGCAGTTTT
Source organism: Begonia peltatifolia (assembly GCA_022433055.1). Classification (NCBI taxonomy): domain Eukaryota; kingdom Viridiplantae; phylum Streptophyta; class Magnoliopsida; order Cucurbitales; family Begoniaceae; genus Begonia; species Begonia peltatifolia. The sequence goes on along the minus strand of CM039526.1, from coordinate 2,699,741 downwards.
CCCAATCCGCTTGACAATCGGGAATGGTCCAACAAATTGAGGGTTGAGCTTCCCTCGCTTCCCGAACCTCACCACTCCCTTGAACGGCGAGTTCTTCAAAAATACCTTGTCGCCCTCACTAAACTCCAACTCTCGATGCCTCTAGTCAGCATAACACTTCTGTCGACTCTGAGCTGCTTCAATCCTCTTCCGTATTACAGAAATTTTGTCGACAGCCTGCTGTAAAATCTTAGGACCTATCAATCGGGCCTCCCAAACCTCATCCTAATACAATGGCGACCTGCATTTCCTTCCGTAGAAGGCCTCGTACGGCGCCATACCAATGGTGGACTAGTAGCTGTTATTGTACGAGAATTCCACTAACGGTAAGAACTTTCTCCAAGCCGCCTGAAACTCCAACATATAGGCCCTGAGCATATCCTCCAGAATCTGTATAGTCCGCTCTGACTGCCCGTCGGTCTAAGGATGAAAGGCCGTACTGAAATTTAACCTGGTGCCCATAGCCTTATGCAGACTCCTTCAAAACTTGGACGTGAACTTGGGGTCTCGGTAAGAAACAATCGACACTGGAATCCCATGAAGTCTGACTATCTCCTGAATATACAACTGGATAAACTGATCCATAGTATAAGTCATCCTCACAGGCAAAAAGTGAGACGACTTCGTCAACCTGTCTACAGTCACCCAGATAGCATCATGGCCCTTGGCAGTCCCACCACAAAATTCATAGTGATCCACTCCCACTTCCACTCTGGTATTGGCAATGGTTGAAGCATCCCAGACGGTCGCTGATGCTCTGCCTTCACCTACTGACAAACAACGCAGGTCTCAACATACTCAGTCACCGCTCGTTTCATGTTAGGCCACCAATAGTGCTGCTTCAAATCCCTGTACATCTTAGTGCTTCCGGGATGCACAGAGAAAGAAGACGAATGGGCCTCTGATAATATATCTTTCCTCAGCTCCTCATCCTTCGGGACGTATCACCTATCCCGAAATTTCAGAATCTCATCCTCTGAATAGCTGAACTCAGAATCAGGCCTGACCTCCATACTCGCCTTCAGCTTGCTACACTCCGAGTTAGTCGTCTGGGTCTGTCTGATCCTGTCCAGAATAGTTGGCCTCAACGACAAGGTCGAAAGAGTAGCGGCCAGATCAGAAACCACCTCCAGGCTAAAACTCTGCATCTCTGTCATCAACTCAACAGGCACTATCGAAATCATGGCAGAAGTCGAAGCTATCACCCTACTCAAGGCATTCGCCACCACATTCGCCTTTCCCGAGTGGTACCTGATCTCCACATCGTAATCCTTGACTAGCTCGAGTCATCTTCTTTGTCTCAAATTCAGCTCCTTTTGTGTGAAAATGTACCTCAAGCTTTGATGGTCTTAGTAAATCTCGCACTGCTGCCCATAAAGATAATGCCTCCAAATCTTAAGTGCAAATACAACCGCCGCCAGTTCCAAATCATGAGTGGGATAATTCTGCTCGTAAGCCTTTAACTGTCTAGAGGCATAGGCAATAACTCTTCCACCTTGCATCAAAATACACCCCAAACTAATCCTGGAGGCATCACAATAAATGAAGAACTTCTCTCCTTTCACGGGCAGCGTCAGTATAGGAGCCGTAGTCAACCTCTACTTCAATGTCTGGAAGTTGTCCTCACACTTGTCGATCCATTCATACTTCGCATTCTTTCTGGTCAGCCGGGTCAAGGGGGCCAAGATCTTAGAGAACCCCTCAATAAATCTCCGATAATATCCAGCCAACCCTAGGAAACTGCGTATCTCGCTAGCACTTGTCGACCGCGTCCACTCTTTTACAGCCTGAACTTTCACCGGATCCACTGAAATACCCTCAGAGGAGATAACATGCCCCAAGAAGTGAATCCTGTCCAACCAAAACTCACACTTCGAGAACTTAGCGTACAGCTGATGCTGGCTCAGAATAGTCAATACGGTCCTTAGGTGCACCCTGTGCTCCTCCTCACTCCGCGAATAAATCAAAATGTCGTCGATAAATACGATCACAAACTTGTCTAGGTACTCCCTGAACACTCGGTGCATCAGATCCATAAATGCTGCAGGGGCATTGGTCAACCCGAAAGACATAACCAGGAACTCAAAATACCCGTACCTCGTTCTGAAGGCCATCTTTGGGACATCCTCTCCCTTTACCTTCAACTGATGATAGCTGGACCTCAGGTCGATCTTAGAAAACACTCGGGCACCTTGTAGTTGATCAAACAAATCGTCAATCCTCGACAATGGATACCTGTTCTTCACCGTCAACTTATTCAGCTCCCGATAGTCAATACACATTCGTAAGGATCCGTCCTTCTTTTTGACGAATAGAACTGGCGCACCCTAAGGTGAAAAACTAGGGCGTATAAAGCCCTTATCCGTCAGTTCTTCCAACTGAGCCTTCAGCTCCTTAAGATTGGTAGGTGCTAACCTGTACGTGTTCTTGCACACCGGCTCGGCATCTGGGAAAACATCTATCTCAAATTCGATCTCCCTATCAGGGGACAACCCTAGCAAATCATCCCGAAACATCTCTTGAAACTCCTGCACAACAAGAATATCCTGCATCCGAGTATCACTCTGTGACTGCGCATCCCCGACACTTGCCAAAAACCTCTGGCAACCCTTGCCCAACAGCCGTGGAGTCTGACGAGAAAAGATAGCAGAAATCCTGGCAAGACCTTTACCTACTTTAAATGTGTAGCTCTCCCTGCCCAGGGGTCAAAAATGAACATCTCTGGTCCTGCAGTCAATCTTTGCATGATGTCTGTACAGCCAGTCCATTCCCAAGATCACCTCATAACTGCTCATATCGAGTATGACTAGCTCGGCATATAACTGCTTCTTCCTCATTGTCACCACATTGCCTCGCACCACCTATTCCGAATACAAATGTTCCCCTGATGGCAAGGTCACATCATAATGTCGCTCGGCGGGACTGAACTCCAAATTTGCCTTAATAACAAAACCCGTCGACACAAACGAGTGCGTAGCGCCCGTATTAATCAAGGTATAAGCTGCCACACCACAAACAAAAATGTTACCTGGAATCACTGATGGCTGGGCAGCATCATCTAGCTCAAAAAGGGCAAAGACCCTCGGTGAAACTCTGGCTGACGTCTTGCCTGCAGCTGGGCATCTGTTAGCAAAGTGTCCCACCTCATTGCAATTGAAACAGCGGTTCTGACGCGACTTCTGGCACTCCCTAGCCATGTGGCCCACCTCGCCGCAGTTATAATACCGCACTGGGCCCACTCTGCACTCGCCCGAGTGGCTTCTCTGACACTTCGGGCACACTGGAAACTGTCCCAACCCCTGCGGCCTCTTAGTGCTCCCCGGGCTGCTGGAACTGTCACTAGGGCTCTTCAGGCCTTTCTGTATGGACGCCTCCCCGCTCGACTGTGGCAGCAACTCTCTGAATGATCTCCGAGGCTGCTCCTTGGGTACCTCCCGATAACTAGGAAGCTTCGCCCGAGCCTCCTCAATGTCAAGGGCCTTCGCTACCACTTCCTCGTATGGCATGCCTCGGGTCCCCGTAATCCGCATGCCCATATGATATCCGGCTTCAGGCCCCACACAAACTGATGTACCTTATTCTCATTGAGGCTCACCAAGTGCCCTGCAAACCGCGACAAGGCCTCAAACTGTCGTACATACTTGTCCACAGTGCCGGTCTGCCTCAACTGCGTAAACTCTACCATCTTCTGTGTCCTGACAGAATGACTGAAATACTCACCGAAAAACACCGACCTGAACTCCTCCCAGGTCATGGTCTCCACATCTCTCGTGGCCACTACAGTATCCCACCAATGACTCGCATCCTTGACCAGATAGAATGTCACACTAGAAACTTTGTCCTGCTCCTCCACCTTTGCAAAACTCATCATCCTCCATGCTCCGTATCCACTCCTCAGCACTGAGAGGATCCGGAGATGACCCGTCAAAAGTCGGGGGTCTAAGTCTATGCAGCCTATCACCTCCTCTGTCAGACGAACCCTGAGCGCTAGACTGACCCTGTTCGTCCCTGCTCATAAATCTCTCCAGCAGCTGAGACTGACGGTGTACTAACTCGGTAAGCTGCCGGACTGTATCATCCATGTCGCCCACAGCTCTAGGAGGCATCTCTCGTCGTGGTCGACCTCTACCTCTACCTCTCGCCTCTCCTGACATTTTCTACCTTTAACATATACAAGGCTCACATTAGTACTACAATAAATTCAAATCTAAACACTTACAGTTGGTGGAGTGCTCCCGTGCAGCGGCTGGCGGTGTTAGGTAATTCTCTGAACGACGTCGACCCCGTGGCTCTGATACCGTAACTGTAACACCAAGAGAACCCACACGCTTCCGGTGCGCTACAGTACTTCTACTTATACACACTATGACACACTAAAACATGACACAACTCATCCAGTTTAATACCACTTTCGTTTTCAAATCATTTTCAAAAGAACATTTGTGAGTATGAAAAATTTTCGACTCCATTCGGAAATAACCCGCGCCTCGAAGAGGGAACGCGAGATCCTCAATATAAAAATACGCAGTGGAAAAGAAACCAATTTGAAATAGTTTAAAATAAACCGACAAAACTCGAAATCCTAGGAAAGAGTCCAACGCACCCCTCGAACTACACAAATCCGGTGCCGCGCACCCACATCCCCCATTTCGATGCTCCACGCACACCCTCATGGTGCTGCATGCGCCAACTCAACATCACTGCGTCTCGCGCATGCACACAGCGCTGCGTGCCCCACGCACCCTACCTCTGTATAGCATGTCCACCCGCACGCCCTCATCAGGCGCCGCACGACCCGTGAGAACCCACAGGGCCACGTGTCAATGCCCCTGCGATCACGCCGCACTCCCACGCTCATCTACAATTCTCTAGCACTCGCTGTACACATCTCGACCTATTCCATATCATTTCGACTCTCAACCCTTCTCCCGAAATTTCGGCAGAGTAACGCCTACCCAAAAATTTAAAACCCTGCACACAGTTCACCAGAAAACTAGAAATATATATCCATCAATCATTTAGAGAAAACTCCATAACCAAATCGAAATTTAAGACAACCAAATCCATCAACTACAAATGAATAAAATCCACAATACAGAGCATTTCCAAGCTCCTACATGTAAAGTATACGCGTACGTCGCCAAAATCACACGCACTCCATAAACACCTCTACAACCGAGGCCTATACAACTCATCACATCAACTGTACATCAACACAGCAAAAGAAAATACCCGCAAAAGAAGCCAGCCACCACCGACCATCCCCACGGGTCGAGTCGCCCTAACAAAATCCGCTATCCAGTGCTCGGTCGCATGCCATCAACCGTCCTGTGCCTCAGGACTAGGCTCTCGAGATTCACCAGCAATATCGTCAGCCCCTACACCATAGAACACACGACATAAGCCTAACGCTCAGTAAGTAGTACAATATGAAAGTAAAAGCCGACAATGCAATCCTATCACATGCAGTCTCTACACTCACACTCATGTTGTCACATCTGTGACGCGTAGTGTAACCGCACCAGGGTAAGGTGGAACCTAACGCCACCCTACACCTTGACACGTCACCGTCGTCCCGAACTCCCCAGCAACGAGGCCGACAAGCTACACACACGCATTACCACTCAGCAACCACATCAGGGTGAGGGTGTACCTCGCGCCACACTACACCCTGACACGTCGCCCCCATCCCAGCCTCCCCAGCATGGGGCCACAGTTGCCACACACACACGTTTCGCGACAGCCCAGTCGGTTCACTGCTCGAGCGGAATCCGCGACTGGTGTTGCACCGGCCCACACACTAGTAGGATCCGCGGTACCACTGCCCATCACCCTCACCGACAACACATTCACGCCGCGTGATAGCCCAGCTGGCCCACTTCTTGAGTGAAATCCACGGTTGGTTACGCATTGACCCACACACTAGCAGGATCCGCGGTACCACCGCCACGTTTCTCACCACTTACTCAAAATATGTTCAAAATCATTTTCGTTCCCCTTTTTTTTTAAAATGATGCATGTCAAACAATACACACGCACACCACAATCAATCACATAAATTCTAAAGTTCTACGGTGTAGGCCCACTTGGGCAAAACACATGCATGCACTACTTACCTGACGTCCTAAGCTCGCTCGACGCACAGCTTCGCCAAAAATGCCTCAACCTACAACGCAAACAATTCACTCATCAATCTTTACTTCAAAACTCACCAAATAATTTAAAATGACATTCCTTAACTACACTCATGAAATTCCAACTAAAACGAGTTGCTAATCCGGTTCGGCCAAAAACTAGCTTAAACTTCGGACGCGCATAACTTTTCCGTCCGTCAACGGAATCGAACGATTCAAGTGGCTAAACGTCTCTTTAAGAACCTAGTTTAACATATTAAGACGGATTTTAAAATGGTAAGCCGCAGCTAGATGGAAAAACCCGAAACTGAATCTGCCTCTTTTTATTAAACTCCACATTTTTGTTTTCTTCAACCAAAACTCATTCAAATTTAGCTTTACGCACCAAAAACAGTCATGCCACTATCACACGTCGAAATTCTACAAAAAACGTTTACTAATTTGACTTGGACCAAAATCCGATATAAACTTCTGACGCGCATAACTTTTGCATCGGATATCGGAATCGAACGATTCCAGCGGCCACAGGTCCCTCTAAAAACCTAATTTAGGCCACAAAAATAGAATTCAAAACGATCAACCGAAGCTAGGCTGAAATGGCCAAAAACAGAACCTGTTCGTGCACAAAACAACATTCGTTTTTTATTTCACTTCAAATTCCAAAATTTCTATATACAGCCAACTACATTCACATCAATTTAGCATAATCTGAACCAAAAATCAGAAAATTTGAGCTTGTACCGGAATTCTGGCTCAACCTCTACTCAGCCATTTTTTCTCCTCCACCGGACACTCACTGTCCATTCACTAGACACCCACATTCACAGCCTAAATTGACCCCTATACCGAGCTAAACCCTCGGAAAAACTAGAAGGAAACGAGCTCTCACGCTCGGTCGACAGGAACCAAAACAAGGGAAAAACTCACTTGTGGTTTTCAGCCTGGGAAGAACCGCACCCGTGCCTCCCTTCGGCTCGTCGGAGCACCCCGCGCACTGCAGTCTCACCCTCGGTGATTGATGGCCGGAACTCCCTTCTGATCTCTCTCTCCTCACGCGTTCCCTTCTCGGCATTCGCTCTCCAAGCGTGATGGTGTAACAGCCGAATGGCTTCTCCCGAGCCATTCGGTTGTTACACATATTATATATATATTTTTTTTAAAATAAAAGATTACCAAATTGCCCTCACGTATTTTTATCGTCCGTAACTTCGTTAAATTCTCGTCCTGCGACTTTAAAATTTCGAAAACCATCACAAAAGTGGACTCCAAGTTTTATAACTTAAATTACTGTCAAAATATTTTTCCGAAACCCCAACCGAGTTTAAATTAAAAATATCAGAAATTAGACTTAAAATTCAAAATTTTCTGGGTTATTACAAGTTGTGACTGTTAAGAAATGGCCCCTTCCAAGTTTTAGAGCGCATCAATAACAATGCAGGTTAAATGACCAGAAAGAAGTGTCAACTGAGTTGTTGAATGACATTCAAAATAACGATAATGATCATACAAGTATCGACCGACTAGAAGAAAGTGTCAACTACTTTGCTGCATTTTTTAAGACTCTTATAAATAAAAGAGTGCAACCTTGTGCAAATTACTGGACTTGAAATTCCAACGAAGTGCTGCCAAAATTCATTTGAGAGTGTGTTACACCTCTCCTACTTCACCAACTTGAGAATTTACTCATTGAGAGTGTGTGAGATATCTATCATTTGTATTCAAATTATTCTTGTACTTTAGTAAACAAGTGAATAGTAACGCCATGAGAAAGAGCTATTGAACTCAAGAAGTTGAGATTAGGAATTATGTTGTGCCTCAAAATAGGAGAAACTTCAAAGCACATGAAAATTGAACTTGTGTTGTTTTTGTTTTTTAAACAAACATCAACTTTGAATATCAATAACTCGGCCAAAATATGGCTTTTGTGGTTGAACGTTGAATAGCTTCTAGCTCTGAATGTTAGAAAGAGACCCTCAAAATATTACTGTCTAATTCGATGTGGAGCAAAATTTATGGATAAAACACTAGAGGTCGCCGAAGCTGCAATTACTGTTCTAGCCAAGAACAATGCACCAACTTTGGCGAGCTATAACTCTCTCATGTGAGAAACAAATAACGCGATTCTTGTGGTAAATTAAAGTTGTATGTGCAAGGTTGATTATATCTAAAAATATCTGAATTGATGGGAATGAAATGATATGGATAAAAATTTGAACGTTAGTCCAAAAATGTTAAGGTTTCACTTTCTTGGCTTTTTTTGGTTTTCTTGAGGAGAACCTTTCAATAATCTTGGATGGAAATTTGCTATACCATTGCTGAAGATATCTACCTCTAAGGCAAGAAGAAGATTAAGGGAATAGTCTAAGAGAAGATCCACTTGTACTCACAAAAGTGGACTCAGTGGTGGATCACAACCGCTCGTATAGTACGCACTAAGGGGATGCCGATTCGGGGAGATTGAACTCCACGCGTGAAGAAAACTTCAACCACGATTTTGCTTCAGCAAAAGACTTTTACAATGGTCCATAAGGATGTATAAATACTATCCATTAAGCTGTCATTAGGGTTACAAAAATCTTAGAAAAGTTTTGGACCCAAAAGACAAGTACCAAAAAGTATGCTAGGCCAAATCGAGTAAGAAACAACTTTTAGTTTTCCCAAGCCCTTTCTATCTCCTTAAACCTAAAATGGTCCTCACCCCCTTCAAATACAAATTAACAAAACTAAAGTTTAGCAAATACATAAAATAAAATAAAACACAAAGTTGCCTCATGGTGTACTCTAGAACCGGCCATGGACTTGTAGTCCAAGATAACTGAATTGGCTTTTGGACTTGGCCTCCTTGATGTCTTAGAAATGTACCAAATATTTAGATCTTCTCTTGGATCCTTTAAGCTTGTCCCTTCCTTCAAGTGGGTTCCCAAACTAACACATATTTTGGATTCTTGCAACCTCTCTTAGGTGTAAACTTTGACATCTCTTTGCGAATTGGTGCTGGAAGCTCTCCCTTGCTTTTCTGCAAGCAACTTTTCCTACAAAAATAAAGAGAACTAAAACATAAAGTTTGCTTTGGGTTACTCAACAAATGAAGCACAAATGAACACAAACAACTCACGAATATTTCTTCTCGGATGAAGCAAAATATAGTCCAAAAATGGGTCAACTTTCAGAATGTGTAACTTTTAGGTTTCTGAATCAAATGACCTGAAAATTTAGCTGGACCTTTCTGGGAATGTTGGTGGAAGACCCTTAAAATTTCAGGGACTAACCGCAACGATAAAAAAGATATGGATGAATAATTGTTGCTGGTCCGAACAAGTTATAACAGTGAACCTTTCCAGAACTGGTCTGAAAAAGCAACAACTTGTAAAATGTATAACTTTCGCAAATGAAATCCAAATAATTTGAAATTTTAAAGGGAGCTTAGAGAGTTAACAATACACCTTTAAATTTTCAAAGATTAGATCGCAGTGGACAGAAAGATATTGCGGAAGCAATGCTTGCTGGTCGAGTGGCTCTCTTTGAAGAAGATGCACTCCAACTAGCTATTGAGAGGTATGAAATGCAACATTGATTGGGAGTTTCCACACCAATGAAGGGACAAAGAATGTTGCAATAATAAAGAAACCACTTTGGCTCTCACAAAGTCGAGATCGAATCACACACACACTCACTCAACTCTTTTCGGATATGACTCATTGAAGCAAAAGGAGGAAACAAGGCAAGCTTTAGTTGTTGTTCATTCACCAAAACTAGGGCTGAAGGGGGGTTAAGGATGGTGTAAATACCATTATCCCTCAGCTTTTAGAGTTACAAAATGCGCCCACAAGATGGCTAAAGATGGAGCACACAAATGAGGTGTACTCAGCCACCTCACTCGAGCCGAGTACAAGGTGTGTCTTGCCATTTATGGCAATGTGTTTCCTCTCTCCAAATGTCACTCTCATCAGGTTTTTTCCTCCCAAAATCACAACCAATGTGCTCTTTTAAATGCACTAATGTTTGGGCTCCCAAGTGTTAAAAGATAAAGAAAAATGTTACGCAAAAATTAGGCAAAAATAAAACTAAAAACCGATTACACTAATTTGAATTAAAGAAGACAAATTCCTTCATCATGTTGTTATGGCTGAAGATATGTTCTCTTGATGTCAAGTGGCTTGGCTCCTCCATGTCTCGAGGGTCGTGTCATTCTACTAGCTTGGAGCGGCCGAGGATTGTTATTTCTCTTAACTTAGAGTGGCCGAGGGGATGCTTTCCACATGTGTGATGGCTTCTCCATGTCTTTAATGTTAGGTTTGAACTCCATTTGATCTGCAAAATGATCACTTACAAAACAAGCAAACAAATTAGTTAAAAGTTTGGAAAATGGGTTGGCCCGTGATCGAATGATGGCTCGTCTAGGCACATCAGTTAGCATCCATGGTGTTTGCATTGTGATAGTCTCCCATGGCACATCAAAGTATCTTCAATTAGAAGTCTTGAAGCGCGGAGGTAAGAAAAGTTGGTTGAATCCTGTTAACAAATTGTTTGGCTTTTTCTCTCTCTTACCTCTTAATTCTTACTATTTTAAATCGATTGATAAAAGCTTTTACATTTTAGTTAAGAGAGTCAAATATATTTTACCCTCCCCTACTTCTTATATGATTTTGATCTTATAGGCACCGGTTCCAAAGCAAGGTGTTTTCTAATCTCTTTGTTCATTTTGTAGATCTCTCTTTTTTTTAGTTAGTTTGGAGGGGAATATTAGTTCAATACACAATGAGGAGTCAAAACATTTAGATAAGTGGATATTCAAGCACAAGTATAAAACAATTGGTGGGCTTCACAAATCTGCCTACAACACGACCTACGTGGTGCATTTGGTGTCTTTACAAACCAAGATAATCTTATATAAAACATTGTTTTTCATAAAAATTGTATAGTTGACTTATCTAACTTTCTAAAATGGATTGTAGTTAGAATGGAGTTTTTATGCTTGGCTAAGTGGTCCCCGAACAGAGAGCATCATTGGTACAAAAGAAGTCCAATTTCATTTTGCGAACTTGAGGCCCAGATCCATTTGAAAACAAGCCAAAGAAAGTTAGCACATTATTTTGATGCTATGTCCAAGATGTTAAAGGGAGTTGAGCATCTATTTGTTTTGTTATGCTTAGTTTTTAGTTTATGCTTAAAATCAAGAAAAGAGTTTGAGTTTCCGACTAGAGCATGTTCTAGCCGAGAAAGGGCATTTTTGTGTGGGAATTTTTGATAATTTTCTTTTAGATTTTACCCTACTTTCATGGTGCTATTAAAGGCTCTCTTAGGGGTATTTAAACCTTAGCCTTTGTGCTTCCTCCTTTGCTTCAATGCAAAAACCCGCAATTACATTTTAGTTTGTCACCATTCCAATTGTTTTTGTGTTAAACAAGTTGTATTTGATCTTCGTGAGTCTTATCAAATTCTCCTACTTGGTGCATCGTTCTCATTACACTCTTTGACTAGTAAACTTTCCAACAAATTGGCATCAAACTCTCAAAATATTCCAAGTTGGAGAGCATAGTAGCCATAGAAGTTGATAAGCATCATTCTACAGCTTATTTGAACCAACTCGGACCTTTCCTTTCACAACTCCTTGTTCACAATGGCTTTCACCACAAAAAATTGGAGAGCATCAATCTCACTTATAGAGCAAGGTAAGGTACTGTTCAAAAATCACGTCAAAAAGACCAATTCTGACTCAGATATTGTCTTTCCAAATGAGCCATAATTTTTTAACCGTATAGTGTATTCTGAATTTTTGCGACCTTTACTTTTTCTACACATAACTTTTGATTCCCGAGGTATTGGCCCATGTTTTTTTAGTGTATATTTTAAACATATAGAGGAAGATTTTGATTCAAAGTTCATGCAAACTTGACATTTTATGACTGAGATATAGTTGTCCAAAGACGACGCCCGTTTTCTACCAAGTTACCCTAAATCTGAGATAACCTTCAAACTTATCGTCTTGGTGGCACGTCAAACAATAAAAAATCACTACTAAACATATAGTTCTCATAGAATTGTTATATTATGCACAACAAAATATCATTCCATGGTTTCCTCAAATTCATCCATTCTAATTCCAAAAAGAGTGGAATTTTAAGGGAAAGATGTTAACATGTAAAAAATCAAGAATATAATAGAGAAATTTACTATGTTTAAATCGAAATGGAAAATGAATACATGTAGTGCACGAAACTGCTAAGTTACCCCCACAAATCCCTAGAGCAAAAAGTTAATGATTTTGTTGCACCACAATTTGGTTTTTCTGTGCAGCCCAAATTAAATTTTGATGGATAAACTCTAATAAGAAAAGAGCATCTAGCCACTGAGCAAACATATGAATATTTTCCAGCATTTTTTCCTAAAACACAATGGCTCAACATGGTTAGAAACCTAGCTATTGTTGAGGCAAAACCAAAGGGTTTCAGTCCAATTCGATTGAGGAAGACAAAAAAATTAAGCCCAAAATGAGAAGGTTAAAGTAGGATGGAAGAAATATACTTTCAGGTACAAAACCAAAACCAGTAGGATATGTTTGTCTTATTCTAAAGCCCCATAATTCTCTATTCAGAAGCCTATATTGATTCTATTTCTGTTGGTTCACTTATTAAAAAAAATAAAAAATAAAAGATCAATAATGTAACACTCAAAGGAGTTTGAGACAATTGTTCAATTAATTAGTTTCCAAACTTTTCACAACAAAAAACGTTATAATTTGTATTAGTTGTATGAAATGAAATACTTCTATCAAAGTCGAGAGGATGATCTGTTTATTGCCACTAATTTTTGACGTCCCATATGAAATTCAAGACAGAACAGAAAACAACTCGACTCAATTAAATTTATAATAATTATTACATAATTAGTTATGATAATTATGCGGCGGCCTTTAATGAGTAAAAAATAAAAAGATGTGTTGTTCAATCCAACGAAATGTTTAAGATACTAAACCATATCCTTTTTAAGAGATAAGTGTATGCATCATTTATTTACTGACTTCTCATCCTGGAAAATTATTTATAGATATATAAAACTAATATATTTAGTCACTCACCACAGTATCCTTGATAAATGTGTGATTTGTTGCAATGCAAGGCATCATGGCGCAGACGATTGAAATTGAACTTGGAACTTATATATTTACATAATTTTTTTAATTTAAAAAATCAGAACAAAAAAATCAAGTCGAAAACCAAATCAAACTGACCCATAAAATAAGAAAACACTAAGTATAAACCGACCCATATTAAGTTTTTAAAAAAAAAACACCAAAACCGAGAGCAACAAAATTGAAAAAACTGGTTAGATTCTAAAAACAACTCAGTTTAGTTTTGGATTCTAAATTCTTGAACCCAATTCGTTGTAACCTTGGATTTAAAAAAAAAAAGATTGAAGGAAAGATATACTTTCCTTGGGCACCTCGAGGAGGCGTTGAAGGCTTAGAAACAAAAATCTACCCTCCTCCTCCTTTAAGGCAGCTGCCTCTCCTCTGTCTCACTAGTGTCTCCCTTTGCCATTGCCTCTCTAGCGCAGGGAAATTGCATAAGCAAATTCCTTTTTCAGCGACAGTGTAATTGTCAAGAAATTGGAAATTTAAGCACAATTTCTCCTCTATTTTCGCTGAAGGATTTCAGGACATCTAATATTGTAATATCGGAGTGGGGATAGAGCTAGAAATTTACAGAGTAAGCCGGTGATTTTGTACGCACAAAATCAAACTTTTTCCCTATGTTTGAAATTGTGTCAATCATATTGGACTCAATTAAATTTTGGACCTTGTACGTTGGGTGTGTGAATAATATTGGAATTTGGATGGTGGTAGACCCACTCGAAATAAGGATTTATTTTAGATGTTTTAATTAATTATTTTATTTTATAAAATAATTGTTAAAAATCTCTTGTTAGTGTTTTAATTTAATGTATATATTCTTTATGCATGATTATATTTCTTATCATCAAAAAACTTATTTTAATTAAAGTACTGAGACAGCAAACTGTCTTTCGTCTTTGGGCGCAAAATCCTAAACTTAGTAAAAGTGTTTGGCGTTAGCGAGTACCTGGTAACAACGTTTTCATTTCATTTACATAAAACATAATATGTACGGAGACCCGAAGTGACTCTAATTTTTATTCATATTTTAATTTGTTAAATTGAATATGAATACTAGAAATGAAATATATCTTTATTGAGTTTAGTCGACTCACTGAAACGAAATTATCTTTCAGGTTATAATCAGGAGGATGTTCAATTCACTCTTCAGGAATATATTTCGGCGAACAAATTTTCTTTATTAATTCTTTATAAACTTATTTTATTGAGAGTTTAGACTTTGTATATTATAAATTGCTTTAACTTTATTTGACAAATTTTATTTAGACTTATATTATTATTATATCTTGATATTATTAGCTTATTATTTTTTGGTCTTGACTTGTATTTAAATTATTAAGACTTTTGCTAATCTATTAAATATTAATAATTAATGATCAAACGACTCAGACTGGTTTTCATGTCAGTTTGTTTCCTATTTTGCCTCCTGTCTTCTTGGGAACATGACTCAATCAGACCGACTCATGGAATGTAGCCTCCACAAAGCGAGCCATAGAGTGAGCATAGGGTAATTTTGCGATCTCTTTGGGAGGAAAGCAAAACTCTGACATTATCTAAGTTATCACAGATTGTCAAGCATGGAGGTGGATGCATATAGGCGGCAGGTCGATCCTTAGAGGGCCCGTGATTCTCACAAGGAGTACACAGCAAAACATTTACTCAAAAGGAGAAACCCTAGTTGGAAAAGCCTCCGTACCGACCATTTTCCAGCCTACTGTAGCTGCTAGCTGCTGCAAGGTTCACATGCAGGAGGGTAACCAAATTGATGATAGTCTAGCCTCTTAAGCATCTCAAGCTCAAATGGGTCATCCTCTCGTCTCTCTATGATCCAATTTTACGTCTTTATGATCCCCAGGAGACGTTTGCAATGGGGGACCAGCAAATGTTTCAGCTTTCAAACCAATAGCTGTAGCTACATTTTTTCTTTAAAAAAAAAAAAAAAGCTAATGTTGATTGCGTAAACTGCAAGTCTTTACTGATCCTACATCGCCTTAGGGTAGCTGCATCTTCATGATTTCTCCAACATAAGTTGTGAAATTGAGGAATATTTAATGTTTTTTTTTGTCTCTTGAATTGTTCATTTCACGCGAACAAACAACTGAAGCTCAAATTGCGGCTTTCCCAAGTTCTTACAAGTCAGTTCAGAAGCTAGGTTCAGGTGTTTTCTTCTTCGAAAACAATGAAGATGGGTAGTAGTTTTTAGGGGAAACCACAGACTATTGACCTGATAGGGAGGGAATAACATGAGTAAGTAAACCTAATGTTATTTAAGTTCTGAGCAGTAAGATTAAAACAAGTGAAAAGAACAGTAAAAACAAATCAATCAGGATTGTAATGCTAAAAGTAGGAGCGCACCAAATCAAAAATATAGAACTGAACTAATCCAACGGCCACTATTAAGTTTGGTTCTGTTTTAAAGTATTCTAGGTCAGTTCCAAACCCAAGGAACCGATAGCCACAAGTCGGTTGTTGGAGATTAAGGGGTAAAACTGATGGAGCCGGTCAATCGTATTTCAATATGACATTTTACCTAAATCCTGTACAACCTGAGAGTTTTAAAGGTAATTTTTATGGATAAAAACTTTTGATTAATTAAAATTTGGTCGTTATAGGGCTGGTGGAGGTCTATACAAGACCTTATAAACAATTAGGGGCAGATTACCTTTACCATTACCCACTTGAATATATGGATTAGCATCTTGGAGTCGAGAGGCATAAGTTGTTAAATAATGCGTGGCAACAGAATCCATATACCATCATGGAGCTGCTTGGAATGAGCAAAACTGAAATGAAAACCGCAGACCAAACTGAAACCTTGGGTCAGGTTCGATAGGTTTCCAGTGTTAAATTGTAAAATTACTGTGGGTAGTTTATGAAATTGCATCCAAAATCTTCGACTTTTAAAAGCTGCACTTTTCTCTCTTGTGATTCTCCTACTTTTAAGAGTCTCAAAATATAAATAGGATGCACCAAATCTTGTACAATCATACCCGGAAATAAAATAAAAACTAAATTTCTCTATAGGAACTGAAGATGCATGATACCACGGGTTGCGAAAATAATAAAAAACACTCTTCAAAGAAAAATCTTAACTTTACATAGAAACTTCACTAATAATAAAAAAAAATGATCCATATTCAAAGTACTATCCAAAATAAATAACTAACGATTAGAGAATTTGAATCAAATCAAATGGTACAGAAATTAATTTGTAAAAGTTTTGGCCCTTCAATTTGAGGTCCGAAACAATAGATTTTGGGCCCGAAAAAGATCAGTTACGGGTAAACCCCTGTGACTCGTTGTGGGCCTCTACGAGAGCTTCTATTTGATATTTTGACGGTCCAAATTAGATGCTCGTAGCAAGAGTTGTCTCTTTGAAATTTAAGAGATCACCGTATCAATTTAGTTCCTGACTAACCTAGAGTTTCTGACGTTTGGATATGGTCGCCTAAGAACCAATGCCAATTTTATCATCACCGCTTCTAGTACTCCAGCACTGGGATACCATAGGCCGTGATTCAAACTTCTATTGTTGTGATAACTTCTATTCTATTTTTCAAAGTATGTATTTAAGTTTTTCCGCATGCAGAATATAAATACATGAAGGATTAAGTTTTTCCTAAATTAAATTAAGTTAATATGAATGATTTAGTCAACTAACTCATAGTAAAATATTTATTTATCAAATACCTTCTAACTTAATATTTTACTAATTCTCATGAAAATTTAAATATCTTCTAGCACTGAATCATGAATATGATTATTATTAACGAGTCGAACTTAATGAGTTAGGAAAAAAAAATTCTACTCACGAACCAACTAAACTGGCCTAACGAGCCAACTATAAATAAGTTTTCAACTTATATCAATATAATTGATATTTTTTAAATTTATTTTTTAAATTATAGTAATTACTTTTCAATATAGTATCAATATATGATCCTTAATCGTTTAAATGAAAAAATTATTTTGTCAATATATAAATGACATTTATTTAGAAAATATAACTTCTTTGGACAATTTAATAAAAAATTATATCATAAAAATATCATTATAAATATTTGACAATTGCATGACTATAAATTAGATATATCCCAACTAAGTTGACATATATTTAATTATTAATTATTTACAACATGTCCAAGAAGTCAAAAAAAAATTATTTTATATTACAATAAAAAGTGAATAATATTTTTTTAAAATTTTCAAGTATTTCATCCTTGCATTGTTATTCTCTTTGTGGCTTCTGTCCAGTTTCAATGCAAATGAGTGTCCATAAGAGGCTAGATGCAAGTCATTCTCTTCGTAGATCGTATACAAGTCCACTTACACTAATAAGTAGGCTTCAAAGCAACAGTATAATTCAATGGTGAAGAGTTTAATCGCAACAAATGTAAAATGTCAAAATGTTGTTTTCAAAAACGTTGATAATAAATTTCAAAATAACATTAAGTTTATTTCACAAAGAAATAAAATAATTTTCAATATTTAATTCATTTCATATATCACGCAAACTAAATTGAGGTATACTACTACTACTAGAATGACTAATAGTACAACTAACATCAGAATACTTTAATTCATAAGTAGAATATAAATTTATAATTTCATTTATTATTTGATCAGAATTTTTCAAAATAGTAATATATAAATTACTAGAAATTTTGATTACTAAAAAAGACATTTATTTTAATTTATAACTAGAATTCATAACAGATGCATAACAAAATATAAAAACAATCTCGAGACTATTATTTAAATTATGTTTCCTTTTTATGAGAAAATTACTAATTTATATTTTTGTCAATATTATGCAAGATTATGTTAAATTTACAAAAATTGAAAGAATAAAATTAAAATTAAAATAATAAATTTAAGAATATTCGTTTATAGCATTGTGAAATG
The DNA here is from genome assembly GCA_022433055.1 of Begonia peltatifolia. Taxonomy (NCBI): domain Eukaryota; kingdom Viridiplantae; phylum Streptophyta; class Magnoliopsida; order Cucurbitales; family Begoniaceae; genus Begonia; species Begonia peltatifolia. The sequence goes on along the minus strand of CM039526.1, from coordinate 2,681,528 downwards.
ACATAAAAAACAAATAACTTATTATTGTGGGTAGCATTTTTAAACATTTCATAAGTTGAATTTTACCTACTTTCTAAAGTTGTCCACCTATTTTAATTCTTTTAGATTTAGTTTGACAGTTTCACAAAATTTTTTATAATCATGTAGTCTAAAATTTTATTCAATAATATATCAGATTGTAGATCTAATTAGTTCTATATAAGACAAAATAAAAATCATACAATATTTAACAACTAAATTTAAAATATGAAACAGATATTTCATATGAAAATAGAATTAATTATTAATATTTAATTACAAACAATTTTTAAAATAAAAAATAACAACATCATTGACAATAATATTATCAAGAATTATACTATAAAAGCTATTTTTAATAAAATATTCTTTCAATATCACCATAATATATATAAATATAAGAAGATATTCTTAGTTATAAATTTTTAAAATTCTTTTTTTTCATTGTCTATATTCATTAATAAAATGAGAAGATACGACTACATAACTTAATGTACTACGTAGACTCTATAAACTAGATATAATATATAAGTAAAAATTAGCAAGACATTTACAAAAAATGTAATTAATCATTTCTCGTGTTACTAAACAATTTATAATATCACTCTTACATGTAATCTTAGGTGTACGTTTAAAAGTTGGAACGACATAGTCTTTCAAAAAAATTTCAAATATTTCATTCATTGAATGACAACAGTAACTTAAATTTGTGCAACAAGTTTTGCTATTTTTTTTTATCCTATTTTAGAAATATATAAAATTATTAATATCACTAACATTTAATTGTATTTGTGTAAATCATTACTTGCTTATTTAAATGATATTTTAAAAATGTCAACAAATCGTGGTAGTTGAATTTCGAGATGCATATTCAAAATTTATTATACAATGTATACATTGAGTGCTGATTCTTATTCTTTCACCAATTTTAATTTCTTCTAAAAAAACATTTTCATACGTCAAAAATTCTATTTTAGGTAAAGATATGGGCATGGACTGATGATTGTCCTAGTAAAAATGACGGTTCAACTCTCTAATTTCTTATATATATCATTAATATTCTCAATATTATAACTGCACAAATTCATAATAATTTTAAAAAATTATCTAATTTTAATTTAATATAATAAAATAATACCACAGAACTAATAACAGTTCAAAGATGGTGTGAATTTACTAACCTCCGTGCCTACAAAAATAAATACAAAAAATATTAAATCATATTAACAAAATTAATAATGATGTAAAAATACAACAAAATAAATTAAATATACCTTGTCGAATGAAAATAGAGAGGGCATTCAACAATCATTTTGACCAAGACAAATCAAATTTTTACATCACTAAATGAGGATATTCAAATGAAACCATCAACGATGGAGCTTCCAAAGTTAAAATTAAAACCACTTCTACATCATTGAAGAATACTCTACCCTACTTGGGATTCTACTTGGATCTCTTAACGAGAAATGTATGAAAAAATTATCAAGGGGATTTGTCAGCGCTTAGCCCCATACAACATTGAAACTAGTCCAATGACTGTTGGTAACCCCGGCTATGTTTTCCGATGATTTTTTGTTTATAAATAATTATTTAACTAAATAATATTAGTTTAATAAGTAATCTGAAAAATATTTCTAAAATCAATACTTTAGATTTTCTTTGAATTAAAGGTTTTCATTGTTAATTTGCTTTTACTTGTGTTAGTTTTCAAAATCATATTTTTATTCGTCCAGATAAAGTTGAAATTGATCAGAGCAGTACTTAATGAAATTCATAAGTTACATATTCTCTGTCGATTTAATAACTAATATTGTATACTTGCAGCAATTTTATTACGATATTTTCTCATATATTTATTGAAACCAGTTAACAATTCTGGAACTAGTAATTATGGTTTTCTTACTCAAAATATTCTTCTTTTAGTGGAAATCTCAACTCTCTATATTCTCTAAGTAAGCGGGAGACTAAGATAACATAAAAGATTAATTGTCCAAGTGTTTGATCATTTGAGCATAAGCTTGTATTTATAACTCGTGAGTTGATATTAAGTTCAATTTATCATCAAACTTAAATCTAGATAACAGATGACTACACGTTCTATTTTCATGTTTTGTTAGATAATTCAAGCCCAACGACCTTATACCGTATGTAAGTACTTTAACAAGCTTGATTTTATGATAGACAATATACAATCACGGCTAAACATATGATTCTCGTATAATTGTTATATTATACACGACAAAATGCCATTACCTGGTTTTCTCAACTTCATCATTTCTAATTCTTGATAATAATGAAGAATGTCTCACTATGATTATTGTTCATGAGAATGAAATTAGTAAATGTCACAATAAAAGATGCAAAGAAAATTAAAAAAAGCACGAAAATTTAACCGAAAAATCTTAACATGTAAAAAGTTAATGATTTTGTTGCACCACAATTGTGGTTTTGCTGTGCAGCCCTAATTCAATTTTGATGGATAAACTCTAAAAATTAAGAAAAGGAGCATGTAGCCCCTGAGCAAACGTATGAATATTTTCCAGCATTTTTTCCTAGTACTACAATGGCTCAACATGGCTACAAACCTAGCTACTGTTGAGGCAAAACCAAAGGGTCACAGTCCAATTCGATTGAGGAAGACAAAAAATTAAGCCCAAAATGAGAAGGTTGCACTGGGATGGAAGAAATGTACTTTTAGGTAGAAACCCAAATCCAGCAGAATATGTTTGTCTTATCCCAAAGCTGCATAATTTCCTATTCTCGAGGCCTATATTCATTCCATTTCTGTAGGTTCCTTTTTAAAAAATAAAATAAAAAAAATATTTTATACATATAAAAAAACTAATATATTGAGTGGGTCAACAAAACATCCTCAATAAATGTGTGATTTGTTGCACCTAATGGGTGCTATACATTTAAATGATTACACAAACCCAAATGAAAAACCAAACCAAACCGACCTATAACAATGACAATAAAATCGAAAAAATGGGTTTTATTCTAAAAACAACTAGGTTCAGTTTTGGATTCTAATTTCTAGAACCCAATCAGACCAACTCACGCAATGTAGCCTCCACCAAGTGAGGCATAGAGTGAGCATAGATTAGTTTTGCGATCTCTTTGGGAGGAAAGCAAAACTCAATGACATTATCTAAGATTTCAGAGATTGTCAAACATGGAGGTGGATGCATATAGGCTGCAGGTCCATCCTTAGAGCGCCCGTGATTCTCACAAGGAATACACAGCCAAGCATTTACTCAAAAGAAGAAACCCTAGTTGGAAAGGCCTCCGTGCCGACCATTTTCCAGCCTACTGTAGCTGCTAGCTGCTAGCTGCTGCAAGGTTCACATGCAGGAGGGTCACCAAATTGATGACAGTCTAGCCTCTTAAACATCTCATCAAACTCAAAAGGGTCATCCTCTCGTCTTTCTCTGATCCCCTCTTACCTCTCTCTGACCTACAGGAAACGAAATGTTTCAGCCTCCAAACAAATAGCTGTAGTACTTTTTTTTTTTTTGTTAAAAAACCCTAATGATGATAGCATCCACTGCAAGTCTTTACTGATCCTGCATCGCCTAAGGGTAGCTGCATCTTCTTGATTTCTGCAACATAATTTGTGAAATTAAGGACTCTTTAATGTTTTTTTGTCTCTTGAATTGTTCATTCCATGCGAAGAAACCACTGAAGCTCAAATTGCCGCTTTCCCAAGTTCTTACAAGTCAATTTACAAGCTAGATTTAGGTGTTTTCTTCATTAAAAACTATGAAAATGTGTAGTAGTTTTTAGGGGTAACCACAGATCATTGACCTGATAGGGAATTGCACATAATTAAATCTAACTTTATTTAAGTGGCGAGCAGTAAAATTAAGTGAAATGGACAGTAAAAACAAATCAATCAGGGTTGTAATGCTAAAAGTAGGTGTGCACCAAACCAAACCGATAGAACAGAGATTGGTTTCATATACAGCAAAAGGAACAAAATCTTAAATACTATTACACGTGTACAATACAATACAGAAGTCATGAAGGAATATGCTTCAGGTCTAGTTATTATGGTTATCATCCCCACTCAAGCATTATTCGTTGGGAGAACAAACGACGGACAGCTTGGGACTAGCATCAATAAACTTGGAGGTAGCAAAGGTTTTGTTAACACATCTGCCTACTTGATCAATAGACGGAGTACACTAAACCAAGAGAGACTTGCGTTGCACCATATCACAGACAAAATGAAAATCTATTTCATTATGTATTGAGTTTGATGTGATGCTGGATTGGAAGCCATGCAGGTAACACTTAATGCTCTCCCAATAAATGCATTTATCTAAAAATTATGAAAATTTTACAATAAACTCTTCTTTAAAAAAATCGAGATAAATGCATGTTTGCTTCTTTTTACTAGCTTTTTGACGCTCTGGTATCGCAATAAATACATGCAATAACAATTTCAGAAAAATCTTATATCGTTTTGTATATTTTTTGAGATATTCCGTTGATGTTTGTTTTATTAACATAGTTTAATGTCCACTTTGTTCCTTTTAATTTTTTTAATTTCTTTTAATACTTGTCAGTCAAAAAAATACAAAGCATCTTCATCTTTAACATTTTATTTATATATTTTTTTCTTTTCATCCGCATCAAATAAAAACATGGAAAGAGTTAAATTTTCACATCAAAACGCAAAAAAACCACAAGTTGAAGGCATGCAAAGTATTGCTCCATACTCGTGCTCAGGCTAGATAAGTAAGCAGACACTAGATCAATCTTCTCCTCAAATATGGGAATCCCTCCTTGAGAGGGAATGTATTATGAGTGAGGAGGAGACCGATGAGGTGGAACATCGACCATTTCACACTCAATAGGTGTAGCTTGAGTCTTAGAGGGGCTGACAGAGGATGAGGCAAGAGATACTACTTTGAAGCACTAACCTCGATGGCCATCGCGATCAATATCCATCCATGCTAGAGTATGAATTGTGTACGTGTCAACAATCCGTACTGGCTAGGAATCTTGGTTACAATACTCTTGGCTTTAAACACTTCGGTTAGAAGAATATTAAATACAAGGAACTTGGACGAATTTGAAGAAATGTCTACCATGCAATTGATAATAATGTCCCCCACATTAAACCATTCATTTTTATAAATTACTTAGTAGATAAGTATGTAATAATAAAAAATTGACGCAAGCAAAATATCTGTGAAGATATTTTAATATAATATTTTTGAAATAAATATTTAATAAAAATTGATAAAAAATAAAAAATCACCATGACAAAATATATTAATATATTATTATTTAAAATTAGATAAATAATGATAACAATAAGTTATATGAACATGTTTTATCATATTATTATTTAAATTAGATAAATAAGGTGTAAAAAATAAAATCTGAAAAATAAAACATCTTCATCACAAAATATTTTAATATATTATATTTTGAAGTATAAGTGACAAAATACCAATAAAATAAATCAAATGTTAAAATAAAATCCGTACATTCAAACTTATAGCACATACATATTACTCAAAAGTAATATATATAAAATAAATGTAATATTGTATTTGTATTTATATTACTATAATGACCAAAATAAATAGGGGAATTCGAAGAAATTTATTAAAGCTAGGCCATAGAAATCCACGTGTCATTAGAGGACATGAAGTGTTGATTATTCAAAAAAAAAAATGTAACTACCGGGCACGTTGGATTTTTCGTTAAAATTGATCAAATCGATAATTTGAAAAATTACCTTGGGTTAAAATAGAGGAATTAATTTTTGGTAAGTTGAGATTATTTCTTTGGGAAAATAGAGAATGTTTGGAGTATTGAAGAATATGAATTAAATGGATTTTTATTTAATATACAATTTATTTATATTAAATATAATAATTTAAATGGAAACTAAAATTAAAAGATGAGCTAATTAAGGATAGAAGATTGAAAACTCTTCTCTTTTCATTCGAGAGCCGCCGTAAAGAGAGAGAGAAAACTGATTTTTGTTTGTGTAAATTGTCGCGATCAAATGCCAGAATCACAGTTTAGGAACTATGAGCAACAATTTTCGTAAACTTCTACATTTTGACCATGAATTTCATAGTTTGACCAGGACTTTCACACAATGTATTTAGTAGAAACTTTCTTCATTTCTTAGTCGATCTCTTTCAATCTGGGTTCCTAACTCGGTATAGGACCTAATCATATTTTTGCCTAATCTTCAAAAAAGATATTTATGGTATTAATTTGGTTTTAGTTTTGGAAGAATTCGTGGATTTCGAGCTAGTACCTTAAGTTGTAGCTCCCATCCATAGGAACAGTCATAATTGTCGAGCTAGGGGTTTTATGTTGTTTTGCACTATATTTACCTCATCATTTTACAAAACCTATTTTAGTGAGATATCAACAGTATAAAACCTAGGCATGGTTGCCAGCACGTCTATGTTTATGTTTATGTATATTTTTTTTTACACGTTTACAATTGATGCATGATATTTTATATTTTTGTGATATATATTTGTTAAGTTTAATCCTCGTGATATTTTGAACTGTCTTAGTGTCAAAGTATCAGAAGAATATCCTAGTAGATCTTTTACTGCATGAAAGTTGTCTTGTTTGCACGATTATGAAAATGAATAATAGGGCAATGATAACGTGCTCCTTGGATTTCGAAGCCCCAAACCTTATTAGAGTATGTTTGATATTTCAATTACAGGTGTGTCATTGTTGACTGGTCTGCTGGCAGCCAGAGTAACCTTGATGGATCTGCGGATCTTCACCTTTCTATGATATTATGTCGGAGAGGTTCTTGAGTGACCCTCCTGACACGATTCAAGTATGGCAACTTGTGTTTTAGCACAAGCATTGAATCTCTCTCGGATATCCAATTGATAATCACCAAAAGTTCCCCAGATTCCAAGCAGAATATTCACGTGAAAAGTAGATCCAAAATTCACGATAATATAACACAAGCTTACTTGATCGTTGAAGATAATCTCTGAAAATTTTTGAGAAAAATATGCGGAATTGATGAAATCATGGATGAAACACTGAAGTTGGTCTGAGAAAACGAAAAGATGGCGCCTCTTGAGTGTGGCTAATTCCAACGAAGAAACACTCCCAAAATCTGTATGGTGAGAGTTTTTGCAACCTTGTGTGGATGTCTACTATCAACTAAGAGAGTAGAGAATGAAACAATAGTAAAAGTTTTTCAACAAACTCAAAATGTTGTAAAACAATTTTTGAAGAACAAACAATTAGGATAGCCATAGGCGTTTGAGACTTCGGGATTTTGAGAGCATAAGCTTCAATAATAATTCAAATTCTATTGCTGAATGTCATTACATAAGGATGCTTAAATAACACCTCTCCTTACTAAAATAATAATTATGAAATCTTACTAAAACTATAAATAGGAAACCTTACTAAATCTATAATTATGAAAGATTTTTAAAATTATAATTAGGAAAATTTTCTAAAACTGTTTGGGCATGCGCACCCGCGTCCTAAGGTTTTCGTCTCTCTTAGTGTGGGCATGGGCGCCCTCATTCTTTGTCCGTTGTCTCTCCACCAATTAGCTTAATACCTCCTTCATAAATATAGTGGGAACAAACTTTTTTGTAATTGGCCTTGATAGCTAAACAAATGCTATCCAAATTGTGGGATCTAACTCATCCTGGAAACCTTGAGATGTCAGCTATATTTTTCATGAACTACACTTGTTAAAATAACTTCAAAAACTTTTCAAAAATGCCAAATACTTTTCAAAGGCCAGTTTAACAGTAGTTTTGTTGGAAGATCCAATAATCTTTGAACTTGTGCTTAATTTTCCAATTATGCCTCACCTTGAGGAGTGTTATAATATAAGAGGATGTTGAATTGAAGGTATTAATTTTCTTAAAGCATGCTCTTCTATGAAGACCTACAAAATAAACACTTGAGAATTTGTTAGAAAATCTCCATGTGATTATTTTTGAGGAGTGATCGTGGCACATCATCCTCTTGGGGTTGGAAAGGATTTGCCCTCAAATCTAAGGCTTTCCTTAATCCCACTTCAAGCAACCCTTGCAACTTAATCCCAAGTTCGAAGGAGGCTTCTCAATCTTACTTTTATCTATTAACATTAAATGCCAACGATAAACCGTCTTCGAATAAAGTCCATGGCTATCAACTTGATTAACAAAATAACTAACTGTCAATGGAAATAATGAGTAACTCCTCATGATAACATAAAGTTGTAATCCATTTAACCCCTAACAAAGTATTTGAGCAAAGTATAAAAACTTTCCATAAATTTCATCACTTAACTTTAACCCATTCAAAAGTAAAATAATTTCTTTCAAACACTTGAAGTGTGCCACGTGTTCATAGTATAAAATGGGTCTATATATTTGCTCTTGCTCAAATAAGCTTCCATACTAAAGTATCATTTTTTCTATGCAAGTAATAAAAGACTAAGAGGGAGAAAATATATTACCAGTTGTGTTAAACTCAAGTTGCCTAAAAACTTTTCAAACCTAGGCATTGTGTTACTATGTTGGATGATTAGTAGAATATTGTTATGGAAATCCAAACACCATCTAATAATGACCCTTAAAGGATAGTGTAAAGGGAGGAAAGTCTCGATAAATTGGAGTGCACCATAAGTCATTTGAAAATGATAACCAAATTTTTTTGACTTTCCTTTCCTCCATGGCTTGGTACTCAAGAGTGATTTTCCTAGATTAGAAAGGAGTTAGTTTAAGATCCTTTCTATTAGACTTGAAAACTTCCTCTACTTTTTCTAACCAATCAATAAATCATAACCGTTCGAACAACCTTGAAAAATAGGTAATGAAGTTTTATAAGGTCTTACATTATCGAAGTAGTCATTTGATGCAGAATTTTTACTATAAAAATGTCTCGGATGATTATCATAGTCATAACAGTTATGGTAATTTCTTGGCCGACCTTTTCTCAACATCTTTGCTAAAAACATATTATCACAAAAAAGAGCAAATAATCCAAGGAAAGAGTGGAGCTCGTGTTTCCAAAATTGCTTCAATTTAACAACTAATAAAGTAACAAAATCCCACAAAAATCAGACCCCAGATTTTGTAAAATCTGGACTAAAAATTTAGTAAATTCCAAAAATCATAATTTTTGCGATTCTAGACCAAATATGCTGAAATTTTATCAGCAGCCCACCTAGTACATATATGAAACACTCTTAAAGTTTTGTTGCAAAATTCTCAGCGGATCAAAAGATATGTTTAAAATACAGAAAATTGCCAAAATTCCATTTGTTGCTCTAGCCAAGAACAGAACACCAACTTCGGGAAGGTGCAACTCTCTTGTTTGAAAACAAGATGACACGATTCTTGTGGCATATCAAAGCTCTGGATGTGAGATTTTTGTGTAGAATCAAAGCTTGAATCTGCCATGATGGAAAGATATGGATGCTTGATTGCTGGTTGGTCAGCAAAGGAAATAAATGCATCCTTCGAGTTAAGGTTTTACAAGTTGAAGAATACTACTGTCATCATCTAGCCAAACAAATATAACACAAACATAGCAAATAGATCCCACGAAATACGGAGCTTTGATACCAAATGACACAATTCAAGTATGGCAACTTGTGTTTTAGCACAAGTACTGATGTGCCCTATAGGCCCATTACTAGGGCCCAAACTAAGGCCCATGACACTAATAACTTGTTTATTAATGACTTTATTTCTTTTATAGATGATGGAAACTTTGAAGGCTAAGAGTGGACACCTAACCCTTAAGACATAGATCAACCTCTTCATGTGCTCATCTTGGATACATGGAATAAAGATAGTAAAGAGAGAATTTATCTTCCCTACATCCCAACTGTGTAATCTCTTTCAATGTTCATTTGGCATACATTAGCCTTTTTCTTGTATTGGCAAACATTAGCCATTTATGCATGTTTTAGATTGCGTGGTTAGACCTAGATGCTTGCTAGGGCTAGATATATGATTGGTGGCTAATTTGGGTTAAGAATGTGGAGTGTTGTGTGGCCATAGAGAAAGGCCACATACATGGCCTAACTAATTGCACCAATGAAGATTCAATCCGAAAAAGGCATGGATAAGTGACTTGGCATCAAGGACAAAGGGTAGTGCTCACAAGGACCGATGACATGGCACAAGGAGGGCACTTGATGACATTTGCAAGAGAGGAAGCCACACCATTGGATGAAGCACAAGCATAAACAATCTTGGCCACCTATCTTCATTGATCAACGGTCATTGTAAAACCCTAGCCACCTTAGGTTGTCTATTTATGCATGAATATTGGTGGTTGTAGAGGTCTTTTGGTGAAATCAAAACTAAGTTTTTCTTTCAAAACCTAAAGGTTGCTTGAAAAAGATCCATTAGTGCCATTGGAGTTGCCAAGGGTTGGTGCCCAAGGCAAGCCTCAGTTTATCCAGACGTAGTGGAGAAGCCCTCCATTGCTTCTAAGCGTGTGGTGGCTTGTTAGCTTTCATCCCCTCCCTCTTCTCCAAGTCACCTTATGGCTGGAATCATAAGAGAAGGGTAAACACCATTCCCAAAGGTCGATTTCCTTCTTTTGAAGGACATAGCCAAGACGTCATTCAATACCTCTATCGGTCAGCTCATGGTTTATATTCTTTAATCATTTTTCCTCAGGCATTGTTATCAAATCTTTATACGAACTTCATCTCCTATCTCTTGGCTACAATTTCTTTGAAAAAATCAAATCCATTTGAGCTCCTTTTTGAAACCTTTCCCTGGTTATCGTTTTAGTCGTTCTCAGGTTTGCTAACCAGAACCTAGTTTCACTTTTTGGGTCATAACTCGGAGTATTTTCAGGGTCTCCACGCTATTTTGGCGCTTTTTATTTACTTATTGAATATCATTCGGGTACCCACATTTTCTATTAAACTCGAACAAAAAAAAAAAAAAACTGTCGCTAATATGCTATTTCCAGATTTCTTGTTTTTCTTGCTGAATCTATTGGTTGCTATTTGGTAGTTTATTTGACATATATTTTTGTAGCAAATCATCCTACTTTAACCTATTAATATGCTATAACTTCTATGAGAGTTGATTAGATAGCTGCTATTACGTTTCTTTGAGTTTTCTTGCTGGTTTTTTGCATTCTGTTGTGGGTTTTAGCAAAGAAAAATTCTGCTTAAGAATATGAGTATTGCATTTGTTTGGTTGCTATTTTGCATTGTGTTTTCAGTTTATTGCTCAGACTTTATTGACATAACATTCATATTGACAAGTTTGGATGATAACGTGATTGTAATCGTATATAAAGTCACTACCTTTTGCTTGCTATATAAAAGAGTTTCATAGTGTAACACCTAGAGTTTTCGTTAAAACGATTTTCGGATTTACGTATTAGTAAGCGGTGGAGTTTTGGTTGGAATCGAGGGCGGAAAGTTTATACCATTAAGTAAAAGTTTATTTTGAAACTAATGGACAAGAGAAATTTATAAAAGTTCAACTGGAAACGGACCGAATGACCGGTTGGTTAAAAAATTAAAAGGTGGAGGTGATATAGTAATTATGTTTATTATTATTATTATTATTAAAATAAAAGAAGAGAGGAAGAGAAAAAGAGAGCGTACCCCCCTCCCTCTCGGTGATTTCTTCCCCTCCCCGCACAGGATCCTCCTCCCTCGGCGATTCCTTCTTCCAGCGATGTTCAACCACCAATCATTCTCAATTTTCTCCTCCACTTCAACGGTTTAAGGTAGGTTTAAGTAGTTTATGGTTTAGTTTTGGTTTAGGGTTAGAGTTTGATGAGAAATTGGTGGATAGAGGTTTAGGATTTTACGGTTTGAGTGTTTATTGGGTTTATTATTGATTGTGGTGGGTTATTGATGATAAACGAATAGATATGATAGGATTTTGATAGACTTTTGGCGATTAGTTGAAATTGGAGTTTTTGGTGTTTAGAGATTTGGGTAAAACGCATAATTTGGGTAGGTTATGCCTGATTTTCTAGGGATTGGCCTCAGAAACCTTGATAGAACTTATCGAAGAGTAGATAAGAGTTTGTAGCATTTCGAATCATCAAAAAAGGTAAGTTTATAGCATTTCGAATCATCAAAAAAGGTAAATATTGGATGAGTTATGCATTTCTGAATGTGGTTAGAAATTGGGTAGGATTTTGGGTTTAACTCGGATTTTTGGTTTACTTTGAGTTTATGACTTTCCGTGTTAGAATTTCATGAGATGGACGAAGTAGAATTAATGAATGTGTGATTTTATAGGTTCTCCAGTTTCCAGTTAGCGTACGATTACGAGCAAGTTGCTAAGGACGCCAGGTAAGTAGTATACATATATGTTTTTGCCTTCGAGCCTACATCACAGTTCGTTAGGTTGTGTGCATGTTTGTTTTATGTTTTAGTAGTTTATGTATTTGTGGTTTTAAAGTACGAGAATGAAACAAAAATGAATTTCCATGCTTTTACGAAATGAAAAGTAGAATGTGATGAATGAAATGAAAATGTACGTAAGAAGATAATGATGGTGGGGTTGAGTGGCCTTGTCCCGTGAGGTGGACCGCGAGGTGTGTCACTTCGTCCCCCGCTTTACGTGGTGGCCTTTTCCTGAGAGGGACCACGAGGTGTGTCACTTTACTAGATTGAGGTTGGCCTTGTCCCGTGAGGCGGATCACGAGGTGTGTCACCTTGATCTAGCACGTAAAGAAGAACCAAGTAGCAAGATAAAGAATGTGTAAGAAAGAGACGACAACAAAAGTAGAGACGAAACTGTAGAAACTGCATATGATAAGAGATGTAGTGTTTTTAGTGTTTATGTTTTATTATGCATTACTTACTTAGCATTAGGCTAATAGATGCGTTCTGTGATGTAGGTGACGGAGCGATAGATGGTGAGTACTCAGAGCATGCACAGGACTAGGAGGCAGTTGTAGAGGTGCACTCGTGGGACGATCCAGTCGGCTGTTAGGGCGTTTTGACTGTAGTGTACATATGTACAAATTTTCGGTTATTTTGAGTCGTTTTGATGTAGGAATGGATTTCAAACTTATAGAAGACAATTTGATGTATATGGTTGATTTCAAAATTTATTGGGAAGTATAGGTCTTGGTTTTTAAACATTGAGTCGAAATTCTGTTCGTTTTATGTAAATGGAAAATTTTTGGTTAAGGATTCTTCTGTAAAGTGTCGACTTGTATGCAGAAGTGTCGACCGAACTTGGTAGAGGTCGACCGTGAGGGTTGACTTATGGAGACAGAACCATGTCAGGTGTCGACTTGTGCATTTAGGTGTCGACCGCAAGGTTCGACCGAATGCAAACAGAGAGGATTAGAGTATTGACATATGAAGATAGATGTCGACCAGTTAGTGAAATGAACATAGAGGTGTCAACTGCGAGATCCGACCGGTGTAGACAAAAAAGATTAGGATGTCGACCGGTGTAATCAGGTGTCGAGCGATGCGAACAGAGGCAGATGAAGTGTCAACCTGTGAGTATAGGTGTCGACCTCAGTGTACAGAACAGGTCAAGTGTCGACTGGAAATTTTGGAGGTCAACCGAAAATTCCTTTTTAATGTTTTACAAAACTCAAAATTTTATTCAAATTGATTTTGGTGCCAGCCGGCTTCCGGGGTCATTACAGAGTTTGGTATCAGCACGAACAAGGAACTAGAGGGGTTCTCAGGGTATTGCCGTCGAGGTGTGACAGTTATGGTATCTGAGCCATTTGCTCAAACCGTTCAAATGATTAACTAACAGCGCCGATCGCCGCATGACGTGCTTCGACAACTGTAAGTATTTAAGTTTAACTTTAATTATTAGATGTTTATGAGAGTGATTAAATTTTGTTCAGGAAGTTAGCCAAAATGTCTAGACGACCACGACGCTCGAGAACACCGAGAGAGACCCTTGATTCGAGAAATGAAGATGATTCGATGATGATTAGATAATTGACCGAATTGGTGAACCGATAGTCTCAGCAGTTAGGGATTTTGCTAAATCGAGAAGTTCAAGGAAGTGCAGGCTCTAGCTCTAGCTCTAGCAATGACCAGTCGGGAGATAGATTTCGGAGGTTGAGACCACTGACTTTTGAAGGGCAGTCATCGGATCCAACGGTTGCAGTGGAATGGGTCTGTACGATTGAGAGTATGTTCAAGTATGCGAAGGTAGAAAAGGAAGATAAGGTTTCGCTAGCCACGTTTCATCTAGCGAAGGATGCCTGATTCTGGTGGGAGGTTATGGAGGCCACCGCTGATGTATAACATAAGTCGTGGGAAAAGTTCAAGGACGCGTTTTATGAGAAGTATTTCAACAGTACAGTTCAGGCAACCAAGAGAATGGAGTTCCTACAGTTAAAGTAGATTGGGACAGTAACTGAGTACAGCCGGTAGTTCGAGTCCTTGTCCTGATTTGCCAGCGACTTGATAAGTAGGAATGAGGATAAAGTATTTCAGTTTGTATAGGAGTTAAAGCTAGAGATATATAAGAGAATAAAGATAGCTAAAACTCAGGAAGTGCCATATTCGAAGATCGTGCCTAAGACACTAGAGGTGGAGGAACCTGAAATGAAGTGTGTTAAACAAAGAGAAGCTTCTAGAAGATTTTTCAAGGAGATCACCACGCAGCAAAGTAGAGGTCTCATTCAGCAGCAACAACAGAGAGGCACGAAGAGGTCTAGTGAGAGTTTGAGCAGCCAAGGAAGTAGCAAAATGCCTCAAGGGACGATACAATACCCCTAGTGCCCTAAGTGTTTGAAGTACCACCCGGGCGAATGCAGATTGAACTCGGAAAAGTGCTACAATTGTAATGAAGCCTGACACTTAGCTAGAGATTGCCTGAAGTCCATAGTTACTCGGTGTTTTAACTGTAATGAGGTGGACCATGTCAGTAGAGATTGCCAAACTTTGAAGAAGGGGCTGATACGCACAACACTAAGGATATTAGCCATGATCGAGTTGGGCGATGACCACCAGCCGACCGTAGTGTCAGGTACTATATTGATAAATTCTCTACCTGCTTATACTTTGATTGACTCCGGAGCAACGCACTCATTTATTGCAACTACGTTTGCGGTCAAATTAGATGTGTGGCCTGTAGCAATAGACTGTAGTTATGAAGTGATGTAACCCTCTGGTGGACGTATGCACTCTAATCAAGTTGTATGGGATAGTGTAGTGTCCGTGGGAAGTAAAACTTTATTGGCTGATCTTATTATTATGGGTATAACCAGATACGATGTAATTTTGGGAATAGATTGGCTATTCAAGCACTAAGCTACAATTGATTGCAGGACAGGAATAGTGAATTTTCAAGCCCCAAGCGCACTTTTCAGGTTGTTAAGAATGCCAGGAGGACATATGTGATGACGCCTATCGATGCTCGTCAGATTCTTATGGGAGAGTCTTTTGGTTTTCTCTCTAGTATTGTTGATATGCAAATTCCCAGGGAATCAAAGCCTTAAGATGTTTTAATTGTTCGAGACTTCCTAGAAGTTTTTGTAGATGATTTACCCGGTACTTCCTCTGGATCGAGAAATAGAGTTTGCTATAGATATATACTCAGGAGCTGAGCCGGTGTCGAAGAATCCATATAGATTAGCACCAACAGAACTAAAGAAGCTAAAGAAGCAATTAGAGGAGTTGGTGGAAAAATGATTTATACGCCCTAGCTTTTCACCGTGGGACGTGCCAACCCTTTTTGTCAAGAAGAAGGATGGATCATTGCGGATGTGCATTGATTACCGAGAATTGAATAAGTTGACTGTTAAGAACAAGTATCCCTTGCCAAGGATAAACAACTTGTTTGACCAACTACAAAGGGCTTGAGTCTTTTCTAAGATCGACCTAAGATCAGGCTATTATCAGCTGAAGGTCGAGTCAAAAGATATTCCAAAGATGACTTTTTGGATGAGGTACAGACATTACGAGTTCCTGGTGATGTCCTTCGGGTTGACGAATGCTCTAGCCGCCTTCATGGATCTAATAAACAGGGTATTCCATGATCATCTCGATAAATTCTTCATAGTGTTTATCGACGATATATTGGTGTATTCTCGTAATAAGGAGGATCTTAAAGAGCACTTAAGGTTAGTATTGGAGACTTTGAAGCAATGCCAACTTTATGCAAAGTTCTCTAAGTGTGAGTTTTGGCTAAATAGGATTCAATTTTTAAGTCATGTCATCTCGAGTGATGGCATATCTGTTGATTTAGCAAAAATCCAGGCAGTTAAAGAATGGCCACAACCGAAGAGTGTTATTGAAATATGGAGTTTCCTCGAGTTAGCAAGTTATTATAGGAGATCCATTGAAGGATTTTCAAAGATTGCAACAGCTCTGACCCGTTTGACGAGGAAAAATGTGAAATACTTGTGGTCTGAAGATTGCGAGCACAGTTTCCAGGCTTTAAAGCAAAAATTGACCACTGCTCCAATATTTACGCTTCCTGTTGAAGTCGGGAAATTTAGCATTTAATGCGATGCTTCCAAGATAGGCCTTGGGTGTGTGTTGATGCAAGAAGAGAAGGTTATAGCTTATGCCTCTAAGCAGCTGAAAGCCTATGAACAGAATTATCCGACACACGACCTGGAGTTAGTCGCGGTAGCCTTTGCGCTAAAGATTTGGAGGCATTATCTGTACGGATAACCATGTGAGATATCGTCAAATCATAATAGTCTAAAGTATATTTTCACTCAGAAGGCACTGAACATGAGGCAACAACGGTGGTTAGAGTTTGTAAAGAATTATGACTTCGAGATTAAATACCACCCCGACAAGGCCAACATAGTAGCTGATGCGTTGAGCAAAGTGGCAGTATTCACTTCAGCTATGACTCCAAGTATGCCATTAGCTTTGGATGCAGAATTTCAGAAATTTAACTTAGAGTGGTGTCAAATGTGTCAGCCATGTCCTTATAGCCTACTATTCTGGAGAAGATTAAGCAAGCCCAGAAGGACGACACCGAATATGAAGAAATTAAATTGAGTCTGGCTTCTAATGATAGGTCGGAGTTCAATTATTCGGACGACGGAATTTTTAAGTTTCGGAATCGATGGTTTGTTCTGAATAATGAAGAACTACAAGGAGAGATATTGTCTGAAGCTCACTTTTCGAGATTTTCTGTGCATCCAAGAAGCACCAAGATGTATAGGGATTTTAAGAAACATTACTGGTAGCCTAATATGAAGAGAATTGTGGTGAAATACGTCGAGACGTGTTTAGTTTGCCTGCAGATTAAGACTAAACATCAAAGGCCAGTAGAAAAGCTACAACCCTTACCTATTCTTGAGTGGAAGTGAGAGCAGATGTCGATGGACTTTGTTGTCGGATTGTCTCGGACAACAAAGGGTTTTGATGGTATATGGGTGATTGTGTATAGATTAACCAAGTCATCTCATTTTCTACTAGTGAAGATGACGTACTCCATGGATCAATTTGCCGAATTGTATGTTCTAGAGATCGTACGATTACACGGAGTTCTAACTTTGATTGTATCTGACAGACACCCAAGATTTACATCGAAGTTCTAGAAGAGTCTACACAAGGCCATAGGTACGCAGCTCAATTTTAGTACGGCATTTCATCCTCAGACGGACGGACAATCTAAGAGGACTATTCAACATTGGAGGATATGCTTCGAGCTTGCGTATTGGAATTTCAAAGTTCATGGAGCAAATACTTATCTCTAGTGGAGTTTTCTTATAATAACATCTTTCAAGCTATGATAGGTATGACTCGTTACGATGCTCTCTACCGGAGAAAGTGCAGGTCTCTGCTATATTGGGATGAAGTCGGCGAGACACGATTGATTGGTCCACATATTCTGCAACAAACAGCAGAAAATATTGCTTTTATTAGACAACGTATCTTGACAACTTAAAGCCGACAAATGAGCTATGCTGATAGAAGAAGAAGGGAACTGGAATTCAATGAAAATGATGAGGTGTTCCTTAAGATTTTGCTATTCAAAGGAGTTGTAAGATTCGAAAAGAGGGGTAAGTTGAATCCTAGATATATTGGACTATTTCCTATTATGAAAAGGGTTGGAAAGGCAACTAACCAGCTACAGCTGCCAGCCTCAATGGATGAGATTCATAATGTATTCCATATTTCCATGTTAAAGAAATGTATGCGGGATCCCTCTCACGACGTGGAGCAGCAGGACATAGAAATTCAGCCGACATTGACTTATGAGGAGAAACCAATGAAGATTTTACGCAACAAGGAGATTTCACGGGTGCAGGTTCTATGGTAATCACAACGTAGAAAAAGTAACAAATTTTGAGGACAAAATTATTTTAAGAAGGGTGGAATGTAACACTCAGAATTTCCGTTAAAATGATTTATAGATTTACGTATTGGTAAGCGGCGGAGTTTTGGTAGGAATCGAGGGCGGGAAGTTTATATCATTAAGTAAAAGTTTATTTTGAGGCTAATGGATAAGAAAAATTTATAAAAGTCCAAACAAAAATGGACCGAATGACCAGTTAGATAAAAGATTAAAGGGTGAGGGTGATATAATAATTAAGTTTATTATTATTATTATTAATAAAATAAAAGAAAAGAGAAAAAGAAAAAGAGAGCGTACCCCCCCTCCCTCTCGGTGATTTCTTCCCCTCCCCACGTAGGATCCTCCTCCCTCGGCAATTCCTTCTTCCACCGACGTTCAGCCAACAATCCTTCTCAGTTTTCTCCTCCACTTCAATGGTTTAAGGTAGGTTTAAGTAGTTTATGGTTTAGTTTTGGTTTAGGGTTAGAGTTTGATGAGAAATTGGTGGATAGAGATTTAGGGTTTCAGGGTTTGAATGTTTATTGGGTTTATTATTGATTGTGGTGGGTTATTGATGATAAACAGATAGATATGGTAGGATTTTCATAGACTTTTAGCAATTACTTGAAATTCGGGTTTTTGGTGTTTAGAGATTTGGGGAAAACAAATAATTTGGGTAGGTTATGCCTGATTTTCTAGGGATTGGCCTTAGAAACCTAGATAGAACTCATCGGAGAGTAGATAAGACTTCGTAGCATTTTGAATCTTAAAAAATGAGTAACTATTGGATGAATTATGCATTTTCAAATATGATCAGAAATTAGGTAGGATTTCGGGTTTAGCTGGGAGTTTTGGTTTAGTACGAGTTTATGACTTTCCGTCTTAGAATTTCATGAGATGGACAAAGTAGAATTAATGAATGTGTGATTTTATAAGTTCTCCATTTTCCAGTTAGCCTACGATTACGAGCAAATTGCTAAGGAGGCCAGGTAAGTAGTGTACGTAGGTGCTTTTGCCTTCGAGCCTACATCACAGTTCGTTAGGTTGTGTGCATGTTTGTTTTATGTTTTAGTAGTTTATGCATTCAAGGTTTTAAAGTGCGAAAACGAAACGAAAATGAATTTCCATGCTTTTACGAAATGAACAATAGGATGTGATGAATGAAATGAAAATGTACATAAGAAGATAATGAAGGTGGAGTTGAGTGCCCTTGTCCCGTGAAGTGGACCGCGAGGTGTGTCACTTTTTCCCCCGCTTTACGTGGTGGCCTTGTCCCGAGAGCGGGACCGCGAGGTGTGTCACTTTACTAGATTGAGGTTGACATTGTTCCGTGAGGTGGACCTCGAGGTGTGTTATCTTGATACAGCACGTAAAGAAGAATCCAGTAGTAAGATAAAGAATGTGTAAGAAAAAGACGAAAACGAAAGTAGAGACGAAATTATAAAAACTGTATATGATAGGAGATGTAGTGTTTTCAGTGTTTATGTTTTATTATGCATTACTTACTTAATATTAGGCTAATAGATGAGTTATGTGATGTAGTTTTATTATGCATTACTTACTTAATATTAGGCTAATAGATGAGTTATGTGATGTAAGTGACGAAGCGATAGCTTGTGAGTACTCAGAACATGCACAGGACTAGGAGGCAGTTGGAGAGGTGCGCTCGTGGGACGATCTGGCCAGCTATGATGGATTCTTATGGATGTCCATCGACTACAGGGAGTTGAATAACCTGACGATCAAGAACAAGTACCCTTTGCCAAGGATAGACGATATATTTGATCAACTCCAAGGTGCACGAGTATTTTCAAAGATTGACCTGAGATTGGGCTATTACCAACCAAAGGTCAGTTCAGAAGATATTCTGAAGACAGCTTTTCGGACGCAGTATGGACATTATCAATCCTTGGTGATGTCTTTCAGATTGACGAATGCTCCAACCGCCTTCATGTACCTGATGAACAGAGTATTCCATGATTATCTCGATAAATTTGTTATAGTGTTGATCGATGATATATTGGTATACTCTCATAGTGAGCAGGATCATAAAGAGCACCTGAGGTTGGCATTGGAAACTTTGAAGTGACACCAACTTTATGCGAAGTTTTCTAAGTGCGTGTTTTGGCTAGATAGGATCCATTTTCTGGGACATGTCATCTCGAGTAATGGCATATCTGTTGATGCAGTGAAAATCCAAGCAGTTAAAGAGTGGCCACAGCCGAGAAATGTCACTAAGATACGAAGTTTTCTCGGGTTAGCAGGTTATTACAGAAGATTCATTGAAGGATTTTCCAAAAGTGCGGCGCCTTTGACCCGTTTGACGAGGAAAAATGTAAAGCATCTATGGTCTGAAGATTGTGAATGTAGTTTTCAGACATTAAAGTAGAAATTGACTACTGCTTTTATTCTGACACTTCCTACCGAGGACGAAAAATTTAGCATTTACTGTGATGCTTCCAAGATAGGTCTTGGGTGTGTGTTGATGCAGGAAGGAAAGGTGATAGCCTATGCCTCTTGGCAATTAAAAACCTATGAGCGAAATTACCCAACACATGACCTAGAGCTAGCTGTTGTAGTTTTTTGTGCTAAAAATTTAGAGGCATTATTTGTACGGACAGCCGTGTGAAATATATTCAGATCATAAAAGTCGGAAGTATATTTTCACTAGAAGGAGCTACTTATGAGGCAGCGGCAGTGGTTAGAGTTTGTGAAAGATTATGACGTTGAAATTAAGTACCACCCCGGCAAAGCGAACGTAGTGACGGATGCATTGAGCAGGGTGACAGCATCCACTTCGGCCATGACTCCAAGTATGCCGTTAGCTTTGGATGCGGCGTTTCCAAAATTCAACTTAGAGGTGGTGTCGAATGTGTCGGCCATTTTATCAGCTATATCCTTACAACTCACTATTTTGGAAAAGATTAAGTAAGCCCAAAAGGACGACGCTAAATGTAATGAAATTAAATCAAGCATGGCTTCTAATGACAGGTTTGAGTTCAATTATTCGAACGACGAAATTCTTAAGTTTCGAATAGATGGTTCATTCCGAATAATGAAGAGCTACAAAGGAAGATATTATCTGAAGCTCACTGTTATAAGTTTTCTATATATTTAGGAAGCACCAAGATGTACATGGATCTTAAGCAGTATTACTGGTGGCCTAATATGAAGAGGACTGTGGCAAAGTACGTGGAGATGTGTTTGATTTGCCAGCAGATTAAGGTTGAACACCAGAGGCCAGCAGGAAAGCTTCAGCCATTGCCCATTCCTGAATGGAAATTAGAGCAGATATCGATGAACTTTATTGTCAAATTGCCTTGGACAACAAAGAGTTATGTTGGCATATGGGTGGTTGTGGATCGATTAACCAAGTCATCCCATTTTCCACCTGTGAAGATGACATATTCTATGGATCAGTTCACCGATCTATATGTATAAGAGGTCATACAATTACATGGAGTTTCGACTTCGATTGTATCAGACAGAGACCCTAGATTTACATCGAAGTTCTGGAAGAGTTTGCACAAGGCTATGGGTACGTAGCTCAATTTTAGTACGACATTTCATACTTAGACGGGCGGACAATCTGAGAGGACTATTCAGACATTGGAAGCTATGCTTCGAGCTTGCGTACTAGAATTTCAGGGTTCATGAAGCAAATACTTACCATTGGTGGAGTTTTCTTATAATAACAACTTTCAGGCTACGATAAGTATGGCTTCTTACGAGGCTCTGTATGGGAGAAAGTGCAGGTCTCTGTTATATTGGGACGAAGTCGGCGAAGCAGGATTGATTGGTCCAGATATTCAGCAACAAACTGCAGAAAAGGTTGCATTTATTA
Organism: Begonia peltatifolia; assembly: GCA_022433055.1. Taxonomy (NCBI): domain Eukaryota; kingdom Viridiplantae; phylum Streptophyta; class Magnoliopsida; order Cucurbitales; family Begoniaceae; genus Begonia; species Begonia peltatifolia. The sequence goes on along the minus strand of CM039526.1, from coordinate 2,659,415 downwards.
GACAACGGATCTTAACAGCTCAAAGCCGATAGAAAAGTTATGCAGATCGTCAGAGGAGAGAACTAGAATTTGAAGTAAATGATGAAGTCTTTCTAAAGATCTCGCCATTCAAAGAAGTTGTAAGATTCAAAAAAAGGGGCAAGTTGAATCCTAGATACATTGAGCCGTTTCCAATTATAAAAAGAATAGGGAAGGCAGCTTACCAGCTGCAACTACCAGCCTCGATAGATGAGATTCACAATGTGTTTCGCGTGTCCATGTTAAAGAAGTTTATTCGGGATCCCTCTCACGTGATAGAGCAACAGGATATAGAGATTCAACCTACTTTGACATATGAGGAGAAGCTAGTGGAGATTCTAGATTATGTAGTGAAGATTTTACGCAAGAAGGAGATACCACTAGTGAAGGTTCTATGACACAACCAATACGTAGAAGAAGCAAATTGGGAGTGGCAACAGGACATGATAGGCTGATATTCAGAGTTGTTCAGTTAACAAATTTTGAGGACAAAATTTTTTTAAGGAGGGTAGAATGTAACACCCATAACTTTTTGCTAAACTAATTTTTGGATTTACTTAATTCTAATCGGTGAAATATTGGTCTGAATTGAGAACGGAGAATTTCTACCATTAAATATAAGATTATTTTGACGTTAATGGAGAAGAGAAAATTTTAAAGATTCAAGCAGAGACGAACCAAATAAACATTCGGTTAAAAGATTAAAAGTTGAGAACGAAATACTAATTAGGATTAATTATATTAAATAATATAATTAATATATAAAAAAAAAAAAGAGAAGGAGGCATAAACCCCTCTCTGTGTTTTCTCCTCCCCTACGTAAGAAAACTTCCTCTTTTTCTCTTCTCCCTCGACGATACTTGTTCTCTAGTGACGATCTTTCTCAATTCCCCTTCACTTCTCCAAATCTAAGGTATGTTTTAGTTAGTTTTTGAGTAGATAGTTAGTTTCTTAGTTGTTTTGAGCGACAAAAGTGAAGTTAGGAAAATTATTGGGTAGTTTTGGTAAACCCTAGGAGGGAGAAACGTGAATTTAAAATTAGAGTTGATTTTTATCCGTATGTTGGTGTTTAAGCTTGAAGTAGGAGTACATTATGAGATTTTATGGAGAAAATTAAGCATATAGAATAGCCGAATACTCGGAATACGGAATGGTTTTTGTTCATCAACATTCGGCTAAGCAACAAGTGTTGGATTAGGAATTGGATTAGACTGTTAGGAATTAGACGTCATCAGGGGTCCGTAGCATTTCGAATCGACCAAATCGGACGAGTATTGTGATAGTTATGAATTTCCAAAAGGTAGTCGAAAATAGAGTTGGATTTTTGGATTTAGTTAGATTAATTGTTAGAGTGATATTTCCCCTTAGAGTTTTATGAGTTGGACAAAGTAGAATTAATGGATGTGTGGTTTTATAGGTTCTCCAGTTAGCGAGCCATATACGGAGTACGAGTTACTAAGCACGTCAGGTAAGTAGTGTAGTAGGTGTTTTGCCATCGGGTCTACATCACAGTTCGGTAGGATGTATGCATGTTTATTTTATGTTATGCTTTAGTGATTATGCATCATGGTTTTAAAGTACGATAACGAAACGAAAATGAATTTCCATGCTTTTACGAAGTGAAACAGTAGGATGTGACGAGATGAACGAAATGAGAAAATACGTAAAAAGATAATAAAGCTGGGGTTGAGTGGTCTTGTCCCGAGAGGTGGACCGCGAGATGTATAACTTCTTCCCCCGCTTTACGTGGTGGCCTTGTCCCGTGAGGTGGACCGCAAGGTGTGTCACTTTACTAGATCAAGCCATTAGGTGGACCACGAGATGTGTCATCTTGATCTAGCATGTAAAGAAGATAAAGAAGATAAAGAAAGAGACAAAAACAAAAGTAGAGACGAAACTGTAAAAACTGCATATGTTAGGATATAATTGTTATAGTGGTTATGTTTTTGCGCATCACTTACTTAGCATTAAGCTAATATATGAGTTCTGTGATGTAAGTGACGAAGCTATAGGTGGTGAGTACTCAGTGTCACACCCCCTGTGCAACAGCGACTCTCTGACACCATAACTATCACAGAACCGGAGGGCCTGCTGATCACCTCGACTGTGACGTGAATTCACTTATACACATTCTAACCTGACAACACCTTTTTACCAAATTAATTTGTTTAAAAGAACACTTGTAAGGTCTGAAAATTTTCAACTTTACTAAAAGTGAATCACGCCTAAAAATAGTACGTGTAAGATCCTCGATATGAAAATTCGCTGCGGTGAGAAAACATTTAAAACATAAAATAAAAAGGCAGCAAGACCCAAAAATGCGGAAATGCAGCTCAACACACGCCTCACACTACCCTGCTTAGCGCCGCGCGTCAGAGCCTGGCGCTGCGCGCCCATGGCCTGGCGCTGCGCGCTCGCCCACTCGACTTGGCGCTAGAGGCCTTGGGCGCACGCGCCCACTCGGCCTACGAGCTGCGCGCCCCGCGCGGCCTGCCTCCGCACTGTGCATCTGCGCTCACGCCCTCACCCGATGCCGTGCAACCCACGCGCACTTGAAGGGCCACGTGCCCCGCGCACTCCGCCACTCCTATTTGCGCCTCACCGCGCGTACCCCTACCTAATCCGTACCACCCCGACCTACCACCTCTTCTCCCAAATTTTCGGCAGAGTAACGCCTAAAAATCGGCTATCCCAAAAATCTGAACCTGCACACAGTTCACCAAAACTTTCCAGAATATCTATCTAGAGATTCCAACAATATCATAATTTTAAAAAAATGACAACAATCCATCAACTACCAAATGAAGAAAATCCACAGTATAAAGCATTATCAAGCTCCTACATATAAAGAGTATACGTGCGTCACCAATATGTCACAAACACTCCATTAACTCCTATACAATCGACGCCTATACAAACTCGTCCGATCACCTAGATATCCCGATACAACAAAAAAAAACAACCCAAACAGTCTAGCCACCACCTACCGTCTCCATGGGTCGGGTTGCCCTAACAAATCTGCCATCCGGTGCCTCGGCAGCATGCCGTCAACCGTCTTACACCTCATGACTAGGCTCTCGGGGCTCACCAGTGACAATATCTGCACCTACACCATAGAACACACATCATAAGTCTAACGCTTAGTAAGTAATGCGATATGAGAAATAAAAATCGACAATGCAATCCTATCACATGAAGTCTCTACTCTCATGCTCATATTGTCGATATCTGTGATGCGTAGTGTAGCCACACCAGGTTGAGAATGAACCTAGCGTTACCCTACACCCTAACACGTCGCCACCGTCCCAGACTCACCAGCAACGAGGCCCACATGCTAAAAACACGCATCGCCACACAGCAACCACGTCAGGGTGAGGGTGAACCTTGCACGACACTACACCTTGACGTGTCACCCCCGTCCCAGCCTTTCCAGCAACGGGGCCACAGTTGCCACACACACACATTCTTCAACAGCCCAGCCGGCCTACTTCTCGAGTGGAATCCGCGACTAGTGTTGCACCAGCCCACTCCTTGAGCGGGATCCGCGGCGCCACTGTCCATCCTCCTCACTGTCGACACATATACGCCGCCTGACGGCACTCTTTGAGCAAAATCCGCAGTTGATTACGCACCGGCCCACACACTAACAGGATCCGCGATACAACCGTCACGCGTCTCACCACTTACTAAAAATATGCTCAAAACTATTTTTGTTCTCTTTTTAAAACATGATGCATGCCAAACAATACACACACACATCACAATCAAACAACATAAATCCTAATGTTCCACGGTGTAGGCCCACCTGGGAAAAACGCATACATGCCCTACTTACCTGGCGTCCTAAGCTCACTCGAAAAACCCTTTCGCCAAAAACGCCTCAACCTAAAACATAAATGATCACTCATCAATCTTCGCATCAAAATTCACTAACTACGCTAAAAATCACATTCCTAAACTAAACCCATGAAATCCCCACTAAAACAGGTTGCTAATTCGGTTCGGTAGAAAACCGGCCCAAACTTTGGACGTGCATAACTTTTGTGTCCATTATCGGAATCAAACGATTCCAATGGTCAAACGCTCCACTAACAACCTAATTCAACATACCAGAACAGAAATTAAAACAACCGTAGTTACGTTAAAATCCCTACAAACAGAAGCGGGTTTTTGCACCAAAACACCAGAAACTTTCTCTCTGACCCAATTCCCCCGATTCTTCCACCAATCAGCCACATTTCACTCACCCAAGCGCAATTCAAACAGAAATTGAAAATTCGAACACCAACCTAAATTTTGGCTCAACCTTCCCCTTGGTTTTTCTTCCTCTTACCAGACATCTACTGTCTATCCACTAAACGCACACATTTTCAATCCTAATTCACTCGATTATTTCAGCCAAGCCCACAGAAAACCGAAGGAAACCAAGCACTAAGCTCAGCCAAAGTAGAAATCGAAACATGACTCACCTCGATTTTCAGCTCGGGAAAATCAAACCACGCCCGAGCCTTTGCTTTGTCAGAACGGTTTGGCACACCGGCTCTCAACGCCTCCTCGTCAGTCGTCGCTGATTGACATCTCTGGCTCAGTCCCTCGCTCGCTCTCGAGTGTTTGGTTCGCAAGTAACCGAAGTGGAATGGCTTCCTCGTGAAGCCATTCCACTAAAATTTAAATTAATAAATCAAATCACTAAAACGCCCTCACGTACATTAATCGTCTGTAACTTCATTAAATTCGCATGCTCCCAACTTTAAAAATTTGATAAATGTTTCTACAAATCAAATCCGAGCTTCGAAAAATAAATTTCCTGTCAAAAGCTTCCCGAAAACTCCAACCGGGATTTAATTTAAATTTCAAAAATTAAATCTAAGATTCAAAATGTTTCGGGTCATTACACTCAGAGCATGCCCAGGACTAGGAGGCAGTTGGAGGAGTGCACTCGTGGACGGTCTGGCCGGCTGTTAGGGCGTTTTGACCAGGGCAAGGGTATGCGCAAGGGTTTACATATTTCGAGTTTAGTCGGAGTCGTTTTAAATTGATGAGAAGTGTAAATGAGTTTTAAACAAACGTAGTCGTTTTAAAGTAGATATCGGTTTTGAATGGATTAGGGATACACGTTTTGCTATTTTTATCATTGAGTCGAATTTTGGTTGTTTTTAGAAAGTTTAAGGTTTTAAAAAAAAAATTCTGTGAAGGAGGTGTCGACCTACAGGCTGAGTGGTCGACCATGCCTGGCAAGTGTCTGTAATAACCCAAAAATTTTGGATTTTTTTAAATTTAATTTTTGAAACTTTTAATTTAAGTTCGGTTGGAGTTTCAGAAAAATATTTAACGGGGGAATTAAATTATAAAACTCGAAGTCTAGTTTTGTGGTGGTTTTCGAGATTTTAAAGTCGGGAGGGCGAGAATTTAGCGAAGTTACGGACAATAAAAACACGTGAGGGTATTTTGGTAATTTTATTATTTAAATTATTTTATAAAATTAAAATTTTATAAAACAACTGAACGGCTTTTGCGAAGCTGTTCAGTGCTCGGGTTTTTCGCCAGTGCCAAGAGCGAACGCGGGAGAGAGGGCGATCGAGGAGCTCGGTTTTGGTCTTCGATCGGTGGAGGACGGGCGGGGGTTTGTGAGCGGAACCGTAGTCGAGCATTGCTTCTCCGACAAACCGAGGTAGTTCGGTTTCAATAGCTCGAACCCCCGAGGTGAGGGCCAAACGTGTTCTGCCGACGACCGCAAGGAAGGGCCCCATTCGGTTCTGTTGCCGGCAGCCGAGCAGTCGGATTTTAGTCTACTTCTATTCCCCCACCCGAGTGTAGAGCGACACCACCCTGTAAGTCTCTCTCTCTCCCTCTGCTGTTCTGTCCGGTTTGGCCGAGACTAAGGTTTGGCTTCCCTCCGTTTTTCTGTGAATTTGGCTGCAATGTTGAGTGGATTAGGAGGGTGAGTGTGTGTTAGCGGGTGGACAGTAGGAGACCGTTGAGAGGGAGAGAAACCGAGGGAGAAGGTTGAGCCAAAATTAGGATTTTGTGCTTGAATTTCTTATTTTGGGTTAGATTGTGCGTAATAGGTTGAAATGTGATTGTTCGGTGAAGAAATTGGCGAGATTGGATCGAAGTTGAGATTTCGGCTATTTTTCGTATAAAAAAACAGATTCTGTTTTTGGCCGTTTTGGCCTGGATTCGGTTGATCGTTTCCAATTCTGTTTTTGTGGGTTAAACTAGGTTATTACAGGAACGTATAGCCGCTGGAATCATTCGATTCCGATATCCGACGCAAAAGTTATGCGCGTCGGAAGTTTATGTCAGATTTTTGTCCAAGTCAAATTAGTGAGCGTTTTTCGTGGAATTTCGACGTGTGATAGTGGCATGGCTGTTTTTGGTGCGTAAAGCTAAATTTGAGTGAGTTTTGGTTGAAGAGAAACGAAAATGTGAAATTGGATAAAAATAGCAGATTCGGTTTTTGGTGTTTTTCACCTGTCTGCGACTTACCGCTTTAAAATCCATCTTAGTAGGTTAAACTACGTTCCTAAGGGGACGTTTAGCCACTTGAATCGTTCGATTCCGTTGACGGACGCAAAAGTTATGCGCGTCCGAACTTCAGGCTGGTTTTCGGACGAATCCATTTTTGGTGACCGTTTTAACTGGAACTTCATAAGTTTAGTTAAGAAATATTATTTTACTTATTTGGTGAATTTTGAAGTGAATATTGATGAGTGATTATTTGTGTTTTAGGTTGAGACACTTTTTGGCGAAGCGGTGCGTCGAGCGAGCTTAGGACGCCAGGTAAGTAGTGCATGCATGCGTTTTGCCCAAACGGGCCTACACTGTAGAACTTTAGGGTTTATGTGATTGATTGTGGTGTGCGTGCATATTGTTTGCGTAACACCCCGAGAAATCCCGCGTTCCCGGTGCACTACAGTACATCTACACACTACACACACTAACACTTGACATAACTCACTCAATTTAATACTCTTTTTGTTTTCAAATCATTTTCAAAAGATCATTTGTGAGTATGAAAAAATTTCGACTCGATTCGAAAACAACTCGCGTCCCAAAGAGGGAACACGAAATCCTCAACATAAAAATTACGCAGCGGAAAAGAAAACCATTTAAAACAGTTTAAGATAAAACGGTAAGACTTGAAATCCTACGAAAGAATCCAACGCACCCCTCGAACTACACAATCCGGTACCGCGCACTCACGTCCCCACTTCGACACCCCGCGCGCAACTCGCTTTGCCGCACGTGCCAACTCAACGTCACTGTGCCTCGCGCATGCTCACAGCGCCGCGCGCCCCACGTACCCTGCCGCTGTACAGCACGTCCGCGCGCACGCCCTCACTCGACGCCGCACGACCCGTGAGTACCCGCAGGGCCGGGTGCCCCGCGCACCTGCGATCACGCCGCACTCCCATGCCCATCTACACTTCTCTAGCATTCACCGTACACACCTCAACCTATCTTATATCCTCTCGACTCCCAACCCCTCTCCCGAAATTTCGGCAGAGGAACGCCTAAAAACTGGTTATCCCAAAAATTTAAAACTCTGCACACAGTTTACCAAAACTAACAATGTTTATTTATCCATCATCCAGAGACATCACCATAACACAATCAGAGTATGAAGACAACGAAAATCCATCAGTTCCAAACGAAGAAAATTCACAGTATAGAGCAATCTCAACCTCTTACATGTAAAATATATGCGTACGTCGCCAAAATCACATGCACTCCATATACACCTATACACTGACGCATATACAACTCATCTCATCGACTGTACATAATCACCACAAAAGAAAAATACTCGCAAACAACCAAGTCACCACCTACCATCTCCACGGGTCGGGTCGCTCTAACAAAATCCGTCATCCGGTGCCTCGGTCGCACGCCACCAACCATCCTATACCTCCGGACTAGGCTCTCGAGGCTCACCAGCAAGATCGTCAGCACCTACACCACAGAACACACAACATAAGTTTAACGCTCAGTAAGTAATGCGATATGAAAGTAAAAGCCGACAATGCAATCCTATCACATGCAGTTTCTACACTCACACTCATGTTGTCATATCTGTGTGCAGCCGCACAAAGGTAAGGAGGAACCTCACGCCACCCTACATCCTGACACGTCGCCACCGTCCCGGACTCCCTAACAAAGAGGCCCACAAGCTACACGCACGCATCACCACACGGCAACCACATCAAGGTAAGGGTGTACCTCGCGCCACTCTACACCCTGACACGTCGCCCCTATCCCAGCCTCCCCAGCACGGGGCCACAGTTGCCACACATACACGTTTCGCGACAGCCCAGCCGGCCCACCACTCGAGTAGGATCCGCAACTGGTGTTGCACCGGCCCATACACTAGTAGGATCTGCGGTACCACTACCCATCACCCTCACCGTCAACACATTTACGCCGCATGACGGCCCAGCCGGCCCATCCCTCGAGTGGAATCTGCGACTGGTGAAGCACCGGCCCACACACTAGTAGGATTCGCGGTACCACTACCCATCACTCTCACCGTCAACACATTCATGCCGCATGACGGCCCAGCCGAACCACCCCTCGAGTGGAATCCGCGACTGGTGAAGCACCGGCCCGCACACTAGCGGGATCCGCAGTACCACCGCCACACGTCTCACCTCATACATCAAAACATGTTAAAAATCATTTTCGTTCACGTTTTTAAAATAAGATGCATGCCAAACAATACGCACACACACCACAATCAATCACATAACCCCTAAAGTTCTACGGTGTAGGCCCACTTGGGCAAAACGCATGCATGCACTACTTACCTGGCGTCCTAAGCTCGCTCGACGCACGGATTCACCAAAAAGTGTCTCAACCTAAAACACAAACAACCACTCATCAATATTTATCTTAAAATTCACCAAATAGCTAAAAATAACCTTCATTAACTACATTCATGAAATTCCAACTAAAACGGTCCATTGGTTTGGTTTGGCCGAAAACCAGCCCAAAGTTCAGACGCGCATAACTTTTGCGTCCGTTAACGGAATCGAGCGATTCAAGTGGCTAAACGCCCCCTTAGGAACCTAGTCTAACTAGTAAGATGGATTTTAAAACGGTAAGCCGCAGACAGACAAAAAATGCTAAAAACTGAATCTACCATTTTTATCAAATTTCACATTTTCACTTCTTCTCAACCAAAACTCACTCACAACTAGTCTTACGCATCAAAAACGGCTATGCTACTATCACACGTCGAATTTCTACGAAAAACGCCCGCTAATTTGACTTGGACCAAAATCTGACATAAACTTCCGACGCGCATAACTTTTGCGTCGGATATCGGAATCAAACGATTCCAGTGGCTATACGTCTCTCTAACAACCTAGTTCATCCAACAAAAACAGAATTTAAAACGATCAACCGAACATAGGCCGAAATGACCAAAAACAGAAGCTGTTGTTATACGAAAAATAGCTAAAAATTCAATTTCGATCCAATCTCGCCAATTCCCTCACCGAACAATCACATTTCGATCTACCAATGCATACATTAACAATTTAGAGAGTTCCTAATTAGAAAACAGCATGGCAGCACCAAAAACCTTCACGGTTTTCTCCCCAAAACTGAGAATTTCTCAACCGGTTCATTGAACCCTGAACCCCTCCCTTAATCCTTTTAATTTATCCCATAATCCCCTGAAATGCAGAGGGCAAAACGACCCCACGCTCAGCCATCAGAGCAGGGCAAAATCAAAGGGAAACTCCCGTTTCCCAGTCGGTTTCGTCGCGGGAGAGCCGAGCCACACATACTGGCTCCAACACACGCACACATTACACTCTAAAATGCTCCGACGACCGAGCCCTACTGTTCGGAGTCCAAGAACAACCGAGCTTCCACGCTCGGTCGACAGAACCAAAGAAAAACAGGGGAGAGCTCACCTTCGGTTTCTCAGCACGGGAAGGCAAGGCAGCTCCTCTCTTCAGCTCACCGGAGTACTCTGGGCACCGGCGTTTCTTCCTCGGCGGTCGGTCGTCGGCGATTTCTCCTCCCCGATCTCTCTCTCGCTCCCTTTCTCGGCCGCGCGACACACGGTGGAATGGCTTCCACCCGAAGCCATTCCACCATATAACACATTTATTTTATTTTATTTTATTTTTTTCACTTTTAATTTAAATACAAAATTACCAAAATGCCCTCACGTGTTTTAATTGTCCGTAATTTCATAAATTTCCCTACCTGTCGACTTTAAATTCTGAAAACCATCGCAAAAGTAGGCTCAGAGTCATATAATTTAAATTTTCCAGTTGAAATATTCTTCAAAACTCCGACCGAGATCAAATTAAAATTAAAAATTCAAAAATTTCGGGTTATTACAATTTGTCATGCATCATATTTTAAAAACGTGGACGAAAATGGTTTTGAGAATATTTTGAGTATATGGTGAGACGTGTGGCAGTGGTACCACGGATCCTGCTAGTGTGCAGGCCGGTGCTTCACCAGTCGCGGATTTTGCTCGGGCAGTGGGCCGGCTTGGCCGTCATGCAACGTGAATATGTTGACGGTGAGGGTGATGGGCAGTGGTACCGCGGATCTTACTAGTGTGTGGGCCGGTGCAACACCAGTCGTGGATTCCGCTCGAGGAGTGGGCCGGCTGGGCTGTCGCGAAACGTGTGCGTGTGGCAACTGTGGCCCCGTGCTGGGGAGGCTGGGACGGGGGCGACATGTCAGAGTGTAGTGTGGCGCGAGGTACACCTTTACCCTGTCGCGAAACGTGTGCGTGTGTGTAGCTTGTGGGCCTCGTTGCTGGAGAGTCCGGGACGGTGGCGACGTGTCAGGGTAAAGGGTGGCGTGAGGTTCCTCCTTATCCTGGTGCGGCTGCACTACGCGTCACAGATGCAACAACATGAGTGTGAATGTAAAGACTGCATGTGATTGGATTGCATTGTCGACTTTTACTTTCATATCGCATTATTTACTGAGCGTTACGCTTATGTTGTGTGTTCTGTGGTGTAGGTGCTGACCACTTTGCTGGTGAGCCTCGAGAGCCTAATCTTGAGCCATAGGATGGTCAGCGGCGCGCGACCGAGGCATCGGATGGCGGATTTTTGTTAGGCCGACCCGACCCGTGGAGATGGTAGGTGGTGGCCTGGTTTGTTTGCGGGTATTTTTTTCTTTTGTGGTGATTATGTACAGTCGATGAGATGAGTTGTATATGCGTCAGTGTATAGGTGTATATGGAGTGCGTGTGATTTTGACGACGTACGCATATATTTTACATGTAGGACCTTGGAATTGCTCTATACTGTGAATTTTCTTCATTTGAAATTGATGGATTTTCGTTGTCTTCATACTCTGACTCTGATTGTGTTATGGTGATTTCTCTGGATGATAGATAGATAAATATTGTTAGTTTTGGTGAACTGTGTGCAGGGTTTTAAATTTTTGGGATAGCCAGTTTTTAGGCGTTACTCTGCCGAAATTTCGGGAGAGGGGTTGGGAGTCGAGAGGATATGAAATAGGTTGAGGTGTGTACAGTGAATGCTAGAAAAGTGTAGATGAGCGTGGGAGTGCGGCGTGATCACAGGTGCGCGGGGCACGTGGCCCTGCGGGTACTCACGGGTCGTGCGGCGCCGGGTGAGGGCGTGCGCGGGGACGTACTGTACAGCGGCAGGGTGCGTGGGGCACGCGGCGCTGTGAGCATGCGCGAGACACAGTGACGTTGAGTTGGCACGTGCGGCACCGCGAGAGTGCACGCGGGGTGTCGAAGTGGGGACGTGAGTGCGCGGCACCGGAATGTGTAGTTCGAGGGGTGCATTGGATTCTTTTCAATGACTTCAAGTCTTATCGTTTTATCTTAAACTATCTTAAATGGTTTTCTTTTCCGCTGCGTAGTTTTCATGTTGAGGATTTTGTGTTCCCTCTTCGGGACGCGTGTTGTTTTCGAATCGAGTCGAAAATTTTTCATACTCACAAATGTTCTTTTGAAATGATTTGAAAACGAAAGGGGTATTAAATTGAGTGAGTTATGTCAAGTGTTAGTGTGTATAGTGTGTAGGTGCACTGTAGCGCACCGGGAACGCGGGGTTTCTCGGGGTGTTACAGTGTCGACCAGTATTCAGGAGGTGTTGATCGAAATTGGCTAGTGTCGACCTCGAGGGTCAACCTGTGAAGGCAAAAATCGATCAAGGTGTTGACCTGTGCTAGAAGGTGTTGACCTCTTAGTGTGAAAATGCGTACAAAGTGTCGACCTGCACGTAAGGGTTCGACCAAACTCTGTAGGTGTCGACCGCTTAGGTCGACCTACGCGACTAGAGAGTAATGAAGTGTCGACCAGTGCATTCAAGTGTCGACTGGTAATGTAAAATAGACGAAAGTGTCGATCTCAAGGATCGATCAACGAAGATAGTGAGTAATAAAGTATCGACCGGTGTTCATAAGTGTCGACCAGTTACTGTGAGGAGAAGAGAGGTGTCGACCGATAGTGTCGACTAGTGAAAACTGAGGCAAAACAAGTGTCGGCAATTGTTTACAGGGGTCGACCAAAAATGATTTTTATGTTTTAGAAACTCGAATTTTATTTGAACTGATTTTAATCTAAGTCTTCCGCTGCGACGTTTTTAAATGTTTTCAAAAAATATCGTTTTAAGTCGAGAAACGAAAGTTTTAAATTTTTACACATTTTTCTAAGAGTATTTGTGTGAGTGGTAGTAGTGAGCATACCGGGAATCGTGAGGGTTTTTGGGTTGGTACAGAGATGGTATCAGAGTAGAGAAAGAGCGAACCGAAAATCAGCGAGTTGATTTCTAGGTCGCTACAGCCATGGTATCAAATCAAAGAGAGAGTGGACCGAAAATCGACGAGTCGGTTTCTAGGTCGCTACATATCTCCATTGATCAACAGTCATTGTAAAACCATACGCAGCTTAGGTTGTTTATTTATGCATGAATATTGGTGGTTGTTGGGGTCTTTTAGTGAAATGAAAAATAAGTTTTTCCTTAAAAACCTAGAGGTTACCTGAAGAAGATCCTAGAGGTAGTGCCATTGGAGTTTCCAAGGGTTTATGCCCAAGGTAAGCCTCGGTTTATCCAAACCGAGTAGAAAAGCCCTCCATTACTTCCAAGCTTGTGGTGGTTTGTAAGCTCTCATACCCTCCCTCTTCTCTAAGTGACCTTGTGGCTGGAATCATAAGAGAAGGGTAAACACCATTCCCAAAGGTCGATTTCCTTCTGTGGAAGGACATAGCCGAGAGGTCATTCAATACCTTTATCGGTCGGTTGATGGTTTGCATTCTATCATTGTTTTTCCTCACACATTGTTATCAACACTTTATACTAACTTCATCTCCTATCTCTTGGCTACAATTTCTGTGAAGAAATTGAATCCAATTGAGCTCATTTTTGAACCTTTTCTCTGAATATCGTTTTAGTCATTCTTGGGATTGCTAACTAGAACTTGGTTTCACTTTTTGGATCATAACTCGGTGTATTTTCAAGGGTCTCCACACAAAGTACTAGATGCCTCTTGGATATCCAATTGATAATCACCAAAAGTTTGCTAGATTCTAAGCAGAATATTTACATGTAAAGTAGTAACTCCAAAATTCATGAAAATTTAACACAAGCTTACTTGATACATTGAAGACAATCTCTAGAAATTTCAAAGAAAAATATGCTAAATTGATGAAAGTATGGATGAAACACCGAAGTTGGTCCGAGAAAACGATAAGATGGTGTCTCTCGGGTGTGGCTACTTCCAACAAAGAAGCACTCCCAAAATCTGTATGTTGAGGGTTTGTGCAACCTTATGAGGATGTCTACTATCAACTAAGAGAGTAGAGAAGATAGCAATAGTAAGGGGTTTTTCAACAAACTCACAATATTGGAAAACAATTTTTAAAGAACAAACACTTGGGATAGCTGTAAGCGATTGAGACTTTGGGATTTTGAGAGCATAAGCTTCAATAATAATAATTTCAATTCTACTGCTGAATGTCATTATATAAAGATACTTAAATAACACATTTCCTTACTAAAATAATAATTAGGAAATCTTACTAAAACTATAATTAGGAAACCTTACTAAAATGATAGATAGAAAACCTTACTAAAATTATAATTAGCAAAAGCTTTCTGAAAGTACAATTAGGAAAGCTTTCTAAAACTATAAGTAGAATCTAAAACTATAATTAGAAAAGCTTTCTAAAACTATAATTAAGAAAACTTTCTAAAACTATAATTAGAAGAAATTTCTAAAACTATAATTAAGAAAGTTTTAGCAACATGGAAAGAAAGAAATTAGGAAAAGGACTTCGGTCGAAGGTTTTCATCCCTCTTAGCGTGGCCATGCTCACCCCCGTCCTTCTTCTGTTGTCTCTCCACCAATCAGCTTAATATCTCCTTTATAAATATTGTGGGAACAAGCCTCTATGTAATTATCCTTGTTGATCAAGCAAACATTGTCCAAATTATGGAATCTAACTCATTCTAGAAACCTTGAGATGTCTGCTACATTTTTCATGAAGCACACTTGTTAAAATAACTTCAGCAAGTTGTCAAAAATGCAAAATACTTCTCGGAGGTTAGTTTAACGATAGTTTTGTTGGAATATCCAATAATCCTTGGTTTTGTGCTTAAGTTTCCATTTATGCCTTACCTTGATGAATGTTATAATGTAAGATAATGCTGAATTGAAGGTATTGATTTCCTTAAAGTTTGCTCTTCTATGAAGATCTACAAAATAAACACTTGAAAATCGGTTAGAATATCTCTATGAGATTATTTTTTAAGAGTGACGGATTTGTGGCACATCATCTCCTTTTTTTACTGAGGCGGTTTTTATTTTTAAAGTACGAAGATTGAGTAGTTTTGTATAGTCATATATGTATGAGACAATGTTTGACATCTTGCCTCACTGGTGGCTTGTGTAACTTGTTTTTTCAAAACGATGAAAATGAGTTTTTATGGAATAATGGTTTGAAAACTATGTTGTTATCTCATCATGTTTAGAACGGAAATGTAAAAGAAGTTTTACTTGCATTTAGTGCAATATTTCTATTGAATTAGTAAATAACCCCAAACGACTCTTTTCATTTCCAAACAAGAACAAGAGCAATCAGTAGCTAAGTTTTGGTTACAGCTTTCTCTTTATTACTTTCTATATTAAAGAGTTTATTTGTTTTCAAGTGAGGACTTACTTTATATTCAGGCATGTATAATATTTAATTATTAGAATTTGAGTATTTATGATTTATTGAACTGTTATTTAATTATTGCACTACTATATATGTGCCACTGTGTAGATTTTGGCCTTTGATTAGTGTTTAAGTATTCTGCTGCGAACCTAGTTTTGTATTGGGCAATCACGTTCTCTGTGAGGATTAGGTCCTTCGAGTGCTCTTTTAAGCCCTCTTCCACATCGTGACAAGTGTTACTCTACCAAATGTTTTCGATAATAACATATAGAAAGATGAGTATAGAAAGATGAGTATTGAAACTATAAATTAAGGGGGAGGAAGAATAATCTTGCATATATATTCTCATTCATTTTATATCAAAGTAAATTAACTCAAATGATGCATAACATAGGTCAATAGAAAGAGATACTATGAATAATCTATATTTGTCATCATGAAAAATAAAGAGATTGTAAGCTTAAAGGTAATTAAGCTTAGTTTATGTTTTTGCGATGGTATGCTAAATTGGTTAAAAATTTTAAAATTGATTTATTGATTACATATGCATAAAATATGCGTCTTTATTTTATTTAGAAATACCCTTTATGAGAGGTATTTAGTTGAGTTAACTTGTTTATTTAAGTCCTTTCAGTAATGGCTAAAATTCATAAACCTCGAATGATGAAAGTAAAGGAGTTACGTATAACATTTGAGTGAATAAACAATCTAAAACCTGAGAGCACAAAGTGTCGATCGACCTCTCAAAGTGTCTACCGGGAAAACATTACAGAAAACTCAAAGTGTCGACCTTTCCATTAAAGTATCGATCACACAAATATTAAAAAATTCCAGAGAGATCGAAGTGTCAACACCTTTAGCAAAGTGTAGACTGCACAAACATTGAAGAAATTCCAAAAAGCTCAAAGTCTCGACCTGTGCAGTCCAAAGCATTGTCGATTCAGTAGTTGAAAAATCATTTAACGGTCATGCAAGTGTTGACATATTAGGTTAAGGTATTGATCGATACACTATTTTTCTCAAAATATTCTATAAATAAAAGAGAGCAATCATGTGCAAACAACCAAACTTGAGAACCGTATCGTAGTGCTGCCAAACTACTTAAGATTATGAGCCTTCATCTTTCACCACTCTCTTCTAAGATTAGCTTGAGATTTCATTTTTAGAGAATGTGTAATATTGTTTGTATTCAATTCAAACACTTACAGTATACTGGTGACTGAACTAAAAGGTAACGCCTTGAGAAAGAGTTGCATGTAAGTCTTTGGATTGACCCTAAAAGTTCAATCTAGTAAACTTGAGGAATTGAGTTGGAAAAAAATCTTCAAGGAGGGGCCTTAAAGTGCAGACGTAGACAAGATTAATCAATTTGTTTGTATTCTCCTACCCTTCTCTCTTAACTTTGTAATTGAGAATTGAGCTAAATTTTGATTTTAGAATCACATAATTAATTGAGAAGTATAAATTATATTTTGTGCGCAAACTATTAATGTTTTCAATCACGAAAAAGTAGTTCAATAATATATTTCACCTCCCTCCCCACCTCCTTTTAGGTTATTTTGATCCTACAAGTATTATTGGTGCACGACTTCTAGGGGTTCTCCTAGAGGTATATTAAGAATGTGAAAATCCACATCAGATATTAAAACGCATCCTTAAGTATAAGAAAACTAGAAGTCTCTTTTACATTATTTATCTTAGTGATATCACTTTTAAAACATTGAACCAAACTTTGATGCTAAATTTTTGTCATTGCCTCAAAGGGCCCGTGATGGTAGGAGGTGTGATCTAACGCAACAATGGGCCCAAACTGCGCAACACTTAAACAAAATTTACTACAAAAGACTTCAAATCCAAAAACAAGGAAAGGAGCCAAGCCTCAAGTCCATTATAATATCACAGATAGCATAATAGTAAATGTGCAAAATTAATTGCTCCAAAAGGAAAGAGTACCGAAAAAATCCTAAAAATAGAAATAATAGCACATTAAAAAAGCTTTCAAATATTTAGAAAATTAATATAAAACCACCAAGCACAATCCTCAGCAACCTGCTACAAACCTCACTTACTATAATCTAAAAGGAGAAATCAATTGAAGTAAGTTGACTAAACTAAATAAAAATCTAAGTGCTTTGTTTATTATTTTACAAAATATTAGGGAGTATACATTATGAAAATCCACATATAACTACTAAGAGTAAACATGTCTAAAAGAGAATCCATGAATCATCAATATGGCAAGTATGAAAAAATCCCCTATATTATGGTATATAATAAAATATGACACTACTAAGTTTAGAAATGTCGATGAAAAAAAAGTTACTCACGGACCTCAAGCAGACAATGACATAAGACATATAGGAGGACCCGATATTCGGTGATTGCAAAATGAAATAAAACCCTAATCAATTTTAGATATTCGAACAAATCAAGACTTTTGCCACTATAGAAGGTGCGAAACAAATAATGACTCTCATTTTAGTCAATCCAACCCGATACACACAACCAATATGATCATCATAAGGAAAATAATAATGCATGCTCAACGTAAATGTAATCCTTAAAACTATATAGAAGTGTACTGATACACTTAGTAGGCTAATCACACGCTCACAAGGTATGCTACCCATTATTACTAATCTCTTTACTGAGTATTACATTCTTTTTGTAGATGAAGGACTATTAGATCGCTTGGAGTGGAAGCCAACCCCGCAAGACATCGCTAAACCAACCAACATGCTATCATGGAGCACGGGAAAAGAATCAACTCAAACACAAGCGAGATTAGCAAAAGCAGGAATTTGTCTTTCCAAAGACAACTGTTTGTAACCTATTTTCTTTTATTTACTTTGGCAAACTTTTGGCCTATTTATTATTTAGTTTATATCATTACATCATCCATCTAATGGATGATATGGCCAGGCAACCAAAGCTAGTCGACCAACCATCCAACCACGCGCACAAGAGAGGCCCCAAATCCACACTAAGCAAGAAGAGATGAAAGCTTCCAAGAATCATGGAAAATGAACCACAAAGAAGGTGACCCACACCAAGAAGAATTGCCATGAACGCTCATGGACTTACTTGAGCGAACGCACCCAATTTGAAGCCACATAGTGGCCCGGTCCATCAAGTCAAGAGTGCACCTTTTCTAATTCAAATTTGGATCTAAAAACACAGCTCATCCATCCTACAAGGTGCAAGAAAACCTTTCTTACAAGGAGCCATCTCCACGGCTAAAGATGGAGGGCACGCACGCACGACTTGGATCCAACCAAACACATTTTCCTTTTCTTTATTGCCAACGGAGCCCTTAATCACCCTAGGATATTTAAACGCATTTTAGAGACTTTATACAGAGCTTTTTTCATCATAATTCATAGGTATATTAAGGAACTCTTGTGCCTAGGAGCTTGTCTAAAGGTAAGCCTCGGATTGGCTATATTTTGAGTAGAGTTGCACCTCCAATCGTCTTCCAAGTCTGTGGTTACTTAGAAGCTCTTATACTCACCTATTCTGTATCCTATCTAAGACCTTAGATAGGGGAGAAAGTGAAAAAATCAGATGTTGTACCGTTGTAATCTTCTTCGGAAGGTTACATCACCCGGAGGTGCCTAAAGTTGCCTCTCGGGCCGGTTATAGATCCCTTTGAATATCTTTTACGTTTCGTGTTATTTTTCTTTGAAATTTGCAAGGATACTTTATATTTGAACTTCTCCTAATTTCACATCATTTGGATTTAAAACGCTTAACTTATTGCTTAATGTTTAGGGTATTCTCAAATTGAGTTGAGGATACCAATCTTAAAGTTGTTGTTTGCACTAACGTTTGGTTTGTAGCGTCTACTTGCATCATCTTGGTATCAAAGCAAATGTTGGTTTCCCTTGTGTGATTTTTGTTTAATTTGGTCATTAATTTCATATCATATAATTAATCAAAATTTAAAAATTTTATCGGAACTTATTTGAGCCGAGGAAGGTTGTCTACACCTTAAGCTACTTTTTATCTTTGTGAAATCCGATTGAGTAATAATCTATCACGAAAATTTGGTTAATTATTCCCAAAATGTTATTCCCTTACGTGATCTGAACTACATATTCAAATTTAATTTATAAGATGTTAAATTGTTAGATCTAATCAAATTGATTAACAAGAAGCCAAAGAAGATGTTTAATCAAGGCTTGTAGAATCTTGTTTCAATCCGGTTATAGTGTTTAATTTTAGCATTTTGCAATTTGAATTATCTTGATTTCAATTAATTAGGATTATTTAAGGTCACTACAAATTATTCCATCTTAGTTGATTAAAATTTCAAATTTTGCTATTAATCCGAAAGCATACCTTAAATAGCACGTTCCATTTATGTCAAGTATCCTATGATTGCAATTTACTTTCATTTATTCTTTGTTTAAACTCTTGAGAGATTTTAAATTACCAATCAAACAATTAAATTCCTAATACATTAGGAAGTTAAATAGATCCATTAATTAACGTCGCTTAATCAAGGAATAATTAAATAAACTTAGGCATGAACAAGTTCAACCGAGATGGCATTAATAAATCTAAGTTCTTAACATACTTAAACGAACTTATCTTAAGATATTTCCATAAACAATTTCTAACTTATGTTTTAAGTAGTTCCTTAATAATGACTACTCGAAGTGGAATGAACTATAATCTCAATCAACGGCAAAACGGAAACATAGAAACTTCCCAAACCGAAAACCATCAAGTTGGAGAGTCTAGTACACAAGGTCAATTAAATAGTATTATCCAAATGATAAAACAATTGATGGAAAGATTGGATAAGCAAGATGAACGTATTGAACGTAACTCTAACCACGAAAAAAACCCATACAAAGAGGAAGAACCAAACCGAATCACTAAAACCCATGCATAGGGGAAACGTGGGACGACATAGAGAAAGGTTCCTTGATCAAGACTCCCACGATGAAGAATGGAGGGACTGGGAGAAGGAATTCTTGCCTACCAGACTAAGGGACAACAACTACTTTAGGCATGCTAAATTATCCATACCTACGCTCATGGGACTAGCAACGGGGATGCATTCTTGGACTGCTTAGGCTATGTTGGGAAATTATTCGAATATTACGGATATTCTAACCAAGCCAAGATACAACTAGTTGCGGTCGAATTAATAGGCTACGCATCTTTATGGTGGGAAGATCTTAAATCTCAAACGTGGCACGACCGTGAAGAACCAATCATCACTTGGAGGGAAATTAAAACCCTCATGCGAAAGAGATTTGTTCATCATCGCTACTTTAAGAGTTGTTTTCACAAACGCAAAATCTATTGCAAAGAGGACAATCGGTAGAGGAGTATCTCACCGAATTCAAAACACTAAGAATGAGAGGAGAATTTAATGAGCCAAAAGAACAAGTGATTGCCAGGTTCATTCGTGGACTAAATAGAGATATCAGCAACATAGTTGAATTACATCTTCTTGAGACCTTGGATTCAGTGGTCGAGATGGCCATAAAAGTCGAGAGACAAGTAAAGAAAGGATTAAGGCCAACATTCAATATGTTTCCTACCAAAACACTAGAGACCAATAAGAAAACCTCAAAAGTGGAATAAAAGAAACCTTTCACCAGAAGCTAGCTAGCTAAAAAAACCAGCCTCAAACCAACAATAACAGACTCTGAAAGGACAAGAAACATTAAGTGTTATAAATGCCAGGGCTATGGACACTTGATGGCTTAGTTCCCTAATCGATGTGTTATGATCATCAAGGATGGATCCGAAGAAGTGGAGAGTGAAGAAGAACAAGAGGAGGAGATTATCGAGGAGGACGATTCCAAGAATGAAGTCTACCTTGCTCACGAAGAATCTTTACTATTGGTCGTGCGACGAGTACTTGTCTCGAAGACTATAGAAGAACAATGTCAAAGAGAAAACATTTTCCATATTCATTGTTTAATCAATGAAAATGTCTGCTCAGTAATCATTGATGGTGGGAGTTGCACCAACGTAGCTTCCAAGTACCTTGTAGAAAAATTAAGGTTGAACACTAGTCCGCACCTTAAACCCTATAATTACGATGGTTGGACAATCATGATGACCTCAAAGTCAACAAGTAACCATTGATTTTTCTATAGTGAAATACAAAGACTCCATCCTTTATGATGTCGTACGAATGAATGCCAGTCATCTTCTTCTAGGACGCCCTTGGCAGTATGACAGAAGAGTTTCACATGATGGTTTTTCCAACTACTACTCCCTTAACTTCGGGTTAAAAACAATCAAGTTAGTTCCGTTAACCCCCGAACAGATAGTTAAGGATGAACTAGCAAGAAAAAAAGAGAGAGATAAAGCCAGCTTACTAATGACGAAGGGTGAAATTAGCAACGCTATATTATGAGGAGGACCTCTCATATTAGTAATATTCAAGAACTGAGTTACGGAATTAGAAAACATCCCTAACTCAATACTAAAACTCCTGAAGCAATTTCAATATGTGTTTCTCGAGGAACTTCAACGCAGATTACCACCTCTAAATGGGATCGATCATCATATCAACTTACAACCAAGTGTCATATTACCCAATCATTTGGCTTATAGAATGAATCCCATGGAAACTAATGAATTAGAATCACAAGTAAATGATCTATTGGAAAATGGTTATATAAGAGAATGCATGAGCCCTTGTGCAGTTCTCACACTTCTAGTTCCCAAGAAGGATGAAACTATAAGAATGTGCATGGACAGTAGGGCCATAAACCAAATCACTGTGAAGTATCGTTTTCCAATTCCACGACTGGAAGACATGTTTGACGAATTCAGTGAAGCAACCATATTCTCGAAAGTGGATCTCAAGAGTGGATACCACTAAACCATATTCTCGAAGTTGGGTCTCAAGAGTGGATACCATCTAATTAGAATGAAAGAATGTGTCGAATGGAAAACTGCCTTCAAAACGAAGTATGAATTATTTGAATGTATAGCGATGCCATTCGAGTTAACAAATACTCCAAGTACCTTCATGCGTTTAATGCATCATATACTTAAAGAGTTCTTTGAAAAGTTTGTCGTCGTCTACTTTGACGATATTTTGGTTTATAGTTTGAATTTAAACTTTCATTTAGACCATTTAAAAACTCTTTTTATAACCCTAAAAGACTCAAAGTTATTCAAAAATCTGTAGAAGTGCTCTTTCACTCAAGATAAGGTGTACTTTTTAAAATTCATAATTTCTAAGAATAGAATGGAGGCAGACAATGCCAAGATAGAGGCAATCAAAGAATTACCCTTTCCAACTAGTATCACATAAATTTTGTAGATATATTTTAGTAAAATTGATTTTTAAAAGTAAATTTTATCTAATCAAATATCATCTTATCAGATTTTTCAAATCTACTTTTTAAATCAAATTTCAAAAAAATGATTTGACAGTTTGTTAAATAATAAATTTCAAAAATAAATCTAATCTAATCTAATATCATCTGTTCAGATTTTTCAGATCTAGTTCTTAAATCAAATTTTAAAAATCTTATTTTACAGTTTGTTAAATAACAAACTTTAATTTAAATTTAAAAATAAAATCTCATCTGATGAGATTCATCAAATCTAATTTAAAACTCTTAAAATAATCTTATCTGTAATAACCCGGGAATTTCGAATTTTATATTTTTATTTCTGAAATTTTTAGTTTAATCCCGGTCGGAGTTTTGAGAAATATTTCAACGGGAAAGATTTAAATTATAGGCTCGAGGCCTACTTTTGCAATTAGTTTTCAGAATTTAAAGCCGGGAGGTCGGGAAGTTACGAAATTTCGGACGATTGAAGTACGTGGGGGCATTTTTGTAATTTGTAATTAATTTTAAAAAAAAAAAAAAAAAAAACATAACAGGTGGAATGGCTTCGGGTGGAAGCCATTCCACCCTGTGTTGTGCGCGGCCGAGAGGGAGCGAAACCGAGAGGGGGAGCGCGGGTAGCCGAGAGAGAGAGAGAGCCGGTGGTCTGTCGACACCGACGACGGAGAAGAATCGAACGCTAGTTCGCCGAGAGGACTGCTGTGGGAGGGGATTGAGTTCGGTTTCCCGAGCTTAATACTGAAGTTACGTTTCCCTTCCTTGCTCTGAATTTGGTTAGTAGAATTTATGGCCGCATTCCCACTAGTTTTCTGAAGGCTAAGCCGAACGTGGGGTTGGTGTAAGCGGCGTGTATGTGCCGCGTGATCGGGGGGCAGCAGGGCACAGGGCCGAGAGCTCGGAGCCCTCCCTGTTTTTCTTCTGTCTGTTCTGTTGGTCGAGGGGAACAGGGCGTGATGCTGCTCTCCTGTTCGACCAATTGGTGGCGAGAATTGTCGATAATTGTGGAGTTAAGATTGGTGGGGAGCATCGGTGGCCGAGAGAGGGGGGGGGAGGATAAACCGAGGGGCTGTGATTTTCAAAACTTTGTTTTCTGAATTGGAGGCCTTCGATTTTAGCTAGTTCATGTTTAATAGGTTAGAATGTGATGGATTGGCGGAGAAATTTGGAAATGTTCGGGTTAAGGTTGAATTTCACATTTTCATATAAAAACAGATTCTGTTTTTGGCCATTTTGGCCTAGTTTTGGTTAATCGTTTTAAATTCTGTTTTGCGGGTAAAAAAATAGGTTGTTAGAGGAACGTGTGGCCGCTGGAATCGTTCGATTCCGATATCCGACGAAAAAGTTATGTGCGTCGGAAGTTTATGCAAGATTTTGGTTTAAGTCAAATTAGTGACCGTCTTTCGTGGAAAATTCGACGTGTGAGAGTAGCATAGCCATTTTGATGCATATAACTAGTTGGGAGTGAGTTTTGGTTGAAGGGAAGAGAAAATGTGAAATTTTAATAAAATGGCAGATTCGGTTATTGGCGTTTTTCGCCTATCTGCGGCCTACCGATTTAAAATCCGTCTTGGGATGTTAAACTAGGTTCCTAAGGGAACGTTTAGCCACTTGAATCGTTTGATTCCGTTGACGGACGCAAAAGTTATGCGCATCCGAACGTTGAGCTGGTATTCGACCAAACAAAACCAATGGACCGTTTTAGTTGGAATTTAATGAGTGTAGTTAGATAAGGTTATTTTTAGCTAATTGGTAAATGTTGGGAGAAATACTGATGAGAAATTGGTTGTGTTTTAGGTTGAGGCTTCCTGTTGGCGAAGCTGTGTATCGAGCGAGCTTAGGACGCCAGGTAAGTAGTGCATGCATGTGTTTTGCCCAAGTGGGCCTACACTGTAGAACTTTAGTGTTTATGTGATTGATTGCGGTGTGTGTGCGTATTGTGTGACATGCATCATATTTTTTTAAAACGGGAACGAAATTGATTTTTAGCATGCTTTGATGTATGAGGTGAGACGTGTGGCGGTGGTACCGCGGATCCCGCTAGTGTGTGGGCCGGTGCTTCACCAGTCGCGGATCCTACTCGAGGGGTGGGCCGGCTGGGCCGTCATGCGGCGTGAATGTGTTGACGGTGAGGATATGGGCAGTGGTACCGCGGATCCTACTAGTGTGTGGGCCGGTGCAACACCAGTCGCGGATCCTACTCGAGGGGTGGGCCGGCTGGGCTGTCGCGAAACGTGTGCGTGTGGCAACTGTGGCCCCGTGCTGGGGAGGCTGGGACGGGGGCGACGTGTCAGGGTGTAGAGTGGCGCGAGGTACACCCTTACCCTGATGTGGTTGCCGTGTGGTGATGCGTGGGTGTAGCTTGTGGGCCTCGTTGCTGGGGAGTCCGGGACGGTGGCGACGTGTCAGGGTATAGGGTGGCGTGAGGTTCCTCCTTACCCTGGTGCGGCTGCACTACGCGTCACAGATGTGACAACATGAGTGTGAGTGTAGAGACTGCATGTGATAGGATTGCATTGTCGGCTTTTACTTTCATATCGCATTACTTACTGAGCGTTAGGCTTATGTTGTGTGTTCTGTGGTGTAGGTGCTGACGATACCGCTGGTGAGCCTCGAGAGCCTAGTCCAGAGGCGTAGGATGGTTGGCGGCGTGCACCCGAGGCACCGGATGGCGGATTTTTGTTAGGGCGACCCGACCCGTGGTGGTGGTAGGTGATAGTGGATTTATCATTTCATGTTGGGTATTTGTGTAGATAGCGGGGTTGTATAGACATTGATCTTTTGAGATTGTATAGAGGAGTTGTAGTGTTTTGGAGGACTTTCTTCATTTCTATTTGATGGGTTCTTATTGTCTTCTTACTCTGATTTGGTTATGCTGATTTCTCTGGATGATGGATAGATAAACATTGTTGGATTATGGTGAATTGTGTGCAGGGTTTAAATTTTGGGATAGTCAGTTTTTAGCCGTTACTCTGCCGAAATTCCGGGAGAGAGGTTGGGAGTCGAGGAGATACGAAATAGGTTGAGGTGTGAACAGTAAATGCTAGAAAAAGGTAGATGAGCGTGGAAGTGTGGCGTGATCGCAGGTGCGCGGGGCACGCGGCCCTGCGGGTTCACACGGGTCATGCGGCGCCGGGTGAGGGCGTGCGCGCGGACGTGCTGTACAGAGGCAGGGTGCGTGGGGCACGCGGCGCTGTGAGCGTGCGCGAGATACAGTGACGTTGGGTTGGCACCGCGATGGTGTACGCGGGGTGTCGGAGTGGGGACGTGAGTGCTTGGGACCGGACTGGGTAGTTCATGGGGTGTGTGGGATTCTTTCCTAGGATTTCAAGTCTCACTGTTTTATCTCAAATTGTTTTAAATGGTTTTCTTTTCCGCTGCATAGTTTTATGTTGAGGACTTCGTGTTTCTTCTTCGGGACGCGAGTTGTTTTTCGAATCGAGTCGAAAAATTTTCCTACTCACAAATGTTCTTTTGAAAATGATTTGAAAACGAAAGGGGTATTGAATTAAGTTAGTTGTGTCAAGTGTTAGTGTGTGTGTGTAGTGTGTAGATGCACTGTAGCGCACCGAGAACGCGGGGTTTCTCGGGGTGTTACATTATCTAATGTGACATTTTATTTTGAATTCAAAATATAAAAACTATTTATATATTTCGAATCATAATGCATTCTTTTGAGTATTTATGAATGATTAATCATAATTAATCATTTATATATTTATTCTTATAACATGAAAATTTGTATAGTGATATAAGATGACAGGGTGACCGATGGACCTATAGTTCTAAACTCCAATAATATTTGTTAATTAATATAGACATTTTATATTAATTAAGACAATTATTAACTCTAGAGTAATTCTACTAAATACGTTGCGCTGCACTCTTAGAACTATAGAGTATATTTAGTCAAAATAATGTCCATTGATATAATCATTACATATGTATTAATCATCTATTAAGATTCGTAATAGTACTATGTGTCAAATCCGTTAACATCTTATATTACGTCTTTATTATTGACCATCATTAGTTCTTAATTGAATAATTAATTCATAACAGTTATGAATTTGACCGCTAATTATTCAATCTCATAAACTAACAAATAAGTGAATCTTGTATTATAGATTTCATTGTATCAATGTTAGCATTCTCAGCTACTCATTTAACTTATTCCCAAAATACAAGGGTTATGTAATGTAGCTCGTACAAAACTACATCGAGTAAATCAAATAATAAATTTAAACAAAATAGAAGTATACTAAATATATTGAATTAAGGTCATACATATATGACCATCATTATGATAAAATTAATTATTTTTCATTTAACGGATATTACAAGAAAAATAGAATTTAATCTAGTTCAGTCCTATATAATGATATTATGTAAAATACAATCACTTTATTACACTATATATATAATCGTGATATGACTATATGTTTTCAACGAAGTGAACTGTATTTTTTACTTTATTAATTTAAAGATCTTATACTTTAAATATAAGTCATTGAGTAATGTGATTATTTCTTTTTAAATTTAATCTCACATATATCAACAAAGATGTAAATTTAAAGTTGTACAAATAATCAATGATTTTTCTTTAAATTTACAAAGCATATCGTATAATGCACACATAAAAATTAATTATTAATTACGTGAAATAAAAAATGTTCATAACAGTTACTTGTTGGGTATATTATACCCAACAATCTCCCATTTGCCTAAAGGAAATAAGACATGTCTCTAATCTCTAATCCTTCTAGATGTTTATCAAAACTCTTTGCAGACAACGTCTTAGTGAAATGATTAGCAAGATTCTCAGTGGTTTGAGTCTTCAAAATGGCGATGTCTCCACGTTGCATGATCTCTCTTATTAGATGATATTTTCTCTCTATATACTATGACCGTTTGTGGCTTCTAGGTTCTTTAGAATTTGTCATTGCACCACTATTATCACAATTTAAGTGTGAGACGTTTAATTTTATTTGGAATAATTTCTAGATCACTAAAGAACTTACAGAGCTATACAGCTTTAACTGCTTCTGAAGCAGATATGTACTCAGCTTCCATAGTTGAGTAAGATACGCCTCCTTGTTTGGTACTTCTCCAACCAATGGCTCCACCTCCAAGAGTGAATATTGATCTAGATATCTACTTTCGATCATCTATATCAGTCTGAAAATCAAAATCAGTATATCATGTGGGAATCAAATCTCTAATAGAATATACAAGCATATAAGTTCTCGTTTTCCTAAGATACTAGAGAATGTGCTTGACTGCTATCCAGTTATATTTTGGATTAGACTGAAACCGACTATCACTACTATATAGCAAATGTCAAGTCTTGTGCATAACATACCATACATCAAGCTACTAGTTGCTGATGCATATGGATAACGTCTTATATCTTCTTCTTTTTTAGGCGTGTTAAGACACTGCTTCTTAGAAAGAGTAACTCCATGACGAGAAAGTAAATTATCATTCTTAGAGTTCGGCATTGAATATCTGACAAACATCTTGTCAATATACAATGCTTAAGACAAGGCTAACAACTTATTCTTGAGATCTCTAAATAGACGAATCCCAAGAATATAGCTCGCTTCTCCTAAATCTCTCATTTGGAATTGTTTAGCCAATCAAGCTTTTATGTCATATAATAATCCTAAATTATTCTCAATAAGTAGAATGTCATCAATATAAAGAATTAGAAAAACCAGTTGTTTCTCTTTGAAGAGCTTGTATACACAAGACTTATCAAGACATTGCAAAAATTCATAAGAATTAATTGCATCATCAAATCTCATATACTATGAGCTGGATGCTTGCTTAAATCCATAAATAGATCTATACAATTTGTAAATTTTTTGTTGTCCATCTTATGCTATGAAACTCTCTGATTGCTCCATGTAAATAGTCTCCTCAAGATGGCAATTCAAAAAAAGTTGTCTTAGCGTCCATCTGCCAAATCTCATAATCATAATGAGTAGCTATGGATAGCAAAATACGAATAAACTTAAGCATTGCTACTGGTGAGAAGGCTTCTTCATTGCCAATCCCTTCCTTTTAGGTATAACCCTTGGCCACCAGTCTATCTTTGAATGTCTCTACATTCTCATCTACTCCAAGTTTCCTCTTGTAGATCCATTTACACCCAATGGGTTTTACTCCTTCAGGTAAATCTACAAGATCCCAGACTGAGTTGTAATACATCATAGCTTCAAGCCATGTCTCTTTGTCAGAGTTTTCCATTGCACATCTATATGATAATGGATCATCCTTCCCATCATCAGTGATAGCAACTTGTGCTTCACCATCATGTCACTATCAAGATGGTAGGTATACTACTATTTTACTACGATAATGTGTAATGATGAGCTGATTAGAGAAAGTGGTGTTTTCTGTTCCTTGTAGATCAATAACTGTTGTTATAATAGGTTTAATCTTGTCAGATAGAATCTCTTCTAAGACAATTTTATTATGAGGTTTGTAATGTTATATAGTCATGTTCTATGAATATGACATTTGTTAATACAAATACCTTATTAACTTATTATCCTGAGCACTATAAAACAAACCTTCTCTCATTCCTTGAAACGAACCTTCTCTCATGTCTTGCGTATATCCAACAAACATACAAATCTCAGTTCTTGATTCTAGCTTCCTAGTCTTACTTACTAGCACATGTGTTGAACATCCCCATATGCGAAAGTATCTCAAACTAGTTTTGTGACCACTCCACAACTCTAAGAATGTTTTAGGTCTAGACTTACATGAAACTACATCAAGTATGTAGGTTGCTATTTGTAAAGTATATCCCCAAAATGATTTTAGAAGAGAGGAATAGTTCATCATGGATCTTACCATATTAAGCAATGTTCGATTTCTTTTTTCAGCAATACTATTTTGCTGAGGTGTGCCTGGTGTTGTTAGTTGGTATACTATCCTATGTTCTAATAGATAATCCTTGAATTCGTAGTCAAGGAACTCATCTTTTCGATATGATCAAAGACACTTGATAGTCTTATCTAATTGGGTCTCAGCTCAGCTTTAAATTCTTAAAACTTACTAAAAGTTGCAGATTTAAACCGAATTAGGTAAGAGTATCCATATCTTGAGTAATCATATATGAACGTCATAAAGTACTCATAGCCACCTTTGACCTGCGTTGATATTGCGCCGCATACATATGAATGTATTAGCTCAAGTGTTTCTTGAGCCCTTTGGCCCTTTCCAAAAAAGACCTCTTGGTCATTTTACCTTTCAGACAAGATTCATAAACAAGTAAAGATCCAACAGTTAGATCTTTCAAAGGACTATCTTTAACAAGTCTGTTAATCATATCAAGATTAATATGACCAAGTCTAAGGTGCCATAGATATGTATCATCAGTATGTAAAATCTTTTACTTCTTGGATTTAGGCAATTCAACATTGAACATTTCAGTATCTAATAGTGTTGAATTTATGATGCTTCTTATCATATAAAGCTCATTTTTTATTAAGTTAGAACAAATATTTAAATCATTCCGAGAAATCATAACTACATTATTATTAAAAGAAATAGTATATAATTGTTCAATTATTTGAGGAACTGAAATGAGACTTCTAGTAAATCTTAGAATAAAATAAATATTTTCTAACCCCCCCACGATAACATAATAAATCTCCTTATGGTAGAAATATTATCAATTAATAAATTTACTCAAAATATCTCATATTTTTTAAAATTATTAACTTACTGAAAATTTTGTCCAAAATATAACTAACACTTTTAGTTATATTTTTGTGAGTATAACCCATTGTTTTGAATTTATGAAACTTAACTTATAGTTTCCGCCTTACGGTCGAAAAATGATAAAGTACATTTCACATATCTTATCTCTAGGAGACCAACCTTTGTATTAATCTAAGTAAACACACTTCTTAGAGAAAATGATAATCAAAGTCATCTTAGAGCTCCGCTTAAATCTCACGATGTTGTGCCAACAGTGGAGACCACGGCATGTTACGTCTAACTTCCCGCTCCTTCTCATTCTTTTGAATTAATGATTATGGAATGTCCAATATTTCATTATAATGATAAATTAATCATATTAATTTATCTTTACTTAAATTATTAATCTTATAATCATATTATAAAATTAATAATTTTAAAGAATCCAATTATTTGATTTTTCTAAAAATAAAGTAAATTTTTAGCATTTTAAAAATTACTTTATTTTACATTCTTACATCATTCATTAAATGAATCAATATTAGTTTTTATTTGATTAAAACTAATTCATTTAATAAGCTTCTTATCAAATTAACATGCAATTTAATATATGTTTTAATGCATGACATGTGAGAAATGTAAAATAAACCTAATCATACAAAATCTATATGACATGTGAATACATAACAATTTATAACAAATTATATCAATATGTAAAAATAAATGAAATAGTGATCAGATTGACCTTTAGGTATTTCTAAAATTACAATCCAAAAAATAAAATAAAAAAACTAAGATTCTAAATCTTGGCCTTTAATGAAAACGCATCATCCAAATTATCATCGTCAATATTTCACCAATCAAATTTGTGAATTCGCATTCGTTTGTGTACCAACATTTGTTTTCGTCAATAGATCAAATCTGTAACAAGTACTTCATCCACAGCCTTGTAGTCTTAAATCTTCATCATAAGATTACAAATTGGATAATGATGAAACATTCATAATTTAAATAAATTTTAACCTAAATAGCCGACTTAATTTTGATCAGTATTTCATGTCATGCAAGTATATATATACACCAATATTTTTAAACTAATAAAATAATGGTTCTGATACCAATTGATTATTTTGATAGTTCCCACGCATGCCTGAATTCACTGATATTCATAATAATAGTGACATGTGTTACTCTTGTGATTTTAAAACTATTTCAAAAATCATAAATAATCATAAATTGAATTGTTAGTTTAAAAGAAAATATTTTTCAGAAATATATAAAATAGAAATATTTTTACTCAGATACTCTCGTCTTATTTTAACAGCCTTAACTAAGGATCAACTACTTTTCAAAGACTTTGAAACCTTTGACTCTTCTCTAAAAATCTTTTTACTTAAATTCCTGACGTTTGACATCAAACTTACGAGCATAATGCACTTTTATATTTCTAGAAAGAGGTGTTCTCTGTAACGCCCCGAGAAACCCAGAGTTCCCGGGGCGCTACAGTGCATCTACACCCTACACACTACACACACTAACACTTGACATAACTCACTCAATTTAATACCCCTTTCGTTTTCAAATCATTTTCAAAAGAACATTTGTGAGTATGAAAAATTTTCGACTCGATTCGAAAACAACTCGCGTCCCGAAGAGGGAACACGAAATCCTCAACATAAAAACTACGCAGCGGAAAAGAAAACCATTTAAAATAGTTTAAGATAAAACGGTAAAACTCAAAATCTTAGGAAAGAATCCAACGCACCCTTCGAACCACACAATCCGGTGCCGCGCAGTCACGTCCCCACTTCGACACCCCGCGCGCACCCTCGCAGTGCCGCACGTGCCAACTCAACGTCGCTGTGTCTCGCGCACGCTCACAGCACCACGTGTCCCACGCACCCTACCGCTGTACAGGACGTCCGCGTGCACGCCCTCACCCAGCGCCGCACGACCCGTGAGTATCAGCAGAGCCGCGTGCCCGGCGCACCTGCAATCACGCCGCACTCCCACGCTCATCTACACTTCTCTAGCATTCACTGTACACACCTCAACCTATTCCATATCCTCTCGACTCCCAACCCCTCTCCCAAAATTTCGGCAGAGTAACGCCTAAAAACTGGCTATCCCAAAAATTTAAAACCCTGCACACAGTTCACCAAAAAATAACAATATTTATCTATGTATCATCTAGAGAAATCACCATAACAAAATAAGAGTATGAAGACAACGAAAATCCATCAAATGCAAATGAAGAAAATTCACAGTATAGAGCAATACTATACTCTAACATATAAAAATACATACGCGTCCCCAAAACACTACAACTACTCTATACAATCCTGTACAACCGATGTCTATACAAACTCCTCTATCTGCATAAATACCCGACAAAAAAATAACAACCCAATGCATCTCACCGTCACCTACTACCACCACGGGTCGGGTCGCCCTAACAAAATCCGTCATCCGGTGCCTCGGTCACACGCCGCCAACCATTCTATGCCTCAGGACTAGGCTCTCGAGGCTCACCCGCAAGGTCATCAGCACCTACACCACAGAACACACATCATAAGCCTAACGCTCAGTAAATAATGCGATATGAAAGTAAAAGCCGACAATGCATTCCTATCATATGCAGTCTCTACACTCACACTCATGTTGTCACATTTGTGACGCGTAGTGTAGCCGCACCAGGGTAAGGAGGAACCTTACGCCACCCTACACTCTGACACGTCGCCACCGTCCCGGACTCCCCAGCAACGAGGCCCACAAGCTATACACACGCATCACCACACGGCAACCACATCAAGGTAAGGGTGTACCTCGCACCACACTACACCCTGACACGTCGCCCCCGTCCCAGCCTCCCCAGCACGAGGCCACAGTTGCCACACACACACATTTCGCAATAGCCCAGCCGGCCCATTCCTCGAGCGGAATCCGCGACTGGTGTTGCACCGGCCCACACACTAGTAGGATCCACGGTACCACTGCCCATCACCCTCACCGTCAACACATTCACGCTGCATGACGGCCCAGCTGGCCTACTCCTCGAGCGGAATCCACGACTGGTGAAGCATCGGCCTGCACACTAGCGAGATCTGCGGTACCACCGCCACACGTCTCCCAACATACTCAAAACATGCTCAAAACCATTTTCGTTCACGTTTTTTTTTTAAATATGATGCATGTCAAACAATACGCACGCACACCACAATCAATCACAAAAACCCTAAAGTTCTACGGTGTAGGCCCACTTGGAACACATGCATGCACTACTTACCTGGCGTCCTAAGCTCGCTCGACGCACCGCTTCGCCAAAAAGTGTCTCAACCTAAAACACAAATAATCACCCATCAATCTTCGTCTCAAAATTCACCAAATAAGCTAAAAATAACCTTCCTTAATTACACTCATGAAATCCCAACTAAAACGGGTCACTGGTTTGGTTCGACCGATAACCAGCCTAAAGTCCGGACGCGCATAACTTTTGCGTCCGTTAATGGAATAGAACGATTCAAGTGGCTAAATGTCCCCCTAGGAACCTAGTTTAACATACAAGGACGGATTTTAAAACGGTAAACCACAGCTAGGTGAAAAATCTCAAAACCGAATCCGCCCATTTTTTCTAATTTTCACATTTTTGTTTTCTTCCACCAAAATTCACTCAAAACTAGTTTTACGCATCAAAAACGGCTATGCTACTATCACACGTCGCAATTCTATGAAAAACGCTAGCTAATTTGACTTGGACCAAAATCCGACATAAACTTCCGACGCGCATAACTTTTGCGTTGGATATCGAAATCGAACGATTCCAGTTGCCATACGTCCTTCTAACAACCTAATTTAACCCACAAAAATAGAATTTAAAACAATTAACCGTAACTCCATCAAAATCCCCAAAAATCTAATTGTTCTTATACGAAAAAATATCCGAAATCTTAACTTCGGTCTAATTTCGCCAATTTCTTCACCGAACATCCACATTTCGGTCTACCAATGCATACATTAACAATTTGGTGGTTCCTAATTAGAAAATAGCATGGCAACACCAAAAATCCTCACGGTTCTCTTCACAAAATCGTGCATTTCTCAACCCGCCCATTGCCCCATGAAATTCACTTCTATTCCTCCTAAATTCTAGCACGAAATTTCTGAAACTTAAAAGTAAGAACAACTTCACGCTCGGCCATCAAAGCAGGACAAAACTGAAAGGGAAAACTCCCTGTTCTCGGTCGGGTTTTGTAGCGGGAGGGC
The DNA here is from genome assembly GCA_022433055.1 of Begonia peltatifolia. Taxonomy (NCBI): domain Eukaryota; kingdom Viridiplantae; phylum Streptophyta; class Magnoliopsida; order Cucurbitales; family Begoniaceae; genus Begonia; species Begonia peltatifolia. The sequence continues at coordinate 2,624,909 of CM039526.1, read as the reverse complement.
CGAGCCACACACTGGCTCGAGAACACACACACACTAGATTCTAAAACGCCCCAACAACCGAGCTCTAACCATTGGGAGTTCAAGAACAACCGAGCTTCCATGCTCGGTCGACAGAACCGAAAACAGGGGACACATACCTTCAGTCTTTCAGCGCGGGAAGGCCGAACCAACTTCTCCCTCCAGCTCGTTGGCATCCCCTTCGCACGGTCGTCGTTCGTCGGCAGCACGCTCCCTCCTTCGGTCGGGCTTGCCCCTCTCGGGTGCTCGGTCGCAGAACCACCGAAGTGGAATGGCTTCTTCGTGAAGCCATTCCACTTAATAGATTATATTTTATTTTATTTTATTTTTTTATAATAAAATTTACCAAAACGCCCTCACGTGTTTTAATTGTCCGCAACTCCGCTAAATTCTCGCCCTCCCGACTTTAAAATTTTCGAAAATCATCACAAACTAGACTCCAAGTTTTATAATTTATTCTACCCATTAAAATATTTCTCAGAATTCCAACCGAACTTAAATTAAAAATTTCAGGAATAAAATTTAAAAATCCAAAATTTTCGGCTTATTACATTCTCAACACATGAAATGTCTCTTCGTTTTTAGAAAACATTTTTCTAAAATCGAATCCGAAAAAGATCACATTTTTTCCTCAAAGGGATTAGATTTCTTTCTCTATTATTATCTTTCAAAAATCACATTTTAACATTTTTTATAAATCTATTTAAAAAATAATTTTTTTAGATTTATTTTAGTAAAAATTAATTTTAAAAATAAGTCTTATCTAATCTGTAATGCCCAAAATTTTCTGCTAAATTAATTTTCGGATTTACGTAATGGTGATCGGCAAAATTTTGGTCAAAATTAAAAGCGAAAAATTTCTACCATTTACTATAAGATTATTTTAAGGTTAATGGAGAAGAGAAGATTTTAAAGATTCAACCGAAGACGAACCGAATAGCAGATTTGTTAAAAGATTTAATAGTGAAGGTAATTTAGTAATTAGAATTATTTTTATTTTTATTTAAATAGAAGAAAAGAAAGAGGAAGAGCACCTTCAGCGTTCTTTCCCTTCCCCACGCGAGAACTCCATCTTTGACGGTTTCCCTCCTAGCAATGACAAGCGACGATCTTCCTTCATCAATCTTCAATCTACGATAAGTCTTAATTAGTTCTTAGTAGATACATGATCATTTAGTTGTCTTGAGCGATAAAAGTAAAGTTAGGGGGAGTATTGAGTAGTTTTTGTGAAACCTATGAGGGAGATACGAGATTTTGAGGGTTTGTAGTTGATTTTATCTATATATTGGTGTTTAAACTGGAAGTAGGAGTAGATTACGGGATTTTATGGAGAAAATTGAGCGTCTGGATAGCCGAATACTTGGATTACAAAACGGTTTCTATTCGACAACATTCGGTCAAGCTATAAGTGTTGGATTAGGAATTAGATTAGACTGTTAAGAATTAGACGTCCTCAAGGGTCCGTAGCATTTCGAATCGTCCAAATCGGACGAGTATTAGATAAGTTGTGCATTTTCAAAGGGTAGTCGGAAGTAGAGTTGGATTTTGGTTTTAGTTAGATTAATTGTTAGAGTGCTATTTCCCTTTAGAGTTTTATGAGTTGGACGAAGTAGAATTAATAGATGTGTGGTTTATAGGTTCTCCAGTTAGTGAGCCATATACGGAGTACGAGTTGCTAAGGACGCCAGGTAAGTAGTGTAAGTAGTGTCGTAGGTATTTTGCCTTCGGGCCTATATCACAGTTCGGTAGGATGCATGCACGTTTATTTTATGTTATGCTTTAGTGATTATGCATCATGGTTTTAAAGTACGAGAACGAAACGAAAATGAATTTCCATGTTTTTATAAAGTGAAACAGTAAGAAGTGATGAGATGAACGAAATGAAAAGATACGTAAGAAGATAATAAAGGTGGGATTGAATGGTCTTGTCCTGAGATGTGGACCGCGAGGTGTATCACTTCTTCCCCCGCTTTACGTGGTGGTCTTGTCCCGAGAGGTGAACTGCGAGGTGTGTCACTTTACTGGATCAAAGTTGGCCTTGTCCCGTGAGGTGAACCGCGAGGTGTGTCGCCTTGATCTAGCATGTAAAGAGGAACCCAATTGTAAGAAGATAAAGAAAATGTAAGAAAGAGACGAAAACGAAAGTAGAGACGAAACTGTAGAAACTGCATATGTTAGAATATGATTGCTACAATGTTTATGTTTTTATGCGCATTACTTACTTAACATTATGATAATAGATGAGTTCTGTGATGTAGGTGACGAAGCGATAACCCGTGAGTACTCATAGCGTGCCCAGGACTAGGAGACAGTTGGAGGAGTGCGCTCGTGTACGGTCTGGCCGGCTGTTGGGGCGTTTTGACCAAGGCAGGGGTATGTAAGAGAGTTTAGTTAATTCGAGTTTAGTTGAAATCGTTCTTAATTCGAGTTTAGTTGAAATCGTTCTAAGTCGTTTTGAGTTGTTTTGAGTCGATTGGAGTCATGTGGATGTATATATGGATTTCAAACTTGAGTAGTCGTTTTTCTATGTAAATAATGATTTTGATTTGATGGAAAAGTGTACGTTTTGTTATTTTATCGTTGAGTCGAATTTCGGTGGTTTCTTTAAAATATTAAGGTTTTAGGCAAAATTCAGTGAAGGAAGTATCGACCTATAGGTTGAGTGGTCGACCAAGCTTAGCAAGTGTCGACCAGTATTCAGGAGGTGTTGACCGAAATTGGTCAGTGTCGACCGCGAAGGTTGACCTATGAAGGCAAAATCGACCAAGGTGTTGACCTGTGCTAGTAGGTGTCGACTGCTTAGTATGAAAATGCATACAGAGTGTTGACATGCACATAAGGTGGTCGAACAAACTTTGTAGGTGTCGACCGCTTGGGTCGACCTACGCGGCCAGAGAGTAATGAAGCATTGACTGGTGCATGTGAGTGTCGACCGGTAGTGTAAAATAAGCGGAAGTGTGGAACTCAAGGATCGACCGACGTGGACAGAGAATAATAAAGTGTCGGCCGATGTTCACAAGTGTCGACTGGTTAGTGTAAGGAGAAGAGAGGTGTCAACCAATAGTGTCGGCCGATGAAAACAGAGAGTGATGAAGTGTCAACCGGTGTTTACAAAGGTCGACCGACAATGATTTTTTTTGTTTTAGAAAACTCGAATTTTATTTGAACTGTTTTTAATCCAAGTCTTCCGCTGCGACATTTTTAAATATTTTCAAAAATGTCGTTTCAAGTCGAGGAATGAAAATTTTAAATTTTTACAAGAATTTTTCGATCGTATTTGTGTGAGTGGTAGTATTGAACGTACCAGGAACCATGAAGATTTTCGAGTCGTTACATAATCAAATCTCATCTGATCAGGTTTTTCAGATCTTTTAAATCAAATTTAAAAAAATTGATTTGATAGTTTTTAAACTAACAAATTTCAAAAATAAATTATATCTAATTGAATTTCATCTGGTCATATTTTTTTAAATAAAATTTCAAAAATATGATTTGACAGTTTATTAAATAACAAACTTCAATTTAAATTTGAATATAAAATTTTATCTGATGAGATTTCTCAAATTTAATTTAAATCTCTTAAAATAATCTCATCGATTGAGATATTTTATTTTGAATTCAAAATATAAAAACTATTTATATATTTCGAATCATAATGCATTCTTTTGAGTGTTTATGAATGATTAATCATAATTAATAATTTATATATTTATTCTTGTAACATGAAAATTTGTGTAGTGATATAAGATAATAGAAAGACCGATTGACCTATAGTGCTAAGCTCCAATAATATTTGTTAATTAATATAAACTTTTTATATTAATTAACATCATTATTAATTTTGAAGTAATTTCACTAAATATATAGAGTTGCACTCTTAAAACTATAGAGTATATTTACTTAAAATAATGTCTATTGATATAGTCATTACATACGTATTAATCCTCCATTAAGATTTGTAATAGAGTTAGGTGTAAAATCCGTTGACCTCTCATATTACATCGTTATTTTTTACTATCATTAGTTGTTAATTGAATAATTAATTCATAACATTTATGAATTTGCGTGTTAATTATTCAATATATGAACTAACAAATAAGAAAATCTTGTATTATGGATTTCATTGTATCAATGTTAGCATTTTTAGCTACTAATATAATTTATTTTCAAAATACAATGATTGTATAATGCAACTCATACAAAACTATACCGAGTAAATTAAAGAATAAATTAAAATGAAATAGAATTCTACTAAATACAATGAATTAAGATCATACATATATAACTATCATTATGATAAAATTAATTGTTTATCATTTAACATATATTATAAGAACAATATAATTTAATCCGGTCCAGTCTTATATAATCATATTATATAAAATACAATCACTGTATGTCACTATATATACAATCGGAATATAACTATACGTTCTCAACGAAGTGAATTGTATTTGTGACTTAATTTGAAGACCATATACTTTAAATATAAGTCATAGACTAATGTGGTTATTTTTTTTTTAAATTTAATCTCACATATATCAACATATAAGTAAATTTAAAACTGCACAAATAATCAATGATTTTTCTTTGAATTTATAAAGTATATTGTGCAAACATAAAAATTAATCATAAAAATTATTTATTAATTATATAAAATAAAAAATACTCATAATATTTGTTTGTTGGGCACATTATACACATCACATGAAACACTACATGATATTTGAAATTCCATGTGTCTATGATCATTGTATCAAAATTCAAAGATATGACGGACAATCTGTATCAACTTTATCAATATATCTCACCTTTTGCACAACATACCTAAAAGTTTATTACTTAAAACTAGCAGTGAAATGCATGTAAAGGAAAATACAATTCAAACTACATTCAATAAACATAATACAAGAAATAAATATTCACCTACAAGTCTACCTCCAACTATCCTATGTAATCTTTGTTTCTTCCTCTTACATTTGATCCAATAGCCACATGGAGTTCTTCAGTGCTCCCAGAACATTATTATCCGCTTTAAATCGAATTCCGTATGAATTGTTCTTGGAGTTACATCAAAATGCATTGTACTAGATAGGAAAGGAAACTCTACTAATAAAGTACTCAATTTTCATTCTCTCAAATGATGTGGGATAGTGCACCCAACTACTATGAGCTGAACCCTCACAATTAACAAAATCTTAAGTCATCTTTGCTTTTTGAAGGCGAACTGTCGGTATTGACTCTGATACTATTTGTGGAATTCTCTAGTACTCACAGTACAATATTGTCCACTTTGATTCGGAGTCTGAAATGATTTGTTATTAGGATTAACTCAAAATGTGTTGTACTAGGTATAAAAGAAAACTCTATTTATACCACTCAATTTCCACTATTGCAAGCGATGTTGATTGTGCATCTCCACTGATATAGATTAAGCTCTCACAATTAATAGAATTTGAGATCATCTTTATCTTCACAGGACAAGCTGACACACTTCACTTGTATTCATAAGAGATGTAATGAGGGAATATGAATGTCCCTTTTGTTCAAAGTAAATACATATAAACCAACAACTAAGTATTATTCTAAAAGCTACTGATCTTCCTTCCACTCAATCTAAACAAAATTGATCTAACACCCTAGAGGACCATGGCATGACTTGTGTCTAGTACACTATCATTTATATATTCATAAATAATTGTTCTGGGTCTTCTTATGACCAATAACAATCGATATTGTCCTCAACGAGTACGCTCTTGTACAATATAGTACTAACTAATGTTCAACCCATCAAATATACCATATCATGATCTATGCAAGTACAAGCATGCATCTATCCTCAATTAACCTCATTGATACTTCAGAGACTTGTCTCTGTACTTGTAGAATGTGATTGCTTAGTCGATTATGCTATCCTACACCTCAATGGCTTGTCTCATGCCCATACATATGAATTACAAACGTTTAGTCGACCTAGCGTGGGTGGAATGCTAATACAATAGTCTATCATCCATGACTCATATCAGACAATGCTCAATAATATTCATACAATCGTATGATGTTTGTTTCTTATGCATTATCAAATTATTTTATGTGGCATTATAACATGATCACGCTCATAACTCAATGAGCTCTCACTATAGAATCCCCAACTTTTCTTCTAGCATCTTTTTTCACGCACAACATATGCATTTACCGTAGCTTAATAAGCTCTCACTAATGAAATGTCGCATCTCGGACCTGGATTTCTCTTATGACTTTTCCACACCATATAGGAACACAATCTCTTCCTTTCTTGTTAATCACCGTTCCGTTATTATTATCACACGGATATATGTCATTCATTATACTTGCATTTATTTTTCTTATGCTCCTATAAATATAATGTAGTGCAATGCAACAATGGTATAACATACTAATGTCAGGTGGACTTCTTTTCTGAAAGAAGCAATGACATGTCTGTAACCACTAAACTTTAGCTAAAAGTATGATTATACGTAGATTAACCACACGATATCTAAAAATTACGTATAACTTAAGCTTTCGGGTCCATAAGCAATCTTACATACTACTTTCATTTTAACATTCAATTTTCAAAAACAGTTTTGTGCTTTACATATTTTAATCTATTGAAAAGTGTATGCCCTGTGACAGTGGGAACTAGGAATTAAATTTGGAGATCCATTGTAGGTAAAATTGTGTAGACTTAGGCCATGAATTCTGGGGAAAAAAGTAAAGCATGCGCGTTACTTAGCCAGCTATAATAATAAAAAGCTGACAATGACTCTTTAACCTCACTCACTCACTCACTCTTTGTCTTCATTATTATTCAGCCCTTCTACTCTTCCACTTCCCATACGTAATATAAATACTCATATTACACCTTACAAACAGATGATGCAATGTCTAGTTCTTGCAATCAAGTTAAGCAATCATTTGGTTATTATCTATAGATCAATAAAATAATAAATCTTAGAAATATTCGAGGAATAACTCGTGGTTTACTTGATTTGACTTATAAATAATGGGTAACATTGTGTTTGTCGACACTATTCAAATGAAAAAATTCACTTGTGGTTTACTTGGATTAGACGGTGAAATAATGGGTAACGTTGTATTTGTTGACATTACTCAAATGAAAATATCGTGTAAATGAAGAGTGAAGTTCTTTATCGTATCCCACTAGAACACTTTTGAAGGACGAAAAAACCTCGAGGCATGTAATGCAAATGTAATATTATGATCAAATGTAATAATATTATCTAGATTGTCGATTTTACTTCTTCGCTATCTCTCCATACTCTTATAAAAAATTCGAAGATTTTGTTTCGTCATTTTTGTTGCACTGCAAATTTTTCGAAACACGGAGATCACAGGACCAAAACCTGCGATAATTCATTAGGTTTCTTTGCAAAATAGGAAACTTCAGTTCAGAAGTTCATGCCCTCCCTCTAATTGAAGGCAAAATGATGCTAGTATTCAGATCGAGATTATCCACTCATCTGCGCATGCTGGACAGAACTATCTAGAGGTTCGTGTCTGAGTTTGACCCACAGATCTTTCTTGGCCAGGGCTTTTGGGATGAATCCTATTTTTATATAAAATTTTATAGAATGTTTTATTCAATTTATTTACAAATTAATCTATGAAATTCAGCAAACTTAACAAAGTACTCAAACAGTCGATCGTCGATGCTCTCCGACCATGCAAATTACCGGTGTCTTAATAACACATGAGAATGTAAGTTTGCATAATAAATGAATAAAAGTTAACTTTGAATTTTTAAAATTTAATTTTTGAAGAATTTATGTTTTTTATTAGAGTTTTTTTTAGCTAATGTCCTCTTACAATACCAAGAAAAAATTAAATTATTTATTGTCGTCATTAAATGCATGATTATGCATATTTATCGAGCTAAAATAAACACATTGATACAAAAAAAATTGAATTGTAAGATTGATAATAAATTTAGGGTGATTATCAAATTTACTCTCAAAGTATTATGACATTAATAAGATGGATTTTAAAATTTTTTTTTATTAACAATGCCACTCTTAACATATGATTTTTTTTAAAATTAACCACTAGCGATTGACCAATCTTGAAGAAGAGTCACCTGATCTTAAAATTTTATGTTGTTCAGCATATTTCTTCTAGACCGGGCTCCCGCTCCCGCTCTAGAACGAATGGGTGCATGTTTCAAAAGATATGTGGGAACGGATGTCAAGTTTCAAAGGTCGATTGCCCGGTCCATAAAAGATACTTAACGATATCAATTAGCTTGAAGTTTCTACCACACAACTGACATATCATGAGAACATAGTCGGCAAAGTTTTATAATTTTGCAAGATTTGTGCGATTTATTATAATTATGTTTTGTATAAATTATGTAAAGAATTACAATAAAAATCGTGGAAATGTTGAAAAATCATGAAACTTTGCAAACTATTTTCTAATGATATTTAGGTAGTTTGATAAAATTTTCAAATTAGTTCGATATCGTTTAATATTTTTTCTGAAGTAGCCAAACATGTACACTCTCGCTTTTAAAGGAACGAAGGTTCAGTCTAGAGAATCTATCTCTAAAACATATCAAACTTTTTAACCCACAATAGACATACCATGATAACATAATTCGCAAAATTTCATGATATTTAAATATTTTCACGATTTATTATAATTCTTTACACAATCTATATAAAAATAATTATAATAAATTGTACCAATCTTTAAAAATCAAGAAACTTGCAAACTATATTCTCATGATATTTTGATTGTGTGGTAAAAATTTCAGCCTAATCCGATATTATTTGTTATGTTTTTTGGACCACATCCCTTCTGAACGAAGCTCGTTCCTACTAGACCGGCATACCATTCTCACATCTCTTCTAGAACGGCACCCGTTCTTTCAAGAGTGGGCGTCCAATCTAGAAGAAATGTTCATAACCACGTTAAAATTTGAGACATGGTGACCTTGTTATTTGTTAAAAATTTATACGTTAAGAACAACATTGTTAACGAAAAAACTTTAAGATTTATCTCGTTAGTACCTTATGCTTTGACAATAAATTTGATAATTACCCATAAATTTACTATTACAAGTCATTTAATCAAATTAAATATTTCAAGGATGTCCCTGTGTTCGTCTAAATGTAAGTAATGGTACTTTGTTGTTATGTCTTTCTTTGATGTAATATATTGTTCTTTAATTCTTCAATGCAAATTGAAAGAAGACAAAAAACAGTATGGCATACAATGCAATTTCAATTCAAGTAACTATCACGTGTTAAAAATGTTCAATTTCACGCAATTATATTAACGAAAGACTTATTATATTGACAAAAATAAAATAAAATACACACATAATAAATATGTGTGTAATATAAATGAATATATACAAACATATACGTACATATATACATATCTACATAATACACACAAGTCTACGTACATACCATCACATAGAAAGACATAAGTATGCCAAAACTTTTCATTCAAGTATTTTCGTGGTTTTTTCTATGAAAACTCAATAAAGAAAAAATATCTAATTCAATTATATTATTTAAAAACAAAAAAAAAAAAAAAAAATTGAAAAAGAGAAACTTCTTTTTAAAATACTGCCCAAAAAACAATAAAAATAAGCGTTTGTTTTGTAATTTAGAAAAGAAAAAGAGAGAGAAAGAAGAGGAGGAGGAGAGGACAAGCAGATCATCAGACGTTAAAAGAGCTCCCCAAAAAGAAGATGAAAATGGTGAACAATAATACTGTTAGATAAGCGATTACGAGAGAGAGAGAGAGCTGGGTTTGTATTGAATGTAAACCAAACAATTCGACTGTTACCAACCAACAGCTAAGTTTACAGCGGCAAAAAGGAAGTCAACACTGGTTTTGGAAGCCATTATTTGCCCTTTTCTGCTGTCTTCTTAACTTCACTTCCCTCGGAAAATGAACTGAATTATTTCTAATTATTCATGATAATTCAGTTGACTACTCTCTGATTTCTCCTTCTTTTGATTGGAAAACTGAGTTTTGTTTTTTAATTATTCTGCATTATTTCGTCCTAAATAACATATTTTAATGGTGATTTCCAAAATCAATCATGGAGATGATCCCCGTAGATCAGTAGAGTTGGATTTGGGGACCCACTAAATGGAACAGGATCCTACAACGAAGGATTAGCAGGGGCAAGTGCGGTCCTTTTTATCAACGTCGACCTTTCGTTATTTCTTGGGTTAAAACAAAATTAAGCGTTCCACAGTAATTTTTTTTTTATTATCTTTCAAATAAAAATTTTAACAATTAAAATTTTAAATTAGATAAAATATAATAAATCAAATTCTAACCGGTCACCGCTTCCGATTTCATTTTAAAGTCAAGATTAAGGACTAATCTTCTTAGATCTGCCCCGATCTATCAAGAGTTTATGTGGCACTGGACAGCTTTGATCGGGGAATCGAGGTAGGGGTAGAGACCTCTCGTTCCACGTCCACCGACGTGATTGAGAACAGGGTGTCACTACCCACGAATCGACCCATGGATCGACTCCCCATTTTTTGTTTTTACATTTTCAGTACTTTTGGGAACGTAGGGTCACCCCCACGGATCGGTCCTTTGTTCTTAAAATTATTGTTGACAACAGGGGGTCACCACCCCGGATCGAGGAGCCGATCTCGGATATTATATAAGAACCGACCCTCATTCTCACCCTCCTCTGCCTAAAACCTCAATTTTCTCTCGACTTCTCTGCAATTCTAATACAAAATCTAATCATTTCACACCCTTATCATGTTGATTTCCTCAAACCTCTACTCTTTCTTGTTGCGGTAAATTTTCTCTATATTAGCAATATCGATGAATTCTGATTCGAGTATATCGATTGATTTAGAAGAGACAACAAATGACAATGTCAATATAAACTGGTATTCACACTCCACGCCCATATATGGTGATATCCGGGCATTTGATCATTTTGAAGATAATGAAAAAATAGAGGTACAATCGATGTCGAAACTTTAGACAATGAATTTTGAACACCAATCAACTCGGAGGATAATGAAATGAAAAGTATACCGGTAAGAGAAGAAATTTTGATGGAATTTTATTTGAGGAAAAAATATAATTTTTTAAAAATAATTAGAGAAGAAATAGTAGAATATGTTTTGAATAATAATTATGAGATTAAATTCATTAAAAATAAATCACGGCGACTAACGGTAGTCTGTAAAGATGGATGTGATTGGTGATTACATATTTCGAATATACAAAATGAGCTTACATATCAAATAAAGAGTTTCATCTATTTTCACACTTGTTCAAGGAAAATTAAAAAAATCCACACGTTACTACGAAATGAGTGGCAAATCATTATTTGGATAACTTCAAAAGTCAACCTCTATGAAAATTTTTGTCTATTATTGAGTGAAGAAGGATTTGAATGTTAATATTATAGCAAGTCTTGCTAGAAAAGTAAAAAATAAAGCTTGAAAACTTAATAAAGACAAGAGTGATGAACAATACAATTTATTGAGGTCGTGCGCAGAAGAAATTCGTAAATCAAATCTGGGTAGACATTAGGCTTACAAACGTACTTGGTAGGCTCTGCCGATAATGAGGCATGTGTATTTGAAAAAATGTATATATGTATAGATGCTTGTAAGCCTAATATTTTTGAAAATATTGAAGGAATACCTACAAACTCAATCAGGATATAGATGGATATTTGTTTCGGATCAACAAAAGGTATAATGTATTTATTATTATTATTTCAAATATTGGGGCATTATGGCAGTCATATTGTTTGGTGTTGACTCTGTTGTTATTTTAGGTTTCAGAGGTTGTTACGCGCTATGTAGTAAGAATTATTGTTAACCGAACACTACAAATTTCAAAAACCAATTTCATGGAAGAGTATATCAAGATAAAATGCGGAATGCGGTCATGACAACCATAACTTTTCATTTTGAGAGAGAAATGAGGAACTTAGATCAGATTAACCCGGATGCTTAAGCATATCTTCGAGGCACAGACCCTAGATATTGGTCTAGTCATACATTTTCTTCGATCCACAAGTGTGAACTGAGATTAAATAATTTATGCAAGTTATTTAATGTAGTTTTACTACCTGTCAGGGACAAACTGATTCTCACCATGTTCGAGATGATCCAAAAGTGTTTGATAACTAGGATTGTGAAAAAATACAAGAAGTTGGCCTCGTCAAATGACGTGGTGTGTCCCTAGATAAGAAAACAACTTGTGAAGTTAGAACCTGCAACTCAAAATTGAAGTCCTATATTTGCGGTAGCTGCACAATTTGAGGTCAGAAACGGCAACGAACAATATGTTGTCGATATTAATGCATGTGTGTGCAACTGTTAGAGGTCAGAGTTTATTGGAATCTCATTTGTCCATTCCATTCCTTGCTTCCATTTCATGAGACTAGTACTAGAAAATTACGTTCATTAATACTATTACCGGGGAACTTATCTGCAGATGTATGCGAACTTCATTCATCCCATTAGCAGGCAACAAATGTGGCCGTCCGTACTAAATATGAATCAAATCCTTCCACAAAAAAAAAAGTCAACCTGATAGGCCGAAAAAAAAAGTACAAGATATTGATGAGGTTTAAAGTTCGATAATAACTAAGAAGAACTCAACGATATCGTGTGGTAGATGTCGGTGACAAAAACATAATAGTCACACTTGTCCCGACAGGAGATCTACTTCAGACGCTGCATCAGCTTATGCTTCCCAAGGCACTATTATGAGTTTGCACACATTTGATGGGACCCAGGTATATTTTCACATATTTCGCTCATAAAATCAGTGTCATTATTTTCTGATATAGTTTTCTTACTGTGCAGGAATATTCTGCACATGGATATGGATGAAGAAATCTTTGACTAATCGGTCTGTAATTTATGTATTTATTCTAATCTGTAATGTCTGTATATATGTATGTATTATAATATGTAATTTAGTGAAATAAAGTTGAAAAATTGGGCAGAATTTCCTTTTTTTTATAATTTCCTCATAACTAGTTTCAAACAATTATTGCATATTAAAATTACAGTTTTATAACCAATAGCTAGTTCTAGATAATGCAAAACACAAAGATAAAGTAAAGTATAACTATACATCACTATACATAAATTAAATTGATAACATATAGTAAATTACAATCATACTACTCATATCAAATACATAATTATAAATATAAATTAAAGTACATACAATGAATTACAAAACATAACCAAAACTATGGTGCAAGATCGACGACATGTTGCACCATCCAATTCTAGAGGATTTGCCTCATATTTGTTTGGGACTCCGTTAGTTCTCCGTGGGACCCCATCAGCTCTCTCTAGGACCCCATCAGCTTTCTCTATGTGAATGTGAGCTCCTCGATTCTATCTACGAAGAACTCTATCTGCTGCTCTATCCTGTCAAACTTACTATCCTCTGTTCTATCATTTGCTGATGTCCCTGGGCCTGATCTCTTTTGAATACCCACGTCCCATCGACTTCAACCAGGCTCATCCGAAGTAAATAGAGTCTATCAAATACATCGACGGAGCTCTGTTCTCTCAGTTGCTCTCCAATTAGTAGCTGAATCCGAGCTCCATCGACGAGCTTCTGTATCAAAAATCTATAAGACAAGTTCTTTTCACATCCGACCAATCCCGTGCATGTGACCTTAAATCATAAAGCCCGGGTCGAACATCTTCTCGTTGTACAGTTTCTCTATGACATAGAGATCTATGTAGCTCAAGAGATATTTATGTTCATTCCGTTGTAGAAAGATGTGAGTTATCAAATTGTGAATAACTCGAGCTCTGACGTTCAAATCCTTCAACTTTGGCTTCATGAACCCAACAATGTCGGCATTGTGATGAATTTCTCTGAAGAACTCTAGTCCCTCGGCTAATCTGAAGAAGTCCCAGTCATGAGAAGCGTGGTAGTATCTATCCACCACATGCCCTTCACAGCAAATTCAAGCATTTCATTAACCGTATGTGCAGTTATTAGAAGCTCCATACCAAGGATGTATGTCTTCATCGATCATGCCCTCCTGATAGAGGTCAAGTTCACATAGAACATTCAAACATTACGCTCACTGCTATCACCTGTCAACCTGTACACTCCGTGTAAGACAATTCTATCGAACAACTCCTTGATCTAAGACGACTCCCAACCTCTGAAGTTGACAATCTTTGAATAAATAATAGAGCGGTTTGACATATCCCGCTCAAACCGCTCTTGACATTCCTGGTTTCTGAAATCCATTGAGATATACTCAGGTGACGGTCGTCGCTCTTGAGCTGGAGTACCTTGTGACGCTGGTGCCCAATTTTTCAGACCATTTTGATATTATCTACCTTATGACGGACCTCTTTGTGATAGGTCCGTCTTTTGTTTAAAGACTATTTTGAGAAGCATGTGAGAAATTTTGGGAAATTTTAAGGAATTGGAGATTTTGTGGATTTGGGAATTTTGAGGTTTTAGGGCTTGGATTGGTGAAATTTTTTGATTGAAAGTTGAAAAAAAAATGGTTAGGATTGGAGAAATCAATATGAAAATTGTCAAATTTTAGGTTGAAATCTCGAAGGAAATTGAGAGAAAACTAAAACTTTTAGTAGCAGTGGTGATATAGAGTTAGAGATTGCCCTCCGAGGTAGGGGTGGTGACCCTCCATTTTTAGTTTTAGTTTCAAACAAAATTGGATCGAAACTTTTTGGTCCAGTCTGATTCTTCGGTTTCTATTCGATTCTGCCCGCCCATAGATGTACTCATATAATTGTATCAATATATTATGAATTGCATTTGCTTATGCTTACTTTTTGGATTTGAACTTTCTTTCCTTTACTTATGCTTGTCATTTGCATTGTCTCTGTTAATAAAATTCAAGTAATCAAGACTTGGTTATTGCTTTTTATAATGATTGTGCGACAGAGAGAGAAAACAACTAAAACTGTATCAATGTTTTCTATAAAATTCAAAAATAACAAGAGAATTACACTTTTTAGACTCTGCCACTTTTTTTTTTTTTGTAAATTTACATTGACTTATAAAATAAGTTCAACTATTATACAATTACACAGAGAGAAATTCAGAAACATAGGGGGTGAGATTCCCAGACATTGGGTAAGAGATTTATTTGTATATATTTGTTGCTCGAGGGCACCCACGGCGTGCCACAGGCTTCCACCGTGGGAGCCCGTCCCAAATCATGTCTCTAGAGTGGACGCCTGTTATTGAATCTTAGGCGCTCACAATTCTCTTTTGTCGATGCTTCTTTGAGGGTGCTTGCAAAGCGCGACACAGTGCAAGATTATGCACAAAATTTTAATATATGATTTTAGTACTCCAACGCCAATGGCTGTATATGTTCATTTAAAGCCAATCTCACATTTTAATACACATTTATATGTCATATTTTTTGTTGAGGTACTACTTAAATTATTATTTGTCATTATTGTTTTTATTTACTCCTAATAATTCTCAAACATTAGCCATTTAATCTTTGAAGTTGGAGTTCTATTCTTGTTAAAGATATGTTTAAAGTCCCTTTATTTATATTTATAAAAAAAGATAGCCTTTTCAAAACATCTACTAAACTTAAGGATGAATTGTTTTTCCTCATAGGTTAAGGAGAAAGCGGGAAATGAGATGAAATATTTCTAATAACAGAATGAAAAGGAAAGGCACAAGGGAAGTATGATGGAGACGGGGGGAATTAATTAAGATAATTACAATTTTTAATTTCCTATTTTGTAAAAATTATAAGAAAACTTTAGTCACTTAATTCCATGGATAATTATATAATAAAATAAGACAAGTCTAGAAACAAAATTAGGAGCATAAAATTACTCCTACCACTACAATTTAGAATGATTGAATTCATATGTGAAATCTTATCGTATTTGATAAAGAAAATGGCAAAATATGTTTTTAATTATTGTAGGGAGTCATTTCAATTTAATTATTAATTTTTTAGGTTCTTATAATTTTAATTGTGCCTTTAAATTGTCATTTAATTCATTTTCATCATCATTTAATACTTTTTTTTTTGTTGAATAATTATTAAAAAAACTCAAAGTATAAAATGATTAACAAACTAATCACTTATCTATATTGATTAATAAAATCGCCATTAAAATATGCTTTGTTAAGAAAACACCGTCGTCATTCAGCTTTACGTTAAAAATTCGCTCATACATAAGTCTGCATCTACTTTGTGGGTTTTTGTAGAAGGCGCCCATACTTACGATAGAGAGCATTTTTGACTCCATTCCTAGGAACATAAGTAGATGTACAAGCTTTCGCAACAAGCGCGCACACTTAAAATGTGC
>CM039526.1:2470857-2608529 GCA_022433055.1 Begonia peltatifolia | reverse complement strand
AGTAGATGTACAAGCTTTCGCAACAAGCGCGCACACTTAAAATGTGCAAGCTCTGACAATAAGAGCATTTTTGACTCATTCATTCGAGGGATCCCTCGCAAATGCTCTAACTTTCGTAGTGGGCAGATGCATTAGAAAACCGAACGTCCACAAAAGGTACGAACTTGTTAATGATTTCATAATTTGAGAGTTTCTTTTTACTAATTACCATTCTTTTTCGTTAATATCCATTTATATCTAGTTATATCTTTTATATGACCTATATCGAGAATTAAAGATATATTGAACCAAATTAACTAAGAAAATTTTAATTAATTTAAACATATTAAATGGATCTCAATTATACTCTAATCAAGTATTTTAGCCATTACATGTTTTTTTAATATTAAATAGAAACGATGAAAATAGATACAATAATCGTGTGTAAGAACCTTAATAAGACGGCCAAAACTACAAGGTGTAAATTGAAACAACTGTTTTACATTACAAAGACTAAAAAAATGTTCTTAACATAAATGAAATTCTCACACCTATTCAAAGCCCTCAGTATTTGCAAGAACATTCTTAAGAGGGTATTAGGTGCGTGATTATTAAATGTAACAAGAAAAATTAATATAAAGTACTAAAATTAAATAAGTACCAAAATTGGTTTTTAATAAAAGAGGGCGTCACAGAAAAGTAGCGGGTTTTCCGGTGCAAGAGGGCGAACAAGCAAAAGCTGGTGATCCGACACGTTGCTTACAATCTGACCGTTGGCTAATCCAGCAAAGATTACAGCCGTTAATTAAACCGAGTTGAGATTAGATCCATCACATCCAAACCCTACGAGAGAGGGGAGTGTTTGTGTTCAGAGAGCAAAAAGCTCATCACCTGCAACAAATCAGATAAGAGAGAGAGGTAGATTTGGAAGAGGGAGAAGAAAAGGTTATGGCGTTGAATTGAGTTAGCAGCGGATTTGTGTAGACAGAGAGCAATAGGGAAAGAGAAAAAGGAAAGAGACGCATGGCGGCGTTGCAGAGAAGAGCTGTAATTCTGCATCTTAAATGTTTCTAGAGTATTGGAGAGAGAAAAAGGAGAGAGAAAGACAAAGGACTGAAGGAGGAGGAACAACTCTTTTTCTCTCTCTCTGCAATTACCCCTTCCAAGGCAATCTCCTTTTCAGTCTCAGAAAACAAAAATTACAACAAACATTCATTTGAGTAACATTTCCAAGAAGGAAACATAGGTTTACTAACTTTTCCTTTTCAACTTCCTCTTCCTCTTCTGCTTCATCTACGAATTAAATCCAGAAATATTCAAAAACTTATTTACCCATATTGTTTCCGGGTCCCAAATCTGCTTGGACGGAGCTTCTGATATGGATTTTCTGTTACGATCGAGGTCTAGGTCATTTTCAGAGATAAAAAGATGGCTGGGTTTTTCTCGCTAGGCGGAGGAAGAGGATCAACAAGTAACCAGAATCAAGAACAAACAAACCCTACGAACGAAATTAATCCAGACAGTTTGTTTTCGTACAGGAATAGCGATGATGTACCATCTTACAGAAGCTTCGAGCTATGGCAAAATCAGAATCTCTACTCTTTGGGAGTGGGTCCAAGCCGGAGCGTTCTGAACACCTCCGATGCGTCTCCGGCGAGATCGTCGCTCCTGATGACGATGTCATCCGGCGGAGGCTCTATGAGTTGCCAAGATTGCGGGAATCGGGCCAAAAAGGATTGCGTCCACATGCGATGTAGAACATGTTGTCAAAGCCGAGGGTTCGACTGCCAAACCCACCTCAAAAGCACTTGGGTTCCGGCCGCCAAGCGCCGCGAGCGGCAAGCTCAGCTGGTGGCCAACGTGCAAAATCAAGGCCAGGGAGCAAATTCGAAGCGGTTCAGAGAGAATCCATCGTCTTCGTCCTCGCTAGCCTGCACTCGTATACCCACTAACGCCTCTGGTATATCCTCATCGGTAGTAAATTTGCAAGGGATTGCTTGCGATTGAAATCTTCCATTGCGCACTTCATAGCTTTATCTCTTCTACTTTATTATTTAACTACTGCTGAAACCCTATCATCTATTGTGAACATTTCATGACGAAGAATTAGGGTAGACTGGATGATTCGACTGTGTTTTTATAATCTATAATGAGCACTCTCTCTCTCTCTCTCTTTCAAGCTTTCTCTCTCTTTCGAAATGTGTGACCCCCTCTTTCTCTATCCTTTTTTGTTGACATCTGTATCAGTAGGACTGAGTAACTCTACTGCTGTAGGATGTTTTTAAGCTTTTACAGCCTAGTTTCAGAAGCTATGGTTGAATTGCTTCCTATATTTTAGGGTTAGCAGAGGGGGGAGCTTTTCCGGCGGAAGTGACCTCGTCGGTGGTATTTCGGTGCGTTCGAGTGAGCTCAATGGAAGATCCGGACGAGCAGTACGCGTATCAGACAGTTGTGAACATCGGTGGCCATGTTTTCAAAGGCATTCTCTACGACCAAGGGCCGGAGATCGTAAACTACATTCCCAGAGAGAGCTCCTCTGGCGGAAGTGGACTTCAACCGCTAAACTTCATCCCCGCGGGAGCAACAACCACCGCCTCTGCAACCAGTACGAGTGGAGTCGCCGGTGCTTTGTTGGATCCTACTCTATACCCTACTCATCTCAGTACTTACATTTCTGGTACGCAATTCTTCCTTCCCCCAAGACCTTGAAAAAAAAAGAACAGAAAAACACATTCGCCATTGTTGGCCGGCGTAACTCTTTCTGCAATTATAGAAGATGACAATGACTATATCCTTGTGCAGAATTTGAATGCAGAAATCTTCTACTTTACATAAAAAATTATTATTCTGAAAATCAGAAGTATATTTAGTTTGTACGAATTTACTAGTTTCTGTGTCGTAGTTATTGTTTTTTCTCTTCTTGGATAGTCTCTTTTTTCTGATTTCTTGATGGTTTACTATTTATTCTCTGTTTGTTTGCCTGCTCAAGAACTGGATGGGAAACTTAGGTTTCTTCTTTGTGGGAAATATCCTCGAAGTAATCATTGTTCATTTCACTGCAGTATGGGTGTTCTTCTTCCCATGCTTACTTGCTTTCAAGTTTTTATGTTGTAAGGAAAAACAAGTAATAGTCAGTAATAGTCGGGAATAATGTGAAGTGTTTTCAAAATGTGTTTTTTTAATTTTTTATTTTATTTACAAAAATAGAACTAAATTAAACACAAAGACCCTCTATTTTACTATAACATTCTGAGTGTATAAATATATATAATTAAACAAAGGTAAGAAAGTATATTGTTTTGAGAGATGTTCTTCAAAAACTGTTTGTGAAAACAAATATCTGAAGCTGTTTCTGTTCAGATTTATAAAATAGTTTAAATGGTGTGTCCTGGTGCTTAGTAGGATAAAGATGGCAGAGATGACGTGACATTGATGGCGAAATTGGAAAACTTTGGGTGTCATCGTCGATTCTATTGAACAAATGGGAAATTGCAGAGATTGAATGCAGATTGCAGGAGAAAAGGAAATACTAATCTTAGGTTTTTCGTAGAACTAAACAGAATGATTGAAAGGCTTTCCTTTTTTTTTTTTCTCTTTTCTTTTCAAAAACCTTCGTCTGACCCCCCGCATCTTCGCTTCCTTTTCATTCGTTGATTTCTTTCTTCAATCCCTCAGCAGATTTCTATTTCCCATTTTACTCAATTAAAAAAAGAAAGAAAGAGAAGAACCCTAATAATTTTTTTATAGCTGGGTGAGACTCGAGCTAGGTCAGATTGAGTTGGACTAGATAAACTAAACCGAATCGAGTATTTAGGTGCAGCTCAATTTGATAGATTCGGTTGTCTATTCACTTTTTTCTAAAACTGGTCAAATGTGAATTGAGATTGTAGTATTATTTCTACTGTTTTTTTTTTTCTCATTTTAAAATGATAGACTTAACCTAAATCTAGTTTAAAATTACTCAAATAAAGTTCAAACCAAAAAAGAACTCAGAAGTGAAGTAGTATCAAGAAAATTCAACTCAGTTTTGGTTAGATTCCAAAATTAACCAGCCTCGATTTTAGGGTCTAGAGTTCTGAAACTTAACCAATCAATTCTATAACAATTAGAGGTAAGATCCAATTAAGACCCTGTTAATGAAGGTGTTGTTTCTAACACTAACAATGATATATGCTTTTTCTGAAAAACTTATTACGAGTTAAAAGGGTTGATTGTATTTTGAGATACACAATATTATTGGGAATCAAGTTGAAGTGTGTTAAGATACAAAATGACCCCGCGGAATAACAAAGAAATGACCGACCTAAAAGTGAATTGAATGGAATACTTAAAACAAAAGTCAAATAGTCAACGCTCTAATATTGGACAAAAATAAGATGAACATCTAGATAACATTAATACAAGTCTAATCTAACAATGCAAAACAGAAGAACAAATAACCATCTAAACTAAAGGGAAATAACATAATCGTATGTTAGATTTCACCAAATGATAACTCTCGAACAGCAAGGTAAAACTCATGACTATGATTTGAAAGAGATGTCGTTAAGATGACTTGACTAAATTCAATAGAAATTTAAGTGTTATACATAGTTTAAATATATTTAAAGTGAGTTTGCTGCAATAAACTCACATAATAAAATTAAAAGTGAAAACATCGGTACGGAAAATGTCAAAATAATCCACTATAATGTGGTATGTAACAAAAATAAGCTACTATTGTGACAATGTAACATCTCAATGAAAATAAAGCATCACACGGACTCTGAGCACACGATGCCCGAGGCATAAGGGGAAATGTGTTACTCAGTGATCGAAATAACCAAAACCTTAATTAAGTTTAGGTTTTCACACCCAAAGACATAACACAATCAACTATCCTATTATTATATTTCATAGAAATTAAATACATCATCAAAATGATCAAATGCGTGTAACAACAAACAAAGACTCCCCACATGAGTCATACAAAATCAATTCACTTGACTAATTTAATCAATAGCTTGAACCAATTGATATGCATGCTCAAATAAGTTATGGCAACGAAAATATACATAGTTTAAAAACTAAGAACTAAAAAGAAAGATCTCATAATGAAAATATAATAACTCGTCTTATTCTTGGACATACTACTAGAGATTTGTTGCTATAATATATTATGCTTCAGCTGAAGATTCACCTACCTTCTTATAGACAAGGAGATTGGATTTGAACACAAACAAAAAACATAACCTAATGTGTTTTTTTTATCATCCATTTATCATGCCCAATAACTATATACACATCTAATTAAATAGCAATCATGTTATTTGACATTTAATTCCACAAGAATTCATACCTTGCAAATATCGTAATATTAATGTTACAACCTAGGCGCAGGCCTAACAAAGCCTTGAATCGAACGACTTGATCGTAGAAGAGGATCTAATCGCCTGACTCAATGTTTAGTTCGCACCGAAAGACTTGAACATAATTCAAAGTCATAAAGTTCACATTGTGATTACAAATATAATAGTGCGATAATTAAGTAATAGTCGAATTTAGTTACATACATTCGTATGCGAATCCAAATAAAAATAAGTCCTTATAGGGAGTAAAGAAACACTCAAGCTAAAGAAAGAAATTAAAATGAGAAACCACCTTTGAACTTTACCTACTAATTGCTTTTGTCCTTGACTGAAAAAGGAGATGGTTATTTGGATTAAGTGACTAACTCAATAAAAACGTTATACTAAATGTAAATGAATGTAAGACTTCTTTTGCCTTTTATCTAAAAAATGATTAAATCACAAATGGTTTTTAAACATCGTTGCAAAAAAAAAAAAAAACACATTTCGATCATTTCAAGAAAAAGTATTCTATAAGCAATTAATTTGGTTTTATGTAAAACATTATTGTATATATAGATAACTATACCAAAACAGACCATCATCGTACTTAAATTCGAAATCAGTCCCAGCAAAAAAAGAGAGTCGCTGAAGAACCCCTCTGACACATTATTATAGAAAAACGACGATCCAAAAATCCAATAACATCTCATGAGCCAGGAGGAAGTGGAAGTAATGGCAACCCAAAGATCTAGCAGTGTTATTCGAGAGGCTGGCGAGCAAGTAGATAAAGTTTAGGAATTAGAAACCCAAGGTCATCACCGCCCTATTACTTATTTTCGTAACATACAAACAAATTATCTACGTAACAAAAAATGTATGAGGATAGCCTCATGATACTTTGACACCGAAATTGTCCAACCTTTGGTACTAGCTTGTAATCCTCTAGTATATAAATGACAACAATATGAAAATACGATGTGCCAATGTTAAACATATAAAATATACATACATATATGTAAGAAATGACATGGTCGTGACTTGGCTTCGTCCGGTTTTCTATGGTAATAACTCACCAAATAAGTTTTTATAAAACGATATAATGTAGTACAAAAAGGCATAAAACACCTACCTCGATGATGATTGCTCTTTTAACGCATAGGAGCAACAACCTCTAGTACCAGCTAGTAATCTACAAACTTGTCCGAGCCTAAAACAAAATTAGTAGCATAAATATTCTTTTGAACATTAAGAAAATATGAATGGATCCTATAATGGGGTAGAGACTGAAACCAAAAGAGAATGACAAAGAAACTATTAAATCTTTCACTAAAATACATAGTGCAAGAGCCTAAAATGTAGTTGTGAAAGTACTCTATGGAACCACAGCTCCCACTATGAGACCTTGCTCTTCCATTTGCGAAACTCCATTATAGAACTCCGCAATTCCTAGAGGGCGCTCAGAGACACCACTCCAGTGAAGGGTTTTGCGAGAAAATCGTCATTTCCATCGAATTTAACCCCTAATCATTTTAAAAATTTGCACACAACTCAAATTTATCAAAATAACTACAGCTAAATCAAACCAACAATTAACTCTAAACTTTGATAGTAAAAATGAAGGTTTATGATTGACTTACTTGCAATGTTCCTTCGCAAAACATGTTGCTTGTAGAACTGTGAAGACGATTCTACCTTTCGAACGCGATGGATCGTGCATCTGAAAAACAACTCTCCCTCTCTCACTCTCTCTAGGTGGCGGCGCATATGAGGAAAAGAAGATGGTTTCCCTTCTTCTCTTAAAATAACCTCCTTTCATTTTTTTCCCATTTATTTTATTTAATAACTAAAATTTTTAAATTACAAATTGACGAAATCAGGACATTTTCCAAAATCTCAACTCGAAGTAAATTCCAAATTATTCATAATTATTTTACCAAACTTCAACCACGCAGTAACTTCCAAATTATTGAATTTTGATCATTTGACCGAAAAATTCAACATTGCCACAACACGACAAAACGAGTCAGTACATGACACATTGACCATTAATAATGCAAAAATTTACACATTGAATTTATTAAATATAAAAATACTTGGTTTTACATCCTACCCTTTCAAAGAGTTTTGCTCCTGAAATTCAAAATAACCTTAAGGGAAAAACATCAAACAAATGGAGATACTTTTAAAACATCATAGACTCGAGCTCGGAGGTAGGCTACCGCTCAGTGTGATTCTTCCACAACACACGAACTAATATAATTTGCCTACGACGAGAAAACTCTACACTCTCTAAATAAAATTCACTCAAACTAGATAGAAACGTTAGTCCATTAGATGACATGTGATGGATCTATCGTGTACTTCTTAGCAAGAATATGTGAAAGACATTATGGATGTACTCAATCAGGGGAGGGAAGTCAAGCTTGTACACCATGTTACCAATCCTCTCAATAATCTAGAACTGACGAATGCATCTTAGGGTGAACTTCCCTTTCACCCAAAATCAACTGATGTAATGGCTTAGACAAACCTTAAAAAAAAAACAAACTCTCTAGTATCAAACTCGATGTCATGTCTCTTAAGATCAACATAACTTTTCAACCTCTCCCTGATAAGTTGAATCTTCTCAGTAGTCTCTTGGATCGATTTAAGCCCAAGAGAAATCATCTCTTCTGTCTCCACCAAACATAATGGCGAATGACATAGCCTCCCATACAACTCATATGGAGAAATGCCAATGCTGATTTGATAATCATTGTTGTAAAAAAATCTCATCCAACAGTAGAGGGTTAATCCAACTGTCACAAAAATTGAAGATAAAAAATCATAATATATCCTCCAAAATAAAGATAAGCTGGTCCAGCTACCCATATGTGAGAGGATGATATTGTAATATCTGTCAATTTATTATTATTATTTTTTTGAGTAAACTTTTTTGCATTTTTTGAGGTTAACTTATTTTTTGTTGATTTGAGTTTTCTTACTTTATTGGCATTTGACCAAGTATAATATTTCAGTCAAATCAGTCAAAGTATTGATTTACGTGTTTTGCATAGTGAAATTCTGAAATCTTACATTTGGTAAATTAGTATTTTGTCATCAGGATTGTTAAAAGAAAATTTCTGAAGCATTTGTGTCACGACTAGGAAGGGGGCTTAACAGAAACACCACGTTAAACGATCAACTTCGGAAAGGTCCACCATCTAACCTAAGATTGAGTGTGGAAGATATTTGTGAACGATCTCAGAACTCTTCGAAATAACAAATGTGAGAATACAAGTAATAGTAGAATATAGAAAATGAAAAGAATATATGCCAATGCCCAGTACAATGCCCAATATCAAAATAAAATATCCGAGGGAGAATCCACTATATCGGGAGCTGATCACCTCAATTCTTATTCTTCTTTCCTCTACTTGTAGAGGGAAGAGTCATTGGGATGAATGACAAACTCAGTATAGAATGTTATATCTACCACTTATCTTATTATGGATGCCCGCTTAAAATCAATGCATATGTTTTAAAATTCAAAACCGGTTTCAATGTTATTCAATTCTCTTCTCACTTTTAAAACGATTGATGAGCCTAGTTTCAAAAATAATATAAATGTAGTAAAAATAAACTCGCATTAACCATACTATCACATAAAACCAGGTGAACAATGAAAAGGAAAGTCACTTAAGGATCCTCCGAACCACACCACAAGGAAAGACCGCGATAACACCAGCAGGGCCTCATAGGGAGAAGAGAAAAAGTCAACAAACTAGAAGAGGCTCAACGACACACCATACCTTGGGCCATCATAGATACACGTGCTAGAGCACACTAGGTGTAACCCCCCGAGAACCCAGACGTTCCCGGTGCGCTTACTACGTCTACACACTGTGACGTACAGAGGACGCGAACTCACTCACTTTAATACTACTTTCATTTTCAAATCATATTCAAAAGGACATTTGTGAGTATAAAAATTTTCGACTCGATTCAAAAACAACTCGCGCCCCGAAGAGGGAACACGAAATCCTCAATATAAAATATGTAGCGGAAAAGATAATTTAAAGTAGTTTTAGGAATAAGTCAACAAAACTTGAAACCCTAGGAGGGAGTCCAACACACACCTCGAACTACACAAATTCGGTGCCGCGCACCCACGTCCCCACTTCGACGCCTAGCGCGCAACCTCACAGTGCTGCGCGCGCCAACTCAACATCACCGCGTCACGAGCACGCTCACAGCGCCGCGTGCTCCGCGCACCCTGCCTTCGTACAGCACGTTCGCACGCACGCCCTCACCCAACCGAGGAGGGGCTCGCGTCTGATTAGCTAGTTGGTGAGGCAATAGCTTACCAAGGCGATGATCAGTAGCTGGTCCGAGAGGATGATCAGCCACACTGGGACTGAGACACGGCCCAGACTCCTACGGGACTGCGTACCTGCGATCACGTCGCTCTCCCACGCCCATCCACACTTCTCTAGCACTCACTATACAAATCCCGACCTATTCCATATCCTCTCGACTCCACTCCTCTCTCCCGAAATTTTGACAGAGGAACGCCTAAAAACTGGCTATCCCAAAAATTTAAACCCTGCACACAATTCACCAGAAACTAGCAATATCTATCCATCAACCATTCAGAGAATCAATATAACAAAATAATCGAAATTTAAAGACAATGAAAATCCACCAACTACAAATGAGGAAAGTCCACAGTATAGAGCAATATCATATTCTAACATATAAAAATACGTACGCGTCCCGAAAACACTACAACCACTCTATACAATCCTGTACAACCGACGTCTATACGAACTCCTCTATCCGCATAAATATCTTGATACAAAACAACAACCTAAACGTATCTCACCATCACCTACCATCTCCACGGGTCAGGTCGCCTTAACAATCCGCAGTTCGGTGCCTCGGTCGCACGCCGCTAACCTCTACACTTCAGGACTAGGCTCTCGGGGCTCACCAGCAATATCGTCAGCACCTACACCATAGAACACACAAACATAAGCGTAACACTCAGTAAGTAGTACAATATGAAAGTAAAAGCCGACAATGCAATCCTATCACATGCAGCCTCTACACCACACTCATGTTGTCACATCTCTGACGCGTAGTGTAGCCGCACCAGGGTAAGGAAGAACCTAGCGCCACCCTACACCCTGACACGTCGCCACCGTCCTGGACTCCTTAGGAACCTAGTTTAATATATTAAGACGGATTTTAAAACTGTAAGCCACAGATAGGTGAAAAACACCAAAAATTGAATCTGCCCTTTTATCCAAATTTCACATTTTCGTTTCCTTCAACCAAAACTCACTCAAAACTAGCTTTACACATTAAAAACAACCATGCTAATATCACGTGTCACAATTCTACGAAAAGCGCTCACTAATTTGACTCGGTCCAAAATTTGACATAAACTTCCGACGCGCATAACTTTTGCGTTGGATAATGGAATCGAACGATTTCATTGACCAAACGTTCCTCTATCCACCTATTTTAACCCACTAAAACAGAATTTAAAATGAGTATTCGCAGCTCGGACCAAACTCCCGAAAACAGAACCGGTTTTATTCTCGGACATGCCACATTTTCGTTTTCTATCCACATCCACCAAATTTTCTCGCAATGCAACCACATTTTAGCTCACCTATGCATATATTAACAAAATTGGTGGTTCCCAATTAGAAAAACAAAAATGGAAGCACAAAATCCTCACGGTTTTCTTCCCAAAATTATGCATTTCTTAACCGGCTCATTGAACCATGAATTTTACCTCTAATTCTCCTAAATTCTAGCACAAAATCTCCAAAATTTAGAAGCAAAAACAACTCCAAGCTCGGCCATCAAAACAAAACAAGACCGAAATTCCCTGTTCTCAGTCGGGTTTTGTCGTGGGAAGGGCTGAGCCACACACTGGCTCCAGAACACACACTAGATTCTAAAACACCCCAAAAATCGAGGTCTAACCGTCGAAAATTCAAGAACAACTGAGCTTCCACGCTCGGTCGACAGAAACCGAAACAGGGGACACTTATCTTCGGTCTTTCAGCGCGGGGAGGCCGAACCAACTTCTCCCTTCAGCTCGTCGGCACCCACTTCGCACGATCGTCGTCCGTCGGCAGCACGCTCGGAGTTCTCCTTCCCTCGCGTCTCCCTCCGTTCTCTCGGGCGTTCGGCTCGCAGAACACATAAAGTGGAATGGCTTCTTCGTGAAGTCATTCCACTTAACATGTTTTATTATTATTATTTTTTTAAATTTTTAATTAATTAAATTACCAAAACGCCCTCACGTGTTTTTATCGTCTATAACTTCGTTAAATTCTCGTCCTCCCAACTTTAAAATTTCAAAAACCATCTCAAAACTAGACTCTGAGTTCTATGACTTAATTTTCCCGTCAAAATATTTCTCGAAACTCCAACCGAAATTAAATTAAAAATTTCAGAAATTAGATTTAATAAAAATCTGAAATTTTCCGGGATATTACACTAGGGGGACACAACCACCCAACCCTGGGCCCAAGGAGAGTGCACAATGGACTTATAAACAGGGGGTAGTAACGAACAGATACTGGCCAAATCGGGTAATGAGGCTAGCCAAGCTCAGAGCCCATCACTCCTTTAGCGGGGAGTATTGCATAGGACTAGCCAAGCTCAGAGTCCTTCTCCTATTCTCAGAGGAAGTACCCTATCCAAACAGGTGGGGGGAGTACTACGACAATCCTCAAACACGGGTGCATTTGGGCAAAATCCCCTGATACTCAGGGTATGGGCTCAGCTGAGAGTGCTAGACGATTATCTCCAGAACCAACTCCAATGCACATCAGAAAACAATGACGTGCGTGAGAAAACCAATGCATGAATAAAACACATATGCATGGCAATATAACAATCTCACGGTAAATCTCAAATCGAGCCCGTCGGCAAGGACGAGTAAAACATGACATCCAAACTCAACTAGACGGTATAAATCTAGCAAAACGTGTGCATGCCTAAATAATGTAAAATGCACATGCTCGTAAAAATACCGACGTCAATACTAGTGGTATTCCACCAAAAATAATATATGTGCATGCTAGGCTAGGTATAATGTAATAAGTATAATAACCTATACCCCTGTGGCGAGTCTTCCTAATCTTAGCAGTCGGTGACTCTTCAGGAATCGTCTTGAAGTCAGTAAATTCCTCAGAATCTGGAAATTAACACTAAGGAGGAACTCCATTAAAGTCTAATAGGGGTTAGAAACAATATAAACGGGGAGCCGGGGAAACGGACCCAAACAGCTAGAGTTGACGTTTTAGTCAAAAGTCAACGGGCAAAGTTAATGAGTAAACGCTGAAGTCAACGATCAAATTCGACCGTTGACTTTAACCCTCAGTTTGGGTTGGGTCAGACCCGGTTCGGTTCGGGTCGGACCACTCGGGTCAGGTTTGCAGATCAAACCTGATTCGGGTCGGGTCGGATTATCTTAGGTCGGGTCGATCCGACACGGCCCGGACGAACCCTACCCAACTGGCTGGGGTAGAACTTGGCCTGAAGGGCTGGGTCTTGGACTGACCCAGGCCCAACTCGGCCGTGAGATTGAGTTGACTCAGCCCACAGCCGAGTTAACTTGTTGTTGGCCGAGTTAACTTGGTCGCCGACGACCAATCACTGACGAATGCTCGGGGTCCCAAAAAATGCAATTTTTGACCCGTTTTTCACCAGATCACGCTCCCAACGTGCTTCTTACTTTGGATCCAGTTCTTTCCTGCCAAAAACACAGATAAACAACCTCAAGTCTCGATTATTTTCAAATCCAAAAATTCAACCCCTTAAACTCAAATCTAGGGTGAACGAGAGCTCACCTTCGAAAACGCTCTTCACCAATATCGATCTGCTCTTCGAGGCGAAGAGTTTGACACCAAAATCGCTTCGAACGAAGGTCTTTTTTGGTGACGAGTTTTCTCTCTCTCTCTCTCTCTCTATATTGTTTTCTGCTGCATGAAACAAAACAATAAGATTCTTCAGAAAACCTTATTGTTTTAAATTTTTATTTATTTTAATTTTTTTTATATTAAAACCATCTAATGGTTTTCGGTTTTTGGATTCTTGAATTTTCTTGAAAATTTCCTTTCGATAAATTCCGACGTTCTTTACTTGTGAATTTATTTTATATGAAACGTGCCAATGTTAAATTAAAATTTTAATTTATTTCCCTAATTTTTTAGTACGGGTCATAAGTGACCAAAAATTTGTACGTCACTAGTTTTAGTAAATTCAAGCACTTGACTTTAATTTACATTTAAAAATTCGCAAAAAACTTATATGAAATTTATCTTCAGTAAATTTTGGCGGATTTTACATCTTTTCAACATTTTTATGAATTTCATCCCGAATTTCACCTCAACTACATATCATAAAACAAATAAGGGTACCTCTCTGCCATCTCGGACTCTAGCTCCCAAGTAGTCTCTATCTCCGTATGGTTCTTCCATAACACCAGCACATAAGGAACCTCCTGACGACGAAGCAGCTGAAGCTTGCGTCTCCAAATCTACTTTGGCTCCTTATCGTAGGTCGTGTCAGCCTGGACTGGCACCTCACCCCACGAAACATTGTGAGACGGATCTAAAATGTACTTCCTCAGTTAGGATATATGGAAAACCGGGTGCACATGTCCGAACTTAGACGGCAACTCCAGCCTGTAGGCTACCATTCCAATCCTCTCAGCAATCTGGAATAGACCGATATATCTTGGGGCTAACTTGCCCTTCACCCCAAATTTGTTGACACCACGGGTATGAGGAACCTTCACAAAGACAAAGTCACCAGCATCGAACTCCACCTCGCATCTCTTCAGGTTGGCATAGCTCTTCTGTCTACTCTGCACAACCTTCAGTCGCTCACAAATCTGGTGGATCTTCTAAGTGGTCTCTCAGATGATATCAGGCTCAAGCGAAGTTGTTCCTCCTTTTCAGCTTAACACAAAGGAGAACAACATGGTTGACCATACAGTGCCTCAAACGGAGAGACTCTGATGTTGGTCGGGAAGCTGTTATTATACACAAACTCCACCAGTGGCAAGTGTTTGATTCAGGTATTACCAAAATCCAGAATACAAGACCTCAGCATGTCCTCAAGAATTTGGATGATCCTCTCTCACTACTCATCTGTCTGGGGATGATGTGCTCTGTTGAACTGTGTCTTTGTACCAAGCTCTTTCTGTAATCCCCTCCACAACTTCGAGGTAAATTGAGGATCACAGTCAGAAACTATGCTAAAAGGTACCCCGTAAAGACAAACAATGTGCTGCACATATAATCGGCTGAGCTTGGTAATTGAAAAAGTCATCTGAACTGAAATAAAATGAGCCGCCTTCATCCGTTGATCCACAATAACCCATATAGCATCCAGTCTGTGAGAAGCCATAGGGAGATGAGTGACAAAGTCCATGGTAACTTCCTCCCACTTCCACTCTGGAATCGGTAATGGCTGGAGCAAACCTTCCTGCTGCTAGTGCTCGGCCTTGACCCACTGGCAAGTCATGCATCGGGCAATAAATTCTGCCACATCCCTCTTCATGCCGACCCACCAATGTTGACGCGTCAGATCCTGATACATCTTTGTACTGCCCGGATGAATAGCAAAATGGAATCTGTGAGCTTCATCTAAGATAACCTGTCTCAAGTTAGCAATGTTGGGAACTGCAACCCTACCATGGTAGAATATATACCCATCGGCGTTTGCAGTCCAACTCTCAAGTTGTTCCCCATTATATATCTTCCTCACCCTTGCCATGAGCTCCTCATCATAACGCTGTAGTTGCTTCACCCTTGTAAGCATCGAAGGGTTAGCCACTACATAGTAGGCACAGGCCATGCTTCTAGTATCATGATAGCTCAAATCAAAATCCCCGATCGTTGCATGTCTCTTCCACTCATTTATAATCAAACAGGATAATGTAGCATGAGGATACCGACTCAATTCATCAGCAACTGTATTAGCATTTCTGGGATGATACTCCAAGCTGAAATCATAATCTTCCAAATACTTCATCCACCTGCGCTGTCTCAAATTGAGCTTTTTCTGAGCGAATAAATATTTTAGACTCTTGTGATTAGAGAAAACCTGGAAACTGACTTCATATAAATAACTCCATATTTTTAAAGCAAAGACGATGGTGGCGAGCTCTAAATCATGGGTGAGATAGTTCTGCTTGTGGGACTTCAACTGTCGGGAAGCATACGCCATTACCTTATCCTGCTATATCAAAATGCAACTTAGACCAACACTAGAGACATCAGTATAAATGCCATATGGTAGGCTGCTATTAGGAATTGTCAGAATCGGAGCACTGGTTAGCCTTCGTTTCACCTCCTCAAAGGCATTCTGACATTCATCACTCAAAATGAACCGCACATCTTTGCGGGTGAGTCTAGAGAGCGGTACTGCAATGGAAGAAAATTTTTCTACGAGGCGCTGATGATATCCTGCCACACCAAGGAAGTTGCAAATCTCTGAAACGTTCTTGGGTGGTCACCAATCCACTATAGTCTTAATCTTAGCAGGGTCCACTGAAATACTCTCTTGTGAGACTACATGCCCCAAGAATTTACCTCAACCTGCCAAAAATCGCATTTACTACACTTAGCATACACTTGATGCTCCCTCAAGGTCTGCAAGAAAATACGGAGATCCTCACGGTATTCCCGACGAGACTTCGAATAAATCAGGACGTCATCAATAAAGACAACCATAAACCAGTCCAAATATGGCCTGAAAATTCAATTCATGAGATCCATAAACACTGCTAGAGCGTTAGTCAGCCCAAACAGTAATACCAAGAACTCAAAGTACCTATATTTGGTTCGGAAAGTAGTCTTGGGAATATCCTCCTCCCTAATCTTCACCTGATGATATCCTGTCCTCAAGTCAATCTTCGAGAAATACCGTGAACCCCCGAGTTAATCGAAGAGGTCATCGATGCGGGGTATCGGATATCTGTTCTTCACAGTAACCCGATTAAGTTTCCTATAATCCATGCACAACCTCAATGATCCATCTGCCTTTTTGGCAAATAAGACGGGAGAGCCCCACGGCGACATACTCTCCGGTATAAAATCTTTGATCAACAGATCATCCAACTGCTTTCGTAGCTCAATTAACTCTATAAGCACCATCCTGTATGCGAGAATAGAAACTGAAGTGGCCCTGGAACGAGATCGATACAAAAATTGATCTCCCGATCTGTAGGTAGATCCAGTAACTCCTCAGGAAAGATGTCATCAAATTCTCAGACAACTGAAACATCTCTTTCCTGCACTGCGGTCTCAATATCTAGATCCATAGACCAAAACCCTCCAAACTGTTCCAGCCCGCTCTTGCCTCCAAGACATACTCGAAAAATAAAGTTTATAATCCTCGCACTGGGGCCTTGATGGTAAACGACAACCTTACTGGCTTTGGAGGTAACTGTAAACTGCCTCAGATAGCAATCAACCACGGCCTGATACTTCATTAACCAATCACAGCTTAGGATGATGTCGAACTGACTCATGGGTAGGATGATTAGATTGGCAAAAAATTTACAGTCCTCGATGACTACACAAATTCCCTTGCACACATACGTAACTCCACTTCTGTCGCCCAATGGAGTGTTCAAAAAGAAAGAAGTTTTCATCTTCTCTATAGACAACCCCAACACTTCAGAAAATCCAGCCGATCTAAAAAAGTGAGATACCCCAGTGTCAAACAATACTCGTGAAAAAATTATGAAAAAGGAGTATAGTACCGTCCACTACTGCTGGCTGATCAGGCACTGGATAGTACTCGATCCGGTCCACTGCATAAGACTGACTGGCAACCCCTTTACCCTTATAGTCCTGACTACGGTCGCCGCCTCCAAAGGTAGATCCATATTGTTCCCAGAATCATTCTGCTCTCTACTGCTGTGGCGGAAGTGAATCCATAGTCAAGGGTTGTCCGCTGGGTCGGTAGGGTGTACTTCTAAAAGGGATATCCACTGATTGGCACTGAGGAGTTTGAAACTGAGTCTGCTGAGGAGAGGGTCGGATCTATCCCTGGTTCTGACCCAGCGGGGAAAACGACTCGGTAGCCAGAGGAGTAAGGAAGTGTGTCTGCGGCTGCTGCCTCTGAGGCTGATTCAGTGGACAGTTCCTGCTGGGATGACCCAACTGGCCACAGGTATGACAGGTGTAAGGGGAGTATCTGGAACCTTCAGACGAGCCACCACTAGACCTGGAAGAGCAGCTCGCACTGAAACCCTGATCCGACCTCTGCCGCTGGTTCTTCCTGGTCATCTTCCTCCCCGAAAGCTGGCTGTCTGACCTGTGCTGAAGAGCCGAGGTGTACATCCTCTCTATCCTCAAGGCGGCCTCATATGCTCTGAGCAGGCTGTCATACAAGTTCACAGCTACATTCTGCTTAATGTTAAAGTTCAGACCCTGAACAGACTTAATAATCTGAGCCTCCATGCTGACTCCTCTAGAGTAGGGCAACAGGTGAATGAATCTGTTATAATAATCTATCATCGTCATAGACCCCTGAACCAGCTCGTTGTATGCTCTAGTCATCATACCCCTTTACTCTCGACTACTAAACTGGCCTGGGAACAGAGAGATAAACACGCCCTATCTCATAGAATCAACATCATATTGGCTGCGGATAGTGGTCCACCAACGTCTAGCTGCTTCCCTCAGAAAATATACAGCTATTGGAATTATGGACTCTACTGTGTGGGCATTTAGTGAATTTTAGGAATTTTTCACATAGTTAAGTTCTAAAAATGTTTAGTAAGAATATCAAATTGTTTCGATTGAAAAATTCTATTTAGAGTTTGGATTGTTCTCAATTAGGTTTGAGAGATTTTGGTAGGATTTTAGATTTTTTAGGAAGTTGAGATTTGATGGTTTATATATATATATATATATCAAATAAATTAAATTAAATTAATTTTAATTTTTTAAAGGGAAAGGAAATCCTTTTATCTTGTTTTCGATTGGAAAGATGAGAGAAGGGAGAGGGAGAGGGATAGGAAAAACGCCGATTGTGGAATGACGAGTCTCCGTCGCAAGGATCATGGTTGTCTTGCTTCAATCTTCAAGTTTCTTGAAGGGTAAGTTTGTTTTTAAGCTCATTCTCTTTAGTTTTTGTGTTTAGGTTTTCTATGTTCGTTAGATTCAGATGTTTGGTTAGAAGCTTAAAATGTTAGGTTGTTTTTGTGTTATTTAGTTCAATCTATGGTTAATACATGTCTTTAGTCGGTTTGGAGTAGAAATCGAAGAAAATGGCAGCTTTTCCATGAAAATCTGTAGCTAGTACGACATATCTAGACTTCCGCAAAGAAAATTGAACTCCTGTGGTGGATATTTGCTTTGCGTTACCGACTCCCACGATGAAGTTCAACAGTGCAAAGTGGACTTCTGCAGCAGAGTCCCTCTTTGCAAAGGGGACTCCCATAGTGGAGTTCCAAAGGGAAGTTCATCAGTACACTGTGGGCCCTCACACAATATATTTGATCATCGTTCGATTGTCATTTCTTAATCTTGGTTTAGGATTCTATTATCATCCTTAAGTTGTGTATGGTTGTCTGAGGTCAGATTATATTAGGTTCCTACAATGTTCTAGTTCTCGATGCCATATATTATGAAGCTTTCTTCTGGTGCTTGTTTTCGCTAGCATTTGCCAACTAGTCAGTAAAGCTGTTGGTGCCATAGAGGTAGGAATTTCTATACTGTATTGCATATTCATTGGATGAATTTCATAACCTATTTTAGTGGATTCACATATGATTTTATGTGTATGTACATATGTTTTATACATTTATCTTCTAAGGGCATGATATTTCATTTTGATATGTTTTTCATGTATGCACGATATGCTGTTTGTGTGATTGGGCTGGTTGAGCTTTCTAGTATCAAACTCTAGTTGTTCTTGGCTTTATGAATTTCATAACCTATTTTTGTAGATCAACACCTACGAAAACCCTAACGAGGCCTGGTCGCAAACACTATTTTTATGTACATGTACTCATATTTTACATGTTTATCTTATAAGTGCATGATATTTTCTTTTGATAGGTTTTTCATGTACGCCTAATGGGTTCTTTGTGTGAATGGGCTGGTTGAACTTTCTAGTATCTTACTCCAATTGTTCGAAGATGTAGTGGCCAAAAAACCAATATAACTAGAGTCAGGTTAGATGCTTGTGTTAGGGTTGATTGAGCCTTTTGATATCAATGTTCAATATTTTTAGGTTGTATTCGGTTGAGCAACCAAAATGACTAGAGTCGATTGTATTCAATTTCTAAGGACGGAAGATTGCTTATTTGTATGTGGTGAAATTGGTAATAGGGTAGTGATGATGTGCCTCTTTGGTTTCAAATCTGTAAACCTAGCTAAGATGTTTTAGTTTGATACACTGGGTTGTGTCAACTTTGAGCATTGCTCGTCGACCACTCTTTGGACTCTAGGTGTGTGGTGTTATCATGGAGCTTGCTCAGTAGCAACTTTTCTATGTTTAATGATATTGGTTTACGAGTGGTGCTGCTGTAAAGCTTGTTTGCTGGCCACTAGGGTAACATGTAGGTTTTCAAACTGCCATTAATTTTCAACTTCTTTATGGCTCATGCGATAAACCTAGATCTATGGTTTGTCAACTGTCTAGTATAGGAAGGGTCTTTGAATGGCCATTCTATTTAATTGGAATGGTTTTCTAACGAAAACAATAGAGACTTACTCTAATTATAGCTACCTAGGTATGTAACAATGTTTTTGAATCTGCATGTGTAGCCTCTTTTAACTTCTAATTACTAGGAATTGTTACTTGGCCTTTAAAATATTGGGTATAATTTGCCCAACAAGCAAACGTTATATACATTTTTAGTGCATAAAATAAATAAATAAATAAATAATCTTTATGATTAATTTTTATGTTTGCATTATACGATATGTTTTATAAATTTAAAGAAAAATTATTAATTATTTATATAATTTTAAATTTACATATATGTTGATATATGTAGAATAAAAATTTAAATAGAAATAATCACATTATTTCATTATTTATATTTGTAGTATATGATCTTTAAATTAATAAAATAATAAATACAGTTCACTTCGTTGAGAACATATAGTCCTAAATTTAACTCCATGGGAAACTCCATGTTCCCGGTGCACTACAGTACGTCTACACACGATGACATACAGAGACTTGACACAACTCACTAAATTTAACTCCACTTCGTTTTCAAATCATATTCAAAAGGACATTTGTGAGTATATAAAAATTTCGACTCGATCCGAAAACAACTCGCGCCCCGAATAGGGAACACGAAATCCTCAATATAAAAATACGCAGCGGAAAAGACAACAATTTAAAATAGTTTTAAAATAAAAACGACAAGACTCGAAATCCTAGGAAGGAGTCCAACACATACCTCGAACTATACAAATTCGGTGTCGCCCACCCTCGCATACACTTCGACGCCCCGCGCGTACCCTCACGGTGCGGTGCGCGCCAACTCAACATCACCACGTCACGCGCACGCTCACAGCGCCGCGTGCCCCACGCACCCTACCTCCGTATCACACGTCTGCACGGACGCTCTCAGCCAACGCCGCACGACCCGTGCGTAACCGCAGGGCCGCGTGCCCTGCGCACCTGCGACCACGCTGCCCTTCCGCTCCTCTCCACACTTCTCTAACACTCACTGTACACATCCCGACCTATTCCACACCCTCTCGACTCCCAACCTCTCTCCCAAAATTTTAGCAGAGTAACGCCTAAAAACTGGCTATCCCAAAATTTAAACCCTGCATACAGTTCACCAGAAACTAACAATATTTATTTATCAACCATCCAGAGAATCTGCATAACCAAATAATCAAAGTTTAAAGACAATGAAAATCTATCAACTACAAACGAGGAAAGTCCCCAGTATAGAGCATTACCAAACTCCTACATGTAAAACATACGAGTACGTCACCGAAAATCACACGCACTCCATAAACCCCTACACAACCGACACGTATACAACTCGTCAAATCAACTATACATCGACACAGCAAAATAAGAAACCCTCAAAGGAATCAAGCCACCACCTACCATCCTCACGAGTTGGGTCGCCCTAACAAAATCCGTCGTCCAGTGCCTCGGTCGCACGCCGCCAACCGTCCTATGCCTCAGGACTAGGCTCTCGATGCTCACCAGCAATATCGTCAGCACCTACACGATAGAACACACATCACAAGCCTAACGCTCAGTAAGTAATGCGATATGAAAGTAAAAGCCGACAATGCAATCCTATCACATTCAGTTTCTACAATCACACTCATGTTGTCACATCTGTGATGCGTAGTGCAGCCGCACCAGGGTGAGGAGGAACTCATCGTTCGCGCTACACCCTGACACGTCGGCCCACCAGCTACACACACGCTTCACCACGCACCAACCACATCAGGGTGAGTGTGTACCTCGCGCCACACTACACTCTGACACGTCGCCCCCGTCCCAGCCTCCCCAGCAACGGGGCCACAGTTGCCACACACACACACTTCGCGACAACCCAGCCGGCCCACTCCTCGAGCAAAATTCGTGACTGGTGAAGCACTGGCCCGCACATTAGCAGGATCCGCGGTACCACTGTCCATCATCCTCACTGTCGACACATACACGCCACGTGACGGCCCAGCCGGCCCACTCCTTGAGCAAAATCCGTGACTGGTGAAGCACCGGCC
The DNA here is from genome assembly GCA_022433055.1 of Begonia peltatifolia. Classification (NCBI taxonomy): domain Eukaryota; kingdom Viridiplantae; phylum Streptophyta; class Magnoliopsida; order Cucurbitales; family Begoniaceae; genus Begonia; species Begonia peltatifolia. Next base: position 2,586,472 of record CM039526.1, on the reverse strand, counting down.
CGCACACTAGAAGGATTCGTGGTTCCACCGCCACGCGTCTCATCACTTACTCAAAAATATGCTCAAAACCATTTTCGTTCCCATTTTAAAAAAATGATAAATGTCAAACAATACGCATGCACACCACAATCAACAACATAAATCTTAAAGTTCTACGGTGTAGGCCCACTTGGGCAAAGCACATGTATGCACTACTTACCTGGCGTCCTACGCTCACTCGACGCACAGCTTCGTCAAACAAATGCCTCAACCTAAAACGCAAACAATTCACTCATTAATCTTTACTTCAAAACTCACCAAACAATTTAAAATGACATTTCTTAACCAAATGCACGAAATTCCAGTTAGAACGGGTCACCAATGTGGTTTGGCCGAAAAACTAGCTTAAAGTTCGGACGCGCATAACTTTTTCGTCCGTCAACAGAATCGAACGATTCAAGTGGCTAAACGTCCCCTTAAGAATCTAGTTTAACATACTAAGACGGATTTTAAAACGGTAAGCCGCAGATAGGTGAAAAACACCAAAAAACGGGATCTGCCATTTTTATCAAATTTCACATTTTCGTTTTCTTCAACCAAAACTCACTCAAATTTAGTTTTACGTACCAAAAACAGCCATGTCACTATCACACGTCGCAATTCTATGAAAAACGCTCACTAATTTGACTTGGACCAAAATCCGACATAAACTTCCGACACGCATAACTTTTGTGTTGGATATCGGAATCGAATGATTCCAGCAGCCAAACGTCCCTTTAACAACCTAATTTAACCCACAAAAATAGAGTTGAATACGATCAACCGTAGAGAGGCCAAAATGGCTAAAAACCAAATCTGTTTTTACACAAAAACAAACCAAATCCCGTCATCCACCCGATTTCTACAAATCTCTTCACCAAACACCCACATTCCAACCAATTAAGCATAATCAGAACAAAACCAGTGATTTCAAACTCAAAAACCAGAACCCACAACCAACAAAATTTCGGGTTTTTCCCTCTCAACCCGAGCACTCAACCAAATCAACAGTTAAACACGGTTGAGGCCCCCTTCCAAACGTCCTGGTTACACGCTCGAACTTCGGAAGTCTAGCTCAAGGCATACCGACCACAATCATTCACAAAAATCGAAAGATAAACAGGGGAAGGTTATCTGTTTCTTGGTCGAATTTCCAGCCCAGAGAATCGAGCCACCATCTAACTACAGTTCGCCAGAGCACCCTGCGCGCCGGCTTCCCACTCACAGCAGTCGATCGTCGGCGCTTCCTCTCCGGTTCCCGCTCTCCCTCTCGGTCATTCACTCTCGCCCTCTCGTTGTTAAACAGCCGAATGGCTTCATTTTGAAGCCATTTGGTTGTTTAAAAAAAAACAATAAAATAAAAAAAATAAAAATAAAACAATAAATTTAAATCATTAAAAATTACCAAAATGCCCCCACGTGCTTTAACCGTCCGAAATTTTTGTCAAATTCGTGTCCTCTCAACTCTAAATTTTGAAAACCATTACTAAAAACTAGAATCCGGGTTTTATAATTTAATTTACCCGTTAAAATATTTCTCGAAACTCCAACCGAGATTAAATTAAAAATTTCGAAAATTAGACTTAAAATTCAAAATTTTCCGGGTTATTACATCCCCCCCACCTTATAAGAATTTTGTCCCCAAAATTTACGTACCGAATAAGTTGGGATACTGACGCTCCATGTTTTCACGCCACTCCCAAGTAATCTCTTCCACACCATGATTGTGCCACAACACTTTGACCAAATGGATCTCCTTGTTGCGCAGTATCTTCACAGCTGATCCTAAGATTCTCACTGGCTTCTCCTCGTAAGACAGCGTCGACTGGATCTCTATATTCTGTTGTGGCACTACCTGAGAGTGATCGCGCATACACTTCCTCAGCATCGAGACAAGGAAAACGTCATGGATGTCATCCATCGACGAAGGCAACTGAAGTTGGTACTCAGTTCTCCAAATCCGCTTGACAATCGGGAATGGTCCCACAAACTGAGGGTTGAGCTTCCCTCGCTTTCCGAACCTCAGCACTCCCTTGAACAACGAGATCTTCAGAAATACCTCGTCGCCCTCACTAAACTCCAACTCCCGACGGCTCTGGTCAGCATAACTCTTTTGTCGACTCTGAGCTGCTTCAATCCTCTTCCGTATCAAAGAAATTTTGTCGAGAGTCTGCTGTAAAATCTCAAGACTTATCAATCGTGTGACACCCCGAGAAAACACCACGTTCCCAGTGCGCTACAGTATATCTACATATAGACACTATGACACACTAAAACTTTACACAACTCACCCAGTTTAATATCACTTTCATTTTCAAATCATTTTCAAAAAAACATTTGTGAGTATGAAAATTTTTCGACTCGATTCGGAAATAACCTGCGCCCCGAAGAGGAAACGCGAGATCCTCAATATAAAAATACGTAGCAGAAAAGAAACCAATTTAAAATAGTTTTAAAATAAACCGACAAGACTCGAAATCCTAGGAAAGAGTCCAACGCACCCCACGAACTGCACAAATCATGTGCCGCGCACCCACATCCTCCACTTCGATGCCCCGCGCGCACCCTCGTGGTGTCGCACGCGCCAACTCAACATCACCGCGTCTCGCGCACGCTCACAGCGCCGCGTGCCCCACGCACCCTGCTGCTGTACATCACGTCTGCGCGCACGCTCTCACCCGGCGCCGCACGACCCGTGAGCACCGGCAGGGCCGCGTGCCCCGCGCACCTGCGATCACGTCGCACTCCCACACTCATCTACACTTCTCTAGCACTCGCTGTACACATCCCAACCTATTCTATATCCTTTCGACTCCCAATCCCTCTCCCGAAATTTTGGTAGAATAACGCCTAAAAACTGGCTATCCCAAAAATTTAAAACCCTGCACACAGTTCACCAAGAGCTAACAGGGTTTATCTATCAACCATCCACAGAATCTCCAATACAAAATCAGAGTTAAAGACAACGACAATCCATCAAATACAAATGAAGAAAATTCACAGTATAGAGCAATATTATACTCTAACATATAAAAATACGTACGTGTCCCCAAAACACTACAACCTCTCTATACAATCCTGTACAATCGTCAACTATACGAACTCCTCTATCCGCATAAATACCCGACACAAAATAACAACCCAATGCATCTCACCATCACCTACCACCACCACGGGACGGGTCACCTTAACAAAATCTGTCGTCCGGTGCCTTGGTCGCACGCCGCCAACCATACTATGCCTCCGGACTAGGCTTTCGAGGCTCACCAGCAATGTCGTCAACTCCTACACCATAGAACACGCAACATAAGCCTAACGCTCAGTAAGTAGTACAATATGAAAGTAAAAGCCGTTAATGCAATCCTATCACATGTAGTCTCTACACTCACACTCATGTTGTCACATCTGTGACGCGTAGTGTAGCCGCACCAGGGTAAGGAGGAACCTAACGCCACCCTACACCCTGACACGTCGCCACCGTCCTGGACTCCCCACCAACGAGGCCCACAAGCTACACACACGCATCACCACACAGCAACCACATCAGGGTGAGGGTGTACCTCGCGTCACACTACACCCTGACACGTCGCCCCCGTCGCAGCCTCCCCAGCACGGGGCCACAGTTGCCACACACACGTTTCGCGACAGCCCAGCCGGCCCACTCCTCGAGCGTAATCCACGACTGGTAATGCACCGGTCCACACACTAGTAGGATCAGTGTACCACTAGCCATCACCCTCACCGTCAACACATTCACGCCGTAGACGGCCCAACCGGCCCACTCCTCGAGCGGAATCTGCGACAGGTGAAGCACTGGACCGCACACTAGCAGGATTCGTGGTACCACCGCCACGCGTCTCACCACATACTCAAAACATGCTCAAAACGATTTTCGTTCACGTTTAAAAAAAATGATGCATGTCAAACAATACGCACGCACACTACAATCAACAACATAAAATCCTAAAGTTCTACGGTGTAGGCCCACTTGGGCAAAACACATGCATGCACTACTTACCTGGTGTCCTAAGCTCGCTCGACGCACAGATTCGCCAAAAAAAGCCTCACCCTAAAACACAACCAATCTCTCATCAGTATTTATCTCAAAATTCACCAAATAGCTAAAAATAACCTTCCTTAACTACACTCATGAAATTCCAACTAAAACGGGTCATTGGTTTGGTTCGGCCGAAAACCAGCTTAAAGTTCGGACGCGCATAACTTTTGCGTCCTTTAACGGAATCAAATAATTCAAGTGGCTAAACGTCCCCTTAGGAACCTAGTTTAACATACAAAGACGAATTTTAAAATAGTAAACCGCAGCTTGGTGAAAAAGCCCCGAAATCGAATCTGCCCATTTTTATTCAATTTCGCATTTTTGTTTCTCTTTAACCAAAACTCACTCAAAATCAGTTTTACGTACCAAAAACAGTCATGCCACTATCACAAGTCGCAATTCTATGAAAAACACTCACTAATTTGACTTGGACCAAAATCCGACATAAACTTCCGACGCGTATAACTTTTGCGTCGGATATCGGAATCGAACGATTCTAGCGGCGATACGTTCCTCTAACAACCTAATTTAACCCACAAAAATAGAATTTAAAACAATTAACCGTAACTCCATCAAAATCCCCAAAAACATAACTGTTTTTATGCGAAAAAAATCTAAAATCTCAACTTCGATCCAATTTCGCCAAATCCCTTCACCGAACATCCACATTACTACCAATTAAGCCTAATCTTAACAAAACCAAGTATATCAAACTCAAAACCCAAACCCCACAGCCAACAAGCCTCGGGTTTTCCCTTTCCTCCCGAGCACTCACTGTCCACTCACTACACCCACATTCGCAGCCCATAATCGACCCCTATACCGAGTCAAATCGTCAGAGAACAGGAAAGAACCCAGCCCTCACGCTCGGTCGACAGGAGCCGAAATAGGGGAGGCGTTACCTGTGATTTTCAGTTCGGGAAGAATCTACTCACACTGACTTTCTGCCTCGTCGGAACTGCCTAGCGCGTCGCGTCTCTTCCCAGATGGTCGATTGTCAGCAGCTCGTCCCCGATCACCCTTTCGCTCATGCCACTCTTCTCGGGTGTTCGGCTCGTAGAACGCCCGAAGTGGAATGGCTTCTTCGTGAAGCCATTCCACTTAACATGTGTTTTTTATTTTTTATTTTTTTAATTATAACTAATTTAAATTACCAAAATGCCCTCACGTATTTATATCGTTCGCAACTTCGTTAAATTCTCGTCCTCCTGACTTTAAAAATTTCAAAAACCATCACAAAAGTACGCTCCGAGTTTTATAATTTAATTTACCCGTTAAAATATTTCTCGAAACTGCAACCGAGATTAAGTTAAAAATTTCACAAATTAGATTTAAAAATATGAAATTTTCCGGGTTATTACAAATCGGGCCTCCCCAACCTCATCCCAATACAATGGCGACCCGCACTTCTTTCCGTAGAGGGCCTCGTATGGCGCCATACCAATGGTGGACTGGTAGCTGTTATTATACGAGAATGCCACTAATGGTAAGAACTTACTCCACGCCGCCTGAAACTCCAACACACAGGCTGTGAACATGTCCTCCAGAATCTGTATAGTCCGCTCTGACTGTCCGTCGGTCTGAGGATGAAAGGCCGTACTGAAATCTAACCTGGTGTCCATGGCCTTATGCAGACTCTTCCAAAACTTGGACGTGAATCTGGGGTCTTGGTCTGAAACAATCGACACCGAAATCCCATGAAATCTGACTATCTCCTGAATATATAACTGAGCAAACTGATCCATGGTATAAATCATCCTAACCGGCAAAAAGTGAGACGATTTCTTCAATCTGTCCACAATCACCCAGATAGCATCAGCTAGTCCTCGGCAATCCTACCACAAAATCCATAGTGATCCGCTCCCACTTCCACTCCGGTATTGGCAATGGTTGGAGCATCCCAGACGGCCGCTGATGTTCTGCCTTCACCTGCTGGCAAACAACGCAGGTCTCAACATACTCAGCCACCGCTCGTTTCATGTTAGGCCACCAATAATGCTGCTTCAAATCACTGTACATTTTAGTGCTTCCGGAATGCATAGAGAAAGAAGATGAATGGGCCTCTGACAATATATCCTTCCTCAGCTCCTCATCCTTCGGGATATATCACTTATCCCAAAATTTCAAAATCCCGTCCTTTGAATAGCTGAACTCAGAATTAGGCCTGCCCTCCATACTCGCCTTCAGCTCACTACACTCCGAGTCAGTCTTATGGGTCTGTCTGATTCTGTCTAGAATAGTCGGCCTCAACGACAAGGTCGAAAGAGTAGCGGCCAGATCAGAAACCACCTCTAGGATAGAACTCTGCATCTCCATCATCAACTCAACAAGCACTATCGAAGTCATGGCAGAAGTCGAGGCTGTCACCCGAGTCAAGGCATCCGACCCCACGTTTGCCTTTCCCGGGTGGTACCTGATCTCCACATCGTAATCCTTGACCAGCTCGAGCCATCTTCTCTGTCTCAAATTCAGCTTCTTTTGCGTGAAAATGTACCTCAAACTCTGATGATCTGAGTAAATCTCGCACTGCTGCCCATAAAGATAATGCCTCCAAATCTTGAGTGCAAATACAACAGCCACCTGTTCCAAATCATGAGTGGGATAATTCTGCTTGTACGCCTTCAACTGCCTAGAGGCATAGACAATGACTCTCCCACACTGCATCAAAACACACCCCAAACTAATCCTGGAGGCATCACAATAAATGCAGAACTTCTCTCCTTCCACGGGCAGCGTCAGTATAAGAGCCGTAGTCAATCTCTGCTTCAATGTCTGAAAGCCGTCCTCACACCTGTCGGTCTATTCATACTTCGCATTCTTTCTGGTCAGCCGGGTCAAGGGAGCCGAGATCTTAGAGAACCCTTCAATAAATCTCCGATAATATCCCGCCAACCTTAGAAAACTGCGTATCTCGCTAGCACTTGTCGGCCGCGGCCACTCCTTTACAGCCTGAACTTTCACCGGATCAACTGAAACACCGTCAGAGGAGATAACATGCCCCAAGAAGTGAATCCTGTCCAACCAAAACTCGCACTTCGAGAACTTAGCGTACAGCTGATGCTGGCTCAGAATAGTCAATACGGTCCTCAAGTGCTCCCTGTGCTCCCCCTCACTCCGCGAATAAATCAGAATGTCGTCGATAAACACGATCACAAACTTGTTCAGGTACTCCCCGAACACTCGGTGCATCAGATCCATAAATGCTTGAGGGGCATTGGTCAACCCAAAAGACATAACCAGGAACTCAAAATGCCCGTACCTCGTCCTGAAGGTCGTCTTCAGTACATCCTCTTCCTTCACCCTCAACTGATGATAGCCGGACCTCAGGTCAATCTTAGAAAACACTCGGGCACCTTGTAGCTAATCAAACAAATCGTCAATCCTTGGCAATGGATAGCTGTTCTTCACCGTCAACTTATTCAGCTCCCGATAGTCAATACACATACGTAGAGATCCGTCCTTCTTCTTGACAAATAGAACTGGCGTACCACAAGGTGAAAAACTAGGGCGTATAAATCCCTTATCCGTCAGTTCCTCAAACTGAGACTTTAGCTCCTTAAGTTTGGTAGGTGCTAACCTGTACGGATTCTTGTACACCGGCTCAGCACCTGGGAAAATATCTATCTCGAATTCGATCTCCCTATCAGGGGGCAACCCTGGCAAATCATCACGAAACACCTCCGGGAACTCCTGCACAACAAGAATATCCTGTATCCTAGTATCACCCTGTGACTGCGCATCCCCGACACTTGCCAAAAACCCCTGGCAACCCTTGCCCAACAACCGTGGAGTCTGATGAGAAAAGATAGCAGAAATCCTGACAAGACCTTTATCTGCTTTAAATGTGTAGCTCTCCCCGCCCGGGGGCCAAAAATGAACCTCTCTGGTCCTACAGTCAATCTTCGCATGATGTCTGAACAGCCAGTCCATTCCCAAGATCACCTCATAACCGCTCATATGGAGTATGACTAGCTCGGCATATAACTGTTTCTTCCCCACTGTCACCACATTGCCCCGCACCACCTGTTCTAAATACAGATGTTCCCCTGATGGCAAGGTCACATCATAATGTTGCTCGGCAGGACTGAACTCCAAGTTTACCTTAACAACAAAACTCGTCGACACAAACGAGTACGTAGCGCCCGTATCAATCAAGGTATAAGCTACAACACCAGAAACAAAATATTACCTGCAATCACTTATGGCTGGACAGCATCATCTGGCTCAAAAAGGGCAAAGACCCTTGGTGTAACTCTAGCTGACATCTTGCTCGTAGCTGAGGCATCTGTTGGTAAAGTGTCCCACCTCATTGCATTTGAAGCAACGGTTCTGACGCGGCTTCTGACACTCCCTAGCCATGTGGCCCACCTCGCCATAGTTATAACACCGCACCTGGCCCACTCTGCACTCGCCCGGGTGGCTTCTCTGACACTTCAGGTACACTGGAAACTGTCTCGACCCCTGCGGCCTCTTAGTGCTCCCTTGGCTACTGGAACTGTTACTAGACCTCTTTAGCCCTTTTTGCATGGACGCCTCCCCGCTCGACTGTGGCAGCGACTCTCTGAATGATCTCCGAGGCTGCTCCTTAGGTACTTCTCGATAACTAGGAAGCTTCGCCCAAACCTCCTCAATGTCCAGGGCCTTCGTTACCACCTCCTCGCATGGCATGCTTCGGGTCCCCTTAATCCGCATGCCCATATAGATATCCGGCTTCAGGCCCTGCAGAAACTGATGTACCTTATTCTCATCGAGGCTCACCAAACGCCCTGCAAACCGCGACAAGGCCTCAAACAGTCGTACATACTCGGCCACAGTGCCGATCTGCCTCAACTGCGCAACTCCATCATCTTCTGTGTCCTGACAGAATGGCTGAAATACTTACCGAAAAACACCGACCTGAACTCCTCCCAGGTCATGGTCTCCACATCTCTCATGGCCACTACAGTATCTCACCAATGGCTCCATCTTTGGCCAGATAGAATGCCGCACTAAAAACTTTGTCCTGTTCCTCCACCTTTGCAAAACCCATCATCCTCTTCATGCTCCGTATCCATTCCTTTCGTCGTGGTCGACCTCTACCTCTACCTCTCGCCTCTCCTGACATTTTCTACCTTTAACATATACAAACCTCACATTAGTACTACAATAAATTCAAATCTAAACAGTTACAGTTGATGGAGTGCTCCAGTGCAGCGACTGGCGGTGTTAGGTAATCCTCTGAATGACGTCGATCCTGTGTCTCTGATACCATACCTGTAACACCTCAGGAAACCCCATGTTCCCGGTGCGCTATAGTACGTCTACACACTATGACATACAGAGACTTGACACAACTCACTCAATTTAACTCTACTTTCGTTTTTAAATCATATTCAAAAGAACATTTGTAAGTATATAAAAATTTTCACTCGATTCGAAAACAACTCGCGCCCCGAATAGGGAATACGAAATCCTCAATATAAAAATACGCAACGGAAAAGACAACAATTTAAAATAGTTTTAAAATAAAAACGACACGAAATCCTAAGAAGGAGTCCAACACATACCTCGAACTACACAAAGTCGGTGTCGCCCACCCCCGCCTACACTTTGACGCCCCGCGTGCACTCTCACTATGCTGCGCGCGCCAACTCAACATCACCACGTCACGCGCACGCTCACAGCGCTGCGTACCCCATGCACCCTGCCTCCGTATCACATATCCGCACGCACGCCCTCACCCGATGCCGCACGACCCGTGGGTAACAGCAGGGCCGCGCGACCACGCGTACCTACGACCATGCCGCCCTTATGCTCCTCTCCACACTTCTCTAACACTCACTGTACACATCACGACCTATTCCACACCCTTTTGACTCCTAACCTCTCTCCTGAAAATTCAGCAGAGTAACGCCTAAAAACTAACTATCCTAAAATTTAAACTCTGCATATAGTTCACCAGAAACTAACAATATTTATCTATCAACCATCTAGAGAATCTCCATAACCAAATAATCAAAGTTTAAAGACAATGAAAATCTATCAACTACAAATGAGGGAAGTCCCCAATATAGAGCATTACGAAGCTCCTACATGTAAAACATACGAGTACGTCACCAAAAATCACACGCATTCCATAAACCCTTACACACCCGACGCCTATACAACTCGTCAAATCAACTGTACATCGACACAGCAAAATAAGATACCCGCAAAAGAATCAAGCCACCACCTACCATCCCCACTTTACTTCAAAACTCACCAAACAATTTAAAATGACATTCCTTAACCAAATCCACGAAATTCCAGTTAAAACAGGTCACCAATGTGGTTTGGCCGAAAAACCAGCTTAAAGTTCGGACGCGCATAAATTTTGCGTCCGTCAACGAAATCAAACGATTCAAGTGGCTAAAGGTCCCCTTAGGAACATATTTTAACATACTAAAATATTTTAACATATTTTAACATACTAAAATAAAGGTCCCCTTAGGAACATATTTCAATTACACAAATGTGGTTGCTGTGTGGTGATGCGTGTGTGTAGCTGGTGGGCCTCGTTGTTGGAGAGTCCAGAACGGTGGCGATGTGTCAGGGTGTAGGGTGGCGTTGGGCTCCTTCTTACCCTGGTGCGGTTACACTACGTGTCACAGATGTGACAACATGAATGTGAGTGTAGAGACTATATGTGATAGGATTGCATTGTCAGATTTTACCTTCATATTATACTACTTACTGAGCGTTAGGCTTATGTTGTATGTTCTATGGTGTAAGTGCTGACAATATTACTGGTGAGCCTTAAGAGTCTAGTCCCGAGTCATAGAACTGTTGGCGGCTTGCGACCGAGCCACCGGACGGCAGATTTTGTTAGGGCGACCCGACCCGTGGTGGTGGTAGGTGATAGTGAGATTCGTTGGGTTGTTATTTTGTGTCGGGTATTTATGCGGATAGAGAAGTTCGTATAGACGTCGAATGTACAGGATTGTATAAAGTGGTTGTAGTGTTTTGGGGACGCGTACGTATTTTTATATGTTAGAGTATGATATTACTCTATACTGTGGACTTTCTTCATTTGTATTTTATGGATTTTCGTTGTCTTTAAACTCTGATTTTGTTATGGAGATTCTCTGGATGGTTGATAATAAATACTGTTAGTTTTTGGTGAAGTGTGTGCAGGGTTCTAAATTTTTGGGATAGCCAATTTTTAGGCGTTACTATGCCAAAATTTTAGAAGAGGGGTTGGGAGTCGAAAGGATATGGAATAGATCGGGATGTGTACAACGAGTGCTAGAGAAGGGTAGATGAGCATGGGAGTGCAGCGTGATCGCAGGTACGCGGGGCACGCAGCCCTGTGAATGCTCACGGGTTGTGCGGCGGCAGGTGAGGGCATGCGTGCAGACGTGCTGTACAGAGGCAGGGTGCGTGGGGCACGCGGTGCTGTGTGCGCGAGACGCAGTGATGTTGAGTTGGCGCGTACGGCACCGTGAAGGTGTGCGCAGAGCTTCGAAATGGGGGACGTGGTTGCGAGGCACCGGATTTGTGTAGTTCGAGGGGTGCGTTGGACTCTCTCCTACGATTTCGAGTTTTGTCGGTTTATTTTTAAACTATTTTAAATTGGTTTCTATTCTCCTGCGTATTTTTATATTGAGGATCTCGCGTTCCATCTTCGGGGCGCAGGTTATTTTTGAATCTAGTCGAAAATTTTTCATACTCACAAATGTTCATTTGAAAATGATTTGAAAACAAAAGTGGTATTAAACTGGGTGAGTTGTGTCAAGTTTTAGTGTCATAGTGTGTATAAGTAGACGTACTATAGCGCACTGGGAACGTGTGGGTTCTCGGGGTATTACAGATAATAGATTGTCTTTTATTTAGATAGTGAATACTTTTTATAATAATAAAACAAGTCAAGAATAATCAAAGCATATAAAGCTATGAAGAGCTTGCCAGGATCGCTTGGTTCCCATTCTCTTGTGCATAACTTTTTCTCTTTCTTGTTTGGTGCTGGTATGGGGTGTGCAGTTGTGGGTGCGCAAAATGTGAAGGAGTGTAGGATGCGTTGTCAGGCAGTGCAGGCATGCTATTCAGTGGGGGCAAACGGGCCCGCTGTGTCGAGTTGCGAGCACGCACAATAATGGGCATCCACTTATTTCTACTTGAGAGATTCCTTTTGCACTAAATCTTTACTTGGTCTTTTGCAAACATTTCCTCCATTCAAGGCTAGCTCTCTGAGATCCAAAAAGGTCTGGGTACCAAAGAAGCAATTAATTTTTCCTTGCAGATTGAAGATTCTCCCTTGAAGAACCTATGGTACCTTAATAGTAGATGTTCAAGGCATATGATGGGAGACTCTTCAAAGTTCACATCCATCACTAAAAAAGTAAGGAAATGTCACATTTATAGGTAACCAAAACAGAAATGTCACATTTCCAAGTAACCAAAAGGGAAATTGTCGGCATTTTGAAATGTAGGTAATGCTTCCAACCCTATTATCTAAAATGTTGTCTTAATTTATGAATTAAAGTATAATCTTTTGAGTATTATTCAATTGTGTGACAATGGTTACAAAGTTTTATTTGAATAAAAAATTTATATGATTGAGGATAGTTTGAACAAAAAAAATTTATTTGTTGGTTGTAGAAATGAGAATGTTTATACTATTGAGTTGAATAATGTTACTTGCTTTGATGAAAAATGTTTTGCCACAAATTCTTCTCATGATGTTTGGTCTTGTCGTAGAAAATTAGGTCACGTAAGAATAGACATCTTAGCTAAAATTTCTATAAACAACTTAGGTAGGTTCTTCCCAAAATCCCTTTTCAAAAAGATATAGTTTTTAATGTTTGTCAAATGGGGAAGCAAACTAAGAGATTGTTTCTTTCAAAGAATATTTTTTCTTCTTCCAAACCTCTTCAACTACTCCATATAGATCTTTTCGCACCATCAAAGACTACTAGTTTAGGAGGTAAGGGTTACGTCTATGTTATTGTTGATAATTTCTCTAGATTCACTTGGGTTTTTTTCTTAAGGTCAAGAGATTCAACCTTCGAAACATTTTTTACATGAAAGGTAGAAGATGAAAAATGAGAAGGAACTCTCTGCATTGCAATATGAAGTGATCATGATGGTGAATTTGAAAATAAGAGTTTTGAGCTGCTTTGTCATAAATATGGCATTGGACATAATTTTTCGTCTCCAAGAACGCCTCAACAAAATGAAATTGTTGAGAGGAAAAATAGGTAACTCCAAGAATTAGCTACAACAATGCTTAATGAAAATAGTCTTCTTAAATATTTTTGGCCAGAAGTCATTGTTACGACATGCTATGTGTTAAATCGTGTTTTCATTAGTTCAATTCTAGAAAAAATCTCGTATGAGCTTTGAAATGGTAGAACTCAAACGTCAATTACTTAAGAGTTTTTTGATGCAAGTGTTTTATTTTAAATACAAAAGATAACTTAGGCAAGTTTGACTCCAAAACGGATTATGAGATTTTTTCTAAAATATTCCTCAACTAGCAAAACATATATAACAAGAGAACTCTAGTTGTAGAAGAATTTATACATGTTAGATTTAATGAATCAATCCAATCATCAAACAATTTAGATTTAAATGATGACCTTGAAAGCAAATTGGAAACTCTAAATTTGGAAAATAAAAAGTGTGTCAATCAAGAGACCACTTCTCGTGAAATTCCCTTTATGGATGATATTCTAGATGATCCTACCCTAGAAGTCAATACTAGAATCTCTTTTAGGAATTTTTGTGTAAACACAACATTCATATCCTAAATAGAGCCTCAGAACTTTGATGAAGTTGAATTTGATGAAAATTGGATCATGTCCATACAAGAAGAGTTAAATCAATTTGAAAGTAACAATGTTTGGGAACTTGTTCCAAGGCCAAAAAAACACTTCATTATTGAAACCAAATGGGTGTTCAAGAATAAATTAGATGAAAATACAGTGCTTGTTAGGAACAAAACAAGATTGGTTGCAAAATGTTACGACCAAGAAGAAGAGATTGATTATGAGGAAACTTTTGGTTTGGTAAGTAGAATAAAATTCATTCGTATGCTTTTGTTTTTTGCTTGTTTTAAAAACTTTATCTTGTATCAAATAGATGTGAAAAGTGTTTTTTTCAATGGTTACATTATGGAAGAAATATATGTCGAGCAACATTTTGCTTTTGAGATCTATCATAAACTTGATAAGTTTTATAAGCTTCATAAGAATTTTTATGGTTTTAAGCAAGCACTAAGAGCTTGATAGTAAGTTACTCCTTGATAAAGATTTCAAATAAGGAAAAATTAACTCTATCTTGTTCACTAAGTTCAAAGGAAAATATATCCTTATAGCTCAAATATATGTAGATGATATTATTTTTGGTGCAAATATTTATTCACTTTGTAAAGATTTTAATCTATTAATGCAAAGTGAATTTGAGATGAGTATAATGGAGAAGATAAAATTTTTCCTTGGACTTCAAATTAGATAATCTCAAGTTGGAATCTTCTTGAATCAAGAAAAATATGTCAAAGAGTTTCTAAAAACACTTGGTATGGATAAGAATGAAAAAGGTAAAGGTGTAGATTGAAAGAAATATCATGGTATGAATGGGTCTTTGTTGTATCTAACAGCAAGTAGACCCGATATGAGCTAGATTTCAAGCATCTCTTAAAGAATCTCAAACAAATATGGTTAAAAAAATTTAAATATCTAAGTGGGACTTTCAACTTAGGTTTGTGGTATCACAAGGCTACATCTTTTGATTTAGTGGGACATTATGACTCTGACTATGCCAGTAATCACGTGGACAGGAAGAGCACAAATAGAACTTGTCAATTTCTTGGAGAATCTCTGGCATCTTAGCTTTCTAATAAAATAAAACTTTGTGGCATTTGCAGCTAAGAGAGAATATATAGTTGTCAGGAGTTATTATACTCAAATGCTTTGGATGAAGCAAACCTTAGAGGATTATAATCAACTCTATGAGAAGATTTCAATCAAGTGTCATAACACCAATGCTATCAACATTTTCAAAAATCTTACCCAACATTCTAAAATCAAACACATCAAAATTTGATATCATTTCATTCGCAATCATGTGCAAAAATAAGATGTATCCCTTCAGTTTGTGAATTTTAAAAATTAATTAGTCGATCTTTTCACTAAGCGCTTAAAAGACAAAACATTCAATAGCATTAGGATACGTTTAGGGCCTCTTCATTTTCAAAAATTCTATTTAGATGAAAGTGTGAACCTATGCATGGTGTGATTGGCACCTCAAGTCCTTTAGAAATTGATCCTTCAGATCAAGTGTCGACCACTGAGGAAAATGGCGACACCTCTAGTCCTTTGGAAAATTTTCATACTACATTAAAGTGTCGACCCTTAATGGAATCGAGTATCTCCATGTCTATGGAAAAATTAAGTATACGATATCCGTCAACACATGCAAGTGTCAACGGTTGTGTCGAGTATATAAAGGTAAGTCTCGGCTTAACCCTAATCCATGCACAGATTTCCAATTTTTCTCTCGCTTCCATTTGACTTTCTTTTGATTTTTCATCTTTTCTCACCATTTTTTGCTTAGAAATCCTTCCTCAACTTCAAATGTCATCCTCCCCTCATCCTACCTCACTCTGTTTTAAGTGTAGGGCCAATTCTTCTCACCTGGGATCATCCTAGCCCACCTCCTCCTTGAAATGGCCTTCTCAACTCTTCAAAAAGGCTGAATTCAAATGTCATCCTCCCCTCGTCCTACGCCCTAGCTTTTCACCTTGGGGTGCGCCGATATTATTTGTCAAGAAGAAGGACGGGTCCCTACGTATGTGTGTGGATTACCGGGAGCTGAATAAGTTGATCGTGAAGAACAGGTACCCATTACCGAGGATAGATGATTTGTTTGACAAGTTGCAGGGTGTGCGGGTATTCTCTAAGATTGATTTGAGGTCCGGCTACTACCAGTTAAAGGTTAGAGAGGAAGACATCTCGAAGACTGCCTTCCGTACGAGGTATGGACACTACGAGTTTTTGGTGATGTCATTCGGGCTAACCAATGCCCCGGCAGCCTTCATGGATCTGATGAACCGAGTATTCAAGGAGCACTTGATAAATTTGTGATAGTGTTCATCGACGACATCCTGATTTACTCGTAGAGTGAGGAGGAGCACAGAGAGCATTTAAGGATAGTACTAACTACGTTGAGCCAGCATCGATTATATGTTAAGTTCTCTAAGTGCGAGTTTTGGCCTGACATGATCCACTTCTTGGGACATGTCATCTCCTCTGAGGGTATTCCAGTTGATCCAGTGAAGGTTCAAGCTGTGAAGGAGTGACCATGACTGACCAGTGCTAGTGAGATACGCAGTTTTCTAAGGCTGGTGGAATATTATCAGAGATTCATTGAGGGGTTCTCCAAGATTTCAGTTCCTTTGACCCGGTTAACCCGAAAGAATGTAAAGTACGAATGGACTGACAAGTGTGAGTACAGCTTTTAGAAATTAAAGCAAAGATTGACTGCATCTCCTATACTGACGCTACCCGTGGAAGGGGAGAAGTTCTACATTTATTGTGACGCCTCCATGATTGGTTTGGGGTGTGTTTTGATACAGAGTGGAAGAGTCATTGCCTATGCCTCTAGGTAGTTGAAGACTTATGAGCAGAATTATCCCACTCACGATTTAGAGCTGACGGCAGTTATATTCGCACTCAATATTTGGAAGCATTATCTATATGGGCAGCAGTGCAAGATTTTCTCAGATCACTGGAGCTTGAGGTACATTTTGATGTAGAAGGAGTTGAACTTGAGACAGAGGAAATGGCTCGAACTGGTCAAAAATTACAATGTGGAGATCAAGTACCACCCAGAAAGGCAAATGCGGTGGCAGACGCCTTGAGACAAGTGGCAGATTCAACTTCTGCCATGACTTTGACAGTGCCGGTTGAGTTGATGACAGAGATGCAGAGTTTGGGCCTGTAGGTAGTTTCTGACTTAGTAGCCATTCTTTCGGCCTTGTCGTTGAGGCCGACTATCCTGGACAGGATTAGGCAGGCTCAAGAGACTGACTCTGAGTGTGACGAGCTGATGGCGAGTATGGAGGCCAGTCCTAGTTCTGAGATTAGTTATTCAGAAGATGGAATTCTAAAATTTCGGGATAGGTGGTATGTCCCGAAGGTTGAGGAGCTAAGGAGGGACATCCTATCAAAGGCCCATTGATCTTCTTTCTCTGTGCATCCTAGGAGCACCAAGATGTAAAGGGATCTGAAGCAGCATTACTGGTGGCCTAATATGAAGCGAGCAGTGGCTGAGTATGTTGAGACCTGTATAGTCTGCCAGCAGGTAAAGGCAGAACATCAGCGACCATCAGGTATGCTCCAACCATTACCTATACCAGAATGGAAATGGGAGCGCATTTCTATGGATTTCGTGGTTGGACTATCGAAGACAACTAAGGGCCACGATGCGATCTGGGTGATTGTGGACAGATTGATGAAGTCATCTCACTTCTTGCCTGTGAGAATGACTTATACCATGAATCAGTTTGCCTAGTTATATATTCAGGAGATAGTCAGGCTTCATGGGATTCCAATGTCGATTGTGTCGGACCGGGACCCAAGGTTGACGTCCAAGTTTTGGAGAAGTCTGCATAAAGCCATGGGTACCAGAGCGGACCATACAGATTTTGGAGGATATGCTCAGAGCCTGCGTGTTGGAGTTTCAGGCGGCTTGAAGCAAGTTCTTACTGTTGGTCGAGTTCTCGTATAATAACAGCTACCAGTCCACCATTGGTATGGCACCGTACGAGGCTCACTACAGGAGGAAATGCAGGTCGCCATTATATTGAGACGAGGTTGGAGAGGTCCGATTGATAGGTCCTGAGATTTTACAGCAGACTGTCAACAAGATTGTCGTGATACGGAAGAGGATTGAAGCAGCTCAAAGTCAATAGAAGAGTTATGCTGATCAGAGGCGGCGCGAGCTGGAGTTCAGCGTGGGTGATGAGGTATTCCTGAAGATCTGCCCGTTCAAAAGGGTGGTCAGGTTCGGAAAGTGAGGAAAACTCAACCCTTGATTTGTGGGGCCATTCTCGATTGTCAGAAGGATTGGGAAGACTGCGTACCAGCTTCAGTTGCCCTCGTCGATGGATGTCATTCACGACGTCTTTCATGTTTCGATGCTGAGTAAGTGTATACGTGATTCTTCTCAAGTAGTGCCACAGCAGGATATTGAGATCCAGCCGACACTAATTTAAGAGGAGAAATTAGTGAGGATCCTAGAGTCAGCCATGAAGGTGTTGCACAACAAAGAGATTCTTTTGGTCAAGGTATTGTGGCACAATCATGGAGTGCAGGAGACTACTTGTGAGCGGCGTGAGGACATGGAGCGCCAGTATCCTGACTTATTTGGTACGTAAATTTTGAGAACAAAATTATTATAAGGTGGGGGGATGTAATAATCCAGAAAAAAATTTCGAATCTTAGATTTAATTTCTGGAATTTTAAATTTTAAACCTCGGTTGGAATTTCGAGTAATATTTTAACGGTAAATTAATTTATGAAACTCAGAATCTAAATTTAGTGACGGTTTTTGAAATTTTTCTAAGTCGAGAGGACGTGAAATAACAGAGGTTCGGAGTAACGAAAACACGGAATGGCAATTAGGTAATTTATTATGTAAAAAGAAAATTAATTAAATTAATTTTCTTTTTTTTTTAAAACAACTGAATGGCTTCGAAGAGAAGCTATTCGGCTGCTGAACACCGAGAGGGCAAGAGAGAGACCGAGAGGGAGAGCGGGAATCGGAGAGCG
This sequence comes from Begonia peltatifolia, assembly GCA_022433055.1. Lineage (NCBI taxonomy): Eukaryota > Viridiplantae > Streptophyta > Magnoliopsida > Cucurbitales > Begoniaceae > Begonia > Begonia peltatifolia. The sequence continues at coordinate 2,567,608 of CM039526.1, read as the reverse complement.
AGCGGCCAACAATCGACGAAGGAGAGTGAGTGAGACACCGGTGTGTGAAGAGTTCCGACGAGGCAAGGACTGGCGTAGTTTGATCTTCCCGAGCTCAAAACCGAAGGTGAGCCCTATTTTGGTTTCTGGTTTGGCCGAGCATAGCATTCGGTTTCCTCCCATTTTTCGTATACTTGGCTGAGATATTTGAGTGAATTGGAAGTGAGAATGTGTGTTTAGTTGATGGACGGTAGACGTCTGAGGGGGAGGGAGAACAAACCAAGAGGTTGAGCTCAGTTGAGTCGGTTTCAGTACTGCCTGTGAGTGTGTGTGTGTGTGTGTTAGGTCGTGGATAGGTGATCGAATTGCGGTTGGAGCATGAGGGGATTGGGTGAAAACGCTGAAAGCCGAGGGGTGGGGGATTTGGATAAAAACCGATAGGGAGTTTTACTTCAGCCATTTCGAATTCTCGGGTTTGAAAACCCAAATTTGATTAGATTAAGCTTGAATGGAGGAAATGTGATAGATTGGTGGAGAAATTGGTGGAAATCGGATTGATGTTGAAATTCGGATTTTTTTTGTGTAGAAATAGAGGTGTGCGGGGGCGTGTGTCAGACTCCTTCCCGAAATTTCAAGTCTTGTCGTATTATTTTAAATTGCTTTAAATTGTCATTTTTCGCTGTGTATTTTATATTAAGGATTTACGTGTTCCTTCTTCGGGGCGCTAGTCGTTTTCGAATCGAGTCGAAAAATTTTATACTCACAAATGTTCTTTTGAATATGATTTGAAAATGAAAGTAGTATTAAATTGAGTGAGTTTGCGTCGAGTTTCTGAATGTCATAGTGTGTAATAGTAGGAGCGTACCAGGAATCGTGTGGATTCTCGGGGTGTGACTGTTTGGTGATTGTCATGACCCATATATGTACGTATGAGGACGACTGCGGAGCAAACCTCAAGGGACGGCATGATGTAACGTCTCGAATCTAGGCAAATCCCGAGTCGTAGAAAGAAGGTCATTACAATCCCATATCGCCTAAGGAAGGTATATGGAAATGAAACATATGTAAGGAAATCCTGCCAAGAAAGTAAAACGTATTTTGGAGCACAATTGGCAACGGATCCCATAAGAACTCCAAAATTAAGAGTGCTCCGGCGAGAGCAGTACCAGGTTGGGTGACCGACTAGGAAGTCCTCGCCAAATAAATCTGTGAGGGGAGGATATTGGGATACGGCCCAATTTCTAGAGAGGACAATATTTTACTGGGAAAATGGGTCGTTACAGTTTCTCCTCGATAAAGATTTCAAATAAGGAAAAATTGACTCTATCTTGTTCACTGAGTTCAAAGGAAAATATATGCTTATAGCTTAAATATACGTAGATGATATTATTTTTGGTGCAACAATTTATTCACTTTGTAAAGACTTTGCTCTATTAATGCAAAGTGAATTTGAAATGAGTATAATGGAGGAGATAAGATTTTTCCTTTGACTTCAAATTAGATAATATCAAGTTGGAATCTTCTTGAATCAAGAAAAATATATCAAAGAGTTTCTAAAAACACTTGGTATGGATAAGAATGAAAAAGGTAAAGGTGTAGATTGAAAGAAATATCATGATATGAATGGGTCTTTGTTGTATCTAACGACAAGTAGACCCGATATTCTCTTTAATGTTTGTTTATGAGCTAGATTTCAAGCATTTCTTAAAGAATCTCAATTAACTATGGTTAAAAAATTTTAAATATCTAAGTGGGACTTTCAACTTAGATTTGCGGTATCACAAGGCTACATCTTTTGATTTAGTGGGACATTATGACTCTGACTATGCCAGCAATGTCGTGGACAGGAAGAGCACAAGTAGGACTTGTCAATTTCTCGGAGAATATTTGGTATCTTAGTTTTCTAATAAAACAAAACTTTGTGGCACTTGCACCTAAGAGACAATATATAATCGTCGGGAGTTGTTATGCTCAAATACTTTGGATAAAACAAACTTTAGAGGATTATAATCAACTCTATGAGAAGATTCCAATCAAGTGTCATAACACAAATGCTATCAACATTTCCAAAAATCTTACCCAATATTCTAGAACCAAACACATCAAAATTTGATATCATTTCATTCGTAATCATGTGCAAAAGTAAGATGTATCCCTTGAGTTTGTGAATTTTAAAGATTAATTAGCCAATATTTTCACTAAGTGCTTAAAAGACAAAACATTCAATAGCATTAGGATACGTTTAGGGCCTCTTTATTTTCAAAAATCTTATTTATGTGAAAGTGTCAACCTATGCATGGTGCGATTGAAACCTCAAGTCCTTCAGAAATTGATCCTTCAGATCAAGTGTTGACCACTGCGAATAATGGCCGACACCTCTAGCCCTTTGGAAAAATTTCATATTACACTAAAGTGTCGACCCTTGTTGGAACCGATTATCTCCATGTCTATGGAAAAATTGACTATACGATATCTGTCAACACATGCATATGAAGTGTCAACTGTTGTGTCGAGTATATAAAGGTCAGTGTCGGCTAAACCCTAATCCATGCACATATTTCCAATTTTTCTTTCGCTTCCACCTGACTTTCTTTTGATTTTTCATCTTTTCTCACCAATTTTTGCTTAGAAATCCTTTCTCAACTTCAAATGGCATCCTCCCCTCGTCCTACCTCACATAATTTTAAGTGTAGGGCCGATTCTTCTCACATGGGATCATCCTAGCTCGCCTTCTCCTTGAATGGCCTTCTCAACTCTTTAAAAATGCTGAATTCAAAGCTAAAGATAAGCACGATAAAGATTTCAAGACAAAAGTTGTTAATTATCTCTCGTCGGGTTTCATATACTAGCATTCATGGGTTAGCTTTGGCTGAAACATTTGAGTTTATGGATTATACAAGTTATTCAATTTAGAAGACTTGTACTATGAGACACCAATTTGCGAATATGGAATATAATCATTGCCCATTGAGCATTTACAATTATGTTTATGGAAAAGAAATCACATTGTCTACAAAATCGGTAAATTAACTATTGCAAGTGAGGTAGATGAGTAAATGGAGACATATCATAATATCTGTAAGGATCAAACTTTGTGGGATAGATAAAAGATTAGCTTCTCTGAGAAAAATTTTGAAAAATTCAAAAGTTGCTCTGTTTTTTTAAACCAAAGGCTAAGGACTTAACTGTTCAAACAAGGCTTTCACCACATTCTTCACATATAATCTTTTTCCAAGAGATGGTCATAGAGACCACGTGAGTTGCATGAGTTTGTACGTTCTCTACAAGATTTTTCAGCCAAGAATGATTCAATGTGTGGCACAGTACCCTAAATTCGATGGTTGACATTTCCACCTACTCTTCCAAGTCACTTTCGTTCAACCTCGCTCTGATGGAAGAATTTTGAGCAAACCTACTCTTCAAGAAGATTTCTAAGCATTTAAAAACTTTGGATACCTACTCTCTCTCTAGTCTAGCTAGGTTGGGCATGGTGTGTAGTGATGATTTAGTTTGGTCGTTCAAACCTACTCCAAAAGGTTCATCATTTGCAGGACACTGTGAGTCTCTCATTGAGTCGACCAATGTTGAGATGACTGATGCTCCACCTCTTTAGTCTCATCCTCGCTTAGATTATTCTCGAGGTGGACTTTCAAGGTTAGAGGAGAAAATTGATCATATGATTGCTTGTTTCTCCCGCTTGTCTATATAGTTTATCGACTTTCAGACCTAGGTGTCATCGTGTCTTCATTCAATCCATCGTTGATTTGAGGATTTCACACCAGCCTATTGGCCCACTTCTTTTGATAATGATCTTCCCTCGACAACTCAACCAAAACATCCCCATCTGAAGACTATCATGCTTTAGATTTTTAAGCTATTTTTAAATATTTTTTATTATAAAAGCCTTGAATTATAACTTTGATGTTTTGTTATGTTCTTATTGTCTATTGAGTAACCATCTTGTTCAGGATTAATAATCATTGGTTGATTTGTTTCTACATACATACAAAATATATATACATAATATGCAATATATATATACATAATATGCAATATATATATATATATTGATTGCATATTACTCAGTAGACATAACGCTTTCAACAACTCAATGTTATATATTGCATACAAAATATAACTCAATGTGATTTGTTATGTTCACATTGCTTAATTCCTTATTGTCACCTAGTGATGTTTTGTTATGTTCTTATTGTCTATAACTCAGTTGACGCTTTCAAAGTGTCAACTGAGTTGTTGAAAGCGTTTGAAAAATTAAGCAACAGTCACACAATTGTCGATCTATTAGGTGAAGGTATCAACCGGTACACTGTTTTTTGAAGACTTCAATAAATAGAGGAAGACTGCTATGTGCAAACTTCCGAACTTGAGAATCATAACGAATTGCTATTAAATTCACTTGAGAATCCAGGTCTTTAACTTACACAACACCCTTCTGGCTCTAACTTGAGATTTTTTTCCATTGAGAGTCTGTGATTTTATTCATTTGTTCTCAAACTTTTATCCTTATATTTTTTATGAATGAGTAAAGAGTGACGCCTTAATAAAAAAGTCAAGTACAAGGCATTTCATTGACGCTCAAAATTTCAATCCAGTGAAGAGTTCAATTGGGAAAAAATCTTCAAGGAAGAGCCTTGAAGCATAGACGTAAACAAGGTTGGTCAAAACGTGTTAACAAACTTGTTTGCACTCTCTTGCCCTTTTCTGTTAACTAATTGCTTGAGATAATTTTTAAGGTTAGAATAATCTAATTAATTGACAAATATAATTCATTTTTTACATGCAAACTAATATTGTTTTCAATCACGAAAAATATTTGATAACTTAATTCACTCCCTCCCCCCTCCCCCTCTTCTTTTGAGTTTACTTCACCACGATGTTGATCGTTACTGATTTTGTTTTCGTGAAAACTTGCAGCAATTTTCTCCAAAATATTTAGTTTCTGCAGCATCTTCTGAAAGCAACATACTCCAATACGTGATTAGAATCCACACGGAAAGCATAAATTCAGCTAAAAATTTGAAGTTGATTCTAAAAGACGAGGAGCCATTGACAAATAAATAATGACAAACAATGTTGCTTTTCTAAAATCATGTAAGCACAAGAACCTGGAAGGAGAAGAAAGTAGCAAAAGTCGAAAGCATTAAAATTGCCAAATCTCTCTTCCTTGTGACCTAAAAACTTTGAAACTTTGTTCGGCGACCGTTACTAATCAACACTATGCGAGAACACAAGATGTAACGACCCCAAAATTTAAAATCATTTTTCCTCAATTTGAAACCTTAAATTTTTTCTAAATTGATTTGCAAATTAGGTTAAATTGGATAAAACTCTAATTTTCTTAATTTGAAATCCTTGAAAATATCAAAAATCATTTATTAAGCGGAAACGTTGAAATAATTATCAATAAATTTTTAGAAAATTTCAATGTTAAATAAAAATTGAATAAACCTCATTTATTAATTTCAAAACAATAATGTAGTTAATTAAAAAAAACAACAGCTAATGAAAAAAATATTTCAAACTGAAATTAAATATAACTAAATTTAAAATATCATTTTAAATGATAAAATCATAACGTTAACTTTTATTCGGAACCGACAACATGTTTCTCTGTATACTCGCCCACTTTTGGAGGATTCCTGAATGGAGCTAGTTTTTCCTTCGATAAAAACTCATCTACATCACAAAATTATTCAAAACATGAGAATTAACTCAGCAAGCAAAAATACGTGCAATTTAATATTTATTTTTATTGAATCCTGATTACAAAACTAGTTGGTATTCATTTCTCAACCTTAGATTCAATCATCTCATTGTCGTTCGGGCTTTTGTCAACTTAATTTCGGTCAAACTCACCATTTCATTGTCGTTGAGGCTTTTACTATCTCGTTAGTACCATTAATGTTCAAGCTCACCATCTCATTGTCGTTCAGGTTTTTGCTATCACATATTTTCCGTCAATTCCATCATTTTCATGCACATACAATATGTCCTACCAATTTTATCTTTATACTATTCTAAGTCAATGTCGAAACATACGTGCTCAAATATCAATTCGTGTAATAGAACAGTTATAAGAAAATAATATAATATCTTATGAAGTAGGGTCATAACCAAAACATGGGAAAACTGTATTTTTACTTGAATTCTTAGCGATTAGGGTTACGAGATTTTTCCAATATTCTGAATATTTTCCTGCTTGTACTCTTAGGTCGAATCGGATCAAGTTAGATCAACTCGTACGACTTTCGGGATTTGTTTATGCCTAAATAAGATATTGATTTTAAATTTCTTTTTAAGCAAATTTATTTAAAATGATTTAGGCAGAAATTTCTTATCAGTAAAATCGTAATTCAGTTTGGAACCAATCGAGTTAGTTCGGGTCGATCGGGCTGATTTAGGTTGATCGGGCCAGTTTGAGTCGACTGGGCCAGCTCGGGTCAACTGGACCGGTTTGGGTCAACTGAGCCGGTTCAGGTCTGTTGGACTGGTTCGGTTTTTGATTTGCTGGACTAATTCAAGTTTAAAAGAAAAACAAACTCAATCTCTTCCTTCTTCTCCGTTATTTTTGCCGAGAAAGAGAGAATATCAGAGAGAGAGAGAGTGTTTGTGTGTGTGTATCACAGAGAGAGAGAGACCGAGCGGGAAGGAAAGACTTACATCGATGGTGGTTGCTCGTCACACTAGAGAAGATCCGTCGAAGAGTTTGGCTTCTCTAGTGGAGTTGTTGTCACGTCTGGAGGTCAAGCGGTGATTGGAGTTAGAGGTAAGTTCTCTAACTGAAGAACTTGAGAGGAAGAGAGAACTGTGGTGATTTTCTCCTCCACCCGGCCTCTCAATTTATAGGGGAAGTTCTCCCCCGCTCCTCTAAAATTTTTCATAGAAAGGATTATGAACCCGACCTTCCAAATGAGTAGAGTCACAAACAAATAAGGTAGGAATCGATTTCCATATTATTTACAAAATTGATTTCCTTAACGTTCACATAATTGATTGAAATTAAGGGTAAATCGGATCTCCAGCTAGGTATTGATTGAGCTGAAATTGAGGATTGATTTAGTTGACCGTTAATTATAGCTAATTTGTGATAATTGAAATTTATTGAGTTGAAATTAGGGATCAATTAAATCTCTTTTATTTTATGGCAACTATTTGCATGTTGTTAATTAGAATCTTTAATTGAGATTTTTATAGAAATTGAATCCTTAATTGGGGATATAATTTTGGGATGTTATACAAGATGTCCAAATCATTTACAAGGTAGAGCCTAAAGACTAAGGAAACACAACATGAAAATGCACTACCAACAAAAAAACACCTTTTTTGACTCTAAAATCCAAGGAAAACTATGAAGCAGAGAAAAACCACTAAAGTAAATGTACCTAAAATAGATTATCTAAAATAGAATCTCTAAAATAGCATGAAATCCACTAAAGTAGATGAAAAACTATTAAATTAACAACATCTAAAGTAGCATACACTAAAGTAATACACACTACTTATGCATGTGTATTTCACATAAAAATTGTGTGAAAATTGTCTCCCTGCATTTTAAAAGGAAGCCGCCCACCCACCTCCGTCGATTAGCCCGATGTCATGTCGACAACGAAAGATAAAATGAACCAAGCAACGCTGCAAAATGGCAAATATAATTTTTCTACACGTCTGAGTAATTTCAAAAAATTAATGTCAGTAGTTATTAAGATTAAAAGTGCATTTTGCGCTTCAAAACTAGAGTCATAACCAATACCTTAAACTTTATAGTTATATAATAGATCGTTAACTTGAACGTGATAGCATAAAAGTAGACTATGTTTTTTAAAAATTCGTTAAATTTAATATAGGAAGTGATGCATGACGATCGATCTACTCAGCTTAAAGATTTATATTCGGTTTGACATTACTCTAATTGGAACACTAATATATTTAATCAATTAATTGAGATTAATGAAAATATAAATAATTAAATTATTTGTTAACATATTATCAATAGATAGACATGATATTTGTGTTAATGACCGTGCTAGTGTTACTTTCTACTTGTACCCTCTAGAGTTCACTTTCTTACATGTCATCAATATTGAACTACTTTTAATAACTTATGTAGATTAAAAAATCTATATATGAAAAAACCATTAAATACATTACTAATCCCAGAAAAATGAAGGAATTTTCCAAGACCACCTGTCTTTATTTCAACCTAAAGGCATTGTGTGCCACGTGGAAGGTAGCTAGTTGATGGTCTCATCTTTGGGGTACCAAAACCTGTTGAAAAACCAAACAGAATCAGCAGAGACAGGTTCGTTATCTTGGTTTCTGTGCCACGAGTAATGTGCATGGGTTCGGTTTTTAATGTCAAGCATTCCGTGTCCAAAGCTTGCTTCTCTGAAAGCTGAGTAAGCTGGCTGTGGTTTGATGAAACTGCAATTCAACCACAAAACAATTATGGATCAACACTTCAACCCAACCCGAACCGAAAGAGAGAGAGTTGCTAGAGAGAGAAAAGATTACAAGTCAGCTTTTCCTTCAATGTTTCCTCCGTCGCCTATCGTAATGTAAACAGGCGCAGAAGGATCTTTAACGGGCATGCTTAATCCATCTGTTATGTTGTATTTGATATTTGATACTCTCTCCTGCACATATCAATCCTTACAAGTAAGTGTTTTTTGCTTCAAACGAAAGTAAAGTTTATTTATCGTTCAAAATTATTTCTAAAAGCATGGAAGCTTCTGGAGACATACAGAGCGCTCGTAGGCGTGAACGTGGCCAGCGAGAACAAGATCGACTTTGTATTGGACAAACCATGGCTCGAAAACTACTCTCATGCCTTCTCCTTCCATGAAATGGTAGTTATCGCTATTGTACATTGGTGAGTGCAAAAGTACAATCAACCATGGAGTCTCGCTCCTATTGACTTTTGGGAACTCGTTTTGGAGCCAGTTATGTTGGGGAGTGTATTTTGCTACAAAATAAAACAATAATAATAAAGTTGCATTCTGTCTATAGTGTAATAATCATACACGAATCAAAGATTCATGTGACCTAGTATAAAATTATATAATATGTAATAAATACGGTCTCGTGGCGATAATAGCTACCTAAGATTTTCCATACGTTAACGTTGTATTTTGAGTTCGAATAGATATCTTAAAATTAGAGTAAAATTTTGATATACTACTTGACAACATGATAGTTAAATAAATGTACATACTAATCTAAACGTGACAAAATTATAAGAAATTAAAATGAATCAAACCCTACTAAACAGCAAAACAGGCTTCAACTACTCTTCACAAATCAAAGAGTTCAAATTCTCAAGAAAGAAGAAAACTTACCGAAAGCCGAGTAAGAAGAGAGGACGATAATGTAAGCAGAAGCATGCTTAATGGAATACCAAAGAGGGGATGTGCTCTCAGAGGTCTTGTAAGGGACATGGTACCTATGCAAATAGGGCTTAAACGGCTCATTTTCTCCCTGAAAACATCAAAAATAAATAAATAAATAAATAATATAGCTTTTAATTAAAAGCTTCCATGGCTCAGAGTGGTACAAGTTCAGGAGCAATGTCAAGCTCGTGATTTCCAGCAGTCCAAATCCATGGCTGATAAGCAGTGCTTTTCTCAACAAAACGACCCCATGCATCCCACCTTAGATTGCTGTGGTCTGAGTAATGATCTGCATAAGAAAGATCGCCTACAAAAAGCACGGCTTGCCCTTTTGGATTCGCTACATAATGCTCTAATGTCGCATTTGAATCGTAGGTTTGCCCGAGGTCACCTGAAGAACATACAAAATAATCCCGTATTAGACCATATCGATCATTCTATCCAAACATCTAGAGTTTTAAGCTTACACCAATGGGAAAATGTCGATTAATAATACACAAGGGATATATATTGTTATGATCAATACAATCTTACCGATGATGCCGAATGTGTATGGAACATCAGGGCCAGGTTTGGGCGGAGTTACGAAGGAAAATCTTCTCGTTGAATCGCCATGTCCGAGCTCGTAGAAGTATGTTGTATCATACTACAAGAAAGTATTCAAAACCACATGTTTAAGAGGGTTGACATACATGCACACATAAAAGAAAACCTTTGCATCAAATTATAGATATTGGAACTGACATCGAGTTGTTTAATCGTGGCGTGGTGGATGAAACCAGAAGAATAGTTATAATATTTATAGGTTGTGCTTCTGGAATGAGCCCTGTGCTTCTGCTCGCTGTTTTCAGCCCAATACTTCACCACATTTGGATGCCTCGCCAGTGGCGTCACCCACGAGACGATCATGCTTTTTCCTGTGTGATCTCCCTGAGTTATGTGAACCTGCACGAAATTTAACCCAAAACTGAGAAAATTTGTCCGCAGAAAAGCTAATAACTTTGTAAAAATCAAGAACTTTGATGATTTCTCAACCACCCAGAATCAATCAGAAAAATAAGCCAACTATCGAAGAATTGCCTCAGAAATTTTACGAACAATCAACAATGCTTTAAATCCAGAACCAACCTTTAAGATCTAAAGAAAAAAGGAAGAACATTGATCTGAAGCACCAAAAAATTTGGAATGGTAAAATCTATGTATAATGAGATTTCTAAGAAGTTTATGGTGAGATGAAGAACCTGCTCGGGGGCATTGAAGCCATGAGGAGAAGGAAAAGAATCAAGAGGCATATCGACAGAAGCAACAGGTTTTCTGAAATAACTGCTCGTCACTCCTCCATGGCAGACCACAGCGAGGTTGAGCAGCAAGAAGAAAGCTATCAACTTCTCAGTAGCCCGCATTTTAGCCCCTTCAGAGAAGCTCAGAGAGGGTTTTTGAAGATGGTCTTATGAAGAAAGACGATCCATGGTGTTGAAGATGAGAAGAAAGTCGAGTATTTATATGACCCTTCCTTGATTTTCTGTTTGGATTTGTAGTAAATCAGGGAGAAGAAGATGGGTTCAATTTGGTTTATTCTTAAATTATTCTATATTCCAAATCTTTCTGTTTTGGTTTTGATTTTGGTTTGTACGAGGTAATTGAGTATTTATTGTTCTAATGATATTATTATTTTATACAAGTAATTCTCGAAGTTCTATTTTTTGTTAATAATGTCTGTATCCCACTCGATCCTTTCAGACATTAATTTCTCTCAAATATATTTAATATTATCCAATATATGTTTTATGTTATATGTATATTTGGCCAACGAATATATATTCTCAATTTATTTTCAATCACGGCTTTTCAGTGATGAACAATAACATCACCGTTCAATTGTTAGAGAGAGAGACAGATTGTTTGCATTAAATAATTGCTCAACAATTTGATGCAGTTCGTCATCGACTTCAGGGTTACATTTCTCAACGTCCATGTCGGCGAACTCAGGTGAAAAAGATCATCTCTGCCTTCCTCCCTCCCTAAATTGCATGTTAAAATATCGAACAATTATATGCGCAGAAGAAATACCGAAATTTTGACATCAATATTTACTTAGAAAATTCCAACGACAAAAAGTATGGATCGAAGCAAAAAATTCACTATAAAAAAAATAATCTTTATTTTTTATATTATATTTAAAATAAAATATTTTTCACGTATTATTATTAATATATTATAACAATAATTAATTTATATTCATAATAAATTATTATATTTTAGATCAATATGTGACACACATCACAAGAGCAAAAACACAAATCAAACGCAAAATTAGAGCTTCAATGACACGAAGTAGGTAAATAATTTCACATTTTATATGATTTAGAAAGCAAGTTTAGATTGTTTAAAGTATTACACCCATCAATAAAATATGAACTCTGATGTTAAACAAAATATGAACTATTTTTCTCCGTCTCTGCGTTGAAATTGCTTTGCGTACGTAAGTCTGTAGCTCAGGATTGTCAATATACTTTCACATCATAACATACACACTCTTGGAGATTGATGAAGAGACTGCTCTGAAACGTCAACACTCAGATTTAATTTAAACATTCGACTCGAACGGGGATGTCTGTTTTCTCGCCCCAACAATACAAACAGACAGAAATCATCAATGGCCTCATTTTTGAATGACCCATTTCACTTCCAAACAATCACTATTCTACAACTGCATATTCTTGAATTAAAAATTGAATGCCTTTGGCCATGCACTCCCCAATCATCACAGCATTCCACCTGGTTTCTGAACTGTGGTTTTTTTTTTATCTCTTTCTTTATTTCCTTTGCTTGTTTCTCTTGCTGGTAGTGTGAGGTTTAAGAAGCTGAATCCCCATTAATGAGGATGCATAGTTGTTGAGCTTGTAGGAGTACAAACAGCTTCAACTGATAACCTTTTCAATACATTTGGACAAGGGTCTCTTTCGAATTCACTGTTTGATATTTCCACTGCGCATCTCTCCTTTCCCACGCAATTCTGCACGAAAAAAACGATAGCATATTGAAAATTTTGAATCAGTTGTCAATAACTTCGCATTCTCCTCCTTTTGAATTCTCCTACCATGTCAAATTATGAATTATCTAAAAGGCAATTAGAGAGTACCTTTTCTAAGATGGAATGAGAGGCAGGGGCGTGGCATATTCCTTGCTGGTAACTCCCACAAGTCCCCACCGGAGTCCCAAAACTGGCAAATTTTATAGAAGATATGGAGTAGCCATTGCTACACTTCAGATGAACCTGAGGCCCGTGAAAGTCTACCGATTTTCCGTCACTTTCGATCTGCCAGCTCTTTAAACTCGGGTGATACTCAGAAACATCGGCACAAACACTAGTCACCGTTCTTTTCACGAGAGATATTCTTGAAGGGTCCCCTCCTAGTTCTTCAAATAACACAAGCAAATTTTGCATTGGCTTCAGCCAAGAACGAGGAACATGGTACCTAAAAATGAGATTTGGAAGGAATTATATCGAGGAAATTTCGCAACTTTATCCACTAATTTTGAATTTGGGTGATTGTGTAAGTTACCATCTTTGTGTTGGTTTGCCACAGCCTAGCTGACATTTTGTAGGTCGATAAGTTCCGACATAGCTGCACCCATTGCAATCACCAGTGGCATATGCTGTCCAGTATCTACCTATACTCTGCCCATTAATCCATAATTGCCCCTTCCCCATGCCCTCCAAGTCCAAAGCCAACGGTCCATCCCCTTCAGGCTCATTGAAATAAGTCTACAGAATTGTCAAGGGCGCGCGATCGACTTTGTGCTCATTTAAACAATTTGCAGGAGTAGATTTTAATTTTATTGATACCTTATGCCAAGTAAGCGGCTGCTGTTGTTGTGATGCCAACAATCCCCTCATCCATTCCACAGAAGAAATACCGTTTGGAGAAACAAGATTTATAGCCTCCCCTTTCAATCCAACCTTTTGAGGTTTTGTGTACGTGAGAAAGGATTCATGAAAGAACTAGAACGAGAAGTTTTGAGGCAAAAAGTGCAGAAACCTGATAAGTCCACTTCTGCCAAGAAAGGTCCAACTTTCCCTGGCCAAGTCCACGAAGTGCAACTGGACCTAGAATTCCAGTATTCCACGTCTCGAAGTGTCCCCCGACATTCTTCAACAATACAAAAAATGAATGATAAATTAGAAACCAAACAAGGAAAAAAAAAGCCGAGAAAGGAAAACTCACTGGCAATCCAACGGCAACGCTAAGCAAAGCAATTTTATTCATTCCTGCACGTAAATTGACCTTGCTCTTATATGTGAATCTCCTATTCTCCCTTGTCCCAAAAGCCGAACCTATAGCACAATATTAACTTTGATGCATCTGTAATCAGTGAGAAGAAGACAACTAACAGAAAAATGAAACTTTCAAAGAACCTGAAAACTGCCCGTTTATAAAAACGTGAACAGCATGGCCTGATGATTGAACAATCAGAGTGGGGAGCTCTCCTCCATGCAGAAACGATTCACTCGAATCAATTTCAATGCTAAAGTAATATCATAGTCAGAACAAAGCTCTTATCTTTACATATCTCCAAATTTCGAACACTAAATCATGCCGATGAGAAAAAAATGGCGAGACACAAAAAATAGCGATAAGTTGACAAAAATTGTATTATAATGAGAGATGATCTCACCTTGTTATGTACCATAAGTAATCGCTACTGTCTCGGGTAACATTGATCTGTTCCAAAAGACCAGGAGCAGTCATTGCAGAGCTACCATCAATGTCAAAAGTATCTTCGTCATAACTTTCCCAAGACTGCATCATAGAGTTTGTCGGTAACATTTCCATCTGAGAGGTTTGAACTCCAACCTAGAGAAAACAATATTTAATTTCTTAACTCGAATTGAAGGAGAAAATTAGTATTTCACCGAAGTAAATCTATAACAGAGCACACCTTCGCTGTGTTGAAGACTGAATTTCGACAATCAGGCAGGATGCTAATCGACCATGGAGGTAAGTTATAATGCATATTATTGAACATCACTCTTGCAGCTGAATTGGTATCATAGTTGGCAAGAAAAGCAGCACAATTGCCCGACTTGGAAGAAAAGACATGTGCCTGGAAAACATTGTGATCTTAGTTAAAAGTTAGTAAATAATACACAAAAGCCAAACTGTAAGCAATGTGGAAGTGGAAACCTCTTGATAGCTCCCTAAGGAAGTAACAATTGGATCAGCAGAAACTAAAGCTTGTTCACACATCTTGACCGCTCGATGAAGCTCCTTCAAATGCCCATACTTTGGTTGCCTGAGCAAACCTATTACCCATTTTGGCATAAACCAGTTCATTAGCATATTCCAGAAAACTAGAAATAGTTTTCTGGTGGAATAAAGCCATCAGGATGCATGAGTGGGTATGGTAGATGTTTCTAAACATTGCTTTTGAAAACTGTTCCTCGAAAGCTTAAAGATTTGGAAACATGATTTTTCATTAATTTTATGTCAGAAAACAAGAATCCTAGGAAACATTTTTGTCTGTTTTTCAGGAAACATTACAAAGATATTTTTTAACTAATTTTCGAAAATATGTTTCGACATGTAGCTTCAAAGTACTTCATGTTCTTTTTTCATAAACATAACACCAAGAAACTCTTTCATCCAAAATAACAAGAATTATGTAAATTCTCACCATATTCATCAATCGGAGCATCATAATCATAACTAGTAGTAATGAAAGGTCCTCCTGCCGTTCGTCCAAAGTTGGTGCCACCATGATACTGCTCAAACAGATAATTCAGTTCAAATATGATAAAGAAAACATATGATCTACAATTAAGGTAAAAGAAACCAAACCATGTAATAGTTAACAAAGGATCCTCCTTTTTGTACGAATCTAGCAACAGCAAATGCTAAATCCTGAACTGGTCTCTGGTGGATCGGCCCACCAAAATCAGTAAACCTTCATGATTTATCGTAAGAGGAGTGAAAAACGGCTAGAGATAAGGGTTGAAGAAAGGACAATGTAAAGGAAAAGGCATAGAAATTGACTGACCACCCACTCCAAGCCTCAGTCCACATAGTAGGTTTGTAAGGTTTATTGGGTGAGAAAGAATCACAATAAAATCCATTACATGTATTTATCTGTCAAAGAAAACCCAACTTTCACAAATCAAGAACAGTTCATGGGAAAAAAAAAGAAAATTCAGAAAGAAAATGTTTTTCATTTGTAGATTAGGCTAGACAATGTGTATGTGTGGGGGATAAACAAGGATCATTTTCAGCAACGTACAGAATGTTGTCAAATATTCAAAAAATAAAGCGATAAAATCGAGTTCCTTCAATTATGAGATTTGAGCCAATTAAAAGTAACTTCTCATCATTTCAAGGATAATTTCAACTTTGTTAGCATCGAAGATTTGGAATATTGCACATCGATCAACAACAAAAGTAAGATTATGAAGTGAAGATTTAATGGAAAAAGAGAGTTCACCACTGGATCTGGTGCATCTTCTTCCTTACACATCACCCATGGGACTCCAGTTCCCAATCCAACAGCCATGTTTGCAGCCCAGTTCATGTAATTCTGGCCAGCACTCCCAAGCAATTTACTCTGAGGACCATATTCATTCTCAATCTGCATGTACAGAGCTCGAGATTTCAGTAAGAATGAACAGTTATTGCTTCCATTTGATTCTCAGGAAGAAGAAAATTATGTACCTGAGAGAGTATGATGGGGCCACCTTGAGACTCAAACAAGTTGTGGCTTTTCATCAGACCCACAATTTTCTCAGTAAATCCTTGCATTGCTTTCTGAAAAACATCAGTAATGGGCAACTCAGAGCTATATTTACTTACAAATATCAGTATTCAAAGAGAAATTAAGAACAAGAACTACCTTAAAAGGTTCATTATCTGTTCTGAAGCTAATGCCTGGAATATATTTCAGCCAAACAGGAAAGCCTCTGCTTGAAACAACAAAATGTAAATCAAACCATCCATCTGTGAAATCCGAAAATCAAGATAAAGAGAGAGGAGAAAATGGCTACCCAAAGTTCCACTCTGCACAAACGTATGGTCCGATGCGAAGATTTGCATAGAGTCCTGCGTTCTGAATCGTCTTGATAAATCTTACCAGATCATACCTTCCTTCAAAATTGTACTGAAATCAACAAAAAAGAAGAAGAAAAACGGAGAGGATGAGCAAAGAGGGAAACAATATAGGAACTGAGCTTCAACTGAACTAAAATGGAAGATAAATTTCAGTACATTCCCTGGGGAAGGCTCATGAACGTTCCAAAAAACATAGGTCTCAACCACATCCAACCCTCCATCTTTCGCCTTCTGTATCAGATCTTCCCACATCTAAACACAGTTCACATCTCAAAAATCAGAAAAAAAAGAAGTAAAAACTAAAAATGAAGAACAGGATAACTTTTGTACATCAGGAGTGCTTCGAGGGTAATGTATGGAGCCAGAGAAGAGGATTCGCCTTTGCTCATTAATAACAATTGCTTTCTTATCATACGTAACACTACATTGGCCAAGCTGAAAACCCAGAAACCAGATCAAACCCCAGAACAAAAACCACTCGAGAGTCCAGTCCTTCCCCATTTTTCTCTTCTCAGAGCTGAGACTTTCTGCTCAGAAGAAGAGAGAAAAGTGCAGATTCAGGCTTCAGCAATGACCCTTAACCGAAATGTGGCAGAAAAAAAAGCAGTAAGAGCTCACTTTAAGTTTCGACAACACATTTCTGAGATCCCACCTCTGAGCAAAGCAAATTTATAGTTGGTTATATAGAAATGGCTGTTCATACTTGCGCTACAAAACAAAAGGTGACAAAAATTAATTGAAAAACACAAGAATTTAGCATGTCACGAGCATTCTTAGTTTGCAGTGAGTTAGTAATTTAAGAAGAGTTTTAATGTTAATGTTGCTGTCGTGTGCTATTTTTATACATTTATCAGCCAGTGGGAGGGGTTTTGACTATTAATAAAATCACAAATCCTTCATTATTTTGGTGAAATTAAGATAAAACATAGATCAAAGGATGGCGTTGGGAGAATGTGTAATAGAATCAGGGTGATAGGTTTAATCATCCATCAAGTTTTTGGGACCAAGCAGAACAAAACTGAACTTTGAGACTACGGTTCTTAAGTTTTGAAGGAGCTATAGATATTAAAATTCAAACTCAACCGTGAGAAGTGGTTCAGTTCTGAATTAGTTAAAAGAGTTTTGTTGGGTTTGAGTTAATTTATTAAAATATATAAATTTGAGTAGAGTTTGAACTAGTTTTTTTACATCGAGACTAATTCATGAGTTAATTTTGAGTTTAAATTCGGTTTGAATCGAATATTGTAATTCACAATTCAATTTGGTTCTAAGAATTATTTTATACTCAAAACCGTGAATCGAAATGTAAAAATTGATTCTGTATTAAGATTGAAGTCACACTTTTAATTCGAACCATGGTTATGGCCTTGTACTACCTAGCCCTTATTTTGATTGTCGCACAAAACGTCTCTTTTGCTTTTATTTTTATATATAATAAGATTTTCTATCTCGGGTTTTTTTCCGTAAGGATTTTCTATCGTTGTTTATGGAAGAAATTGTATTGGTGAAAGCAGCCAAGTGAAGCATCAAGGCTGGGCATGAAGCATTAATGACTTGCAAGAATTGTACAATAAAATCTGTGAAAATGTAATGAACTAGTGTAGTAAGTTCAGTGACGTTGTAACATAAAATTTTAAGAATATAAAGAAAGAAGATGCTCTCTCAACAACAGACATGTCTTGGTCTACCATTTTGTTATGAACCCTACCATACTACACTTTTTGGGTGATGTTCATGTGAATGTATACCTCTCTCACATGATCCCATTTACTTTCTCGTAGGGGTGGACACGGTCTTGGTCGGTTTGGTTTCGAGCCCAGACTGAAACCGGATCGAACTTTCAAAAAAATTTTTTCGAAACCCAAAACCGACCCTGGGAGGAATTGAGACCAAATTAGGATTGGACTGAAAATTTTGGTTCGGTCCCAGTTCGATCTGGTTCCTCCCATTTTTTTTTAACATTAAAATTAAGTCTCATGCTTGCAAAATCGCCTCTAAGCTTGTAAGCAGCTTGGTCGTGAGATAATGTGGCTTCTACTGCGATATCGAAGGTGCCAAGGCATAGCCGAGTTCGATTCCTCAGGAGACGAATCTGAGCTACTCATTTGCCCCAATGACTCTGTCTAACTCCTCTGTAAAGCTTTGTTGGCCTCTGCCTAACTCTTCTATAAAACTTCATTTTCCTTCTCATTTTCTTTGGTTGCATACGCATGGAGGGGTTGAAATGGAGAGATGAACGAAATTGTGCAATTCGTTGAGCTCCAAGACCGAATTTGAATTCGTAGAGGTTCAACCAACAACTTTGTGAAAAGAATTCATGGGTAAATCACAATATCTACTCTAATTTCGTATTAAAGTATGAGGTTTATATTAGTTTCAAAATCGAGTTTGGAAACTCGAACCCTTTGGTTATTTCTAAGTTATTTTGATAGATATAAGTTGTATGCAATATTATGAACTGATTAGTGTGAGAATCGGTCAAAAAGGATGTATTTTCAGACTTTTAGTCGTTGGAAAACAGTCTGGTCAACCTCTATTTCAGACCAGCTAATCGGATTGGTCAACCATCAAGTTAACCAACAGACTAGGCGGGTCGACCGAGGTTTAGGCCAGTCAACCGCACAGCATTTGGAGGTTGGTCGACCTCTGCGTGCTCTGATCGACCGCTACACACTCTTGTCCTACAAAGTCTAGATGTCATTTAATGTTATTTTTGAAGGATAATTTGGTTGTCAAGGCATTCACAATTGATATAGGATTATTCTTTAGGTTTGAGTTCCTAGTTCTGGCATAGGATCCAGCCATGTGTTTTTCACTTAGTGTTGGGACATGATTTCCTAACAAGGGAGTATATCTGCTTGTCGGTAAGGTTGTTGTTATCATTGATGTAAGAGTTTCCATATTGTTTTATATTTACATTGCATGAATTTCAAAACTCTATTTTATTAAATTGACACCCATAAAATTGACGGGGCATGACTACTAGTATGTCAATTCTTACGCATATGTACGTATGTTTTACACATTTATTTTATATGCACAGTATTAATTTGTCATACATGTCTGCCTGAAGGGCTGGTGTTTGTTTAGGGCTTGTTAAGCATTTTTTATATCTGTCTCCAGTTGTTCTAGGTTGCGTCTGGTCGAGCAACCAAAGCAACTAAAATCAGATCATATACACTTTTTGCTGTGTGAAGATTTTTTTTATTTGCACATTAAAAAATAGGTAATAGAACGATAATGATATGCTCTTTGCGTTTTGAATTCCTAAACTTGGTCAGGGTGGATTTTGTTGTTATGATTTTACAAGTGGCATCGTTACCTGGTCTTCATATCGTCGATCACTCTTTTTTATTGTGCAGGTGGTGTCGATGTCTGGCCTTTGAATTGCTAGCCACTCTTTTTTTATTCATGGATTGTGTCATTGTTGACTGGTTCGTCGGTCACTCAAGTGATGCTGTCGAATCTCCAGATCACCATCACTCTTCATTTCTTTCTAACTAATGAAATGTTGTTGAATCTTCAGATTATCACCTTTCTCTAATAGTATGTCGGAGGGTCCTTGAGCAACCTTCCTTGCTTTTTAAACATGCCTTACCCATGACTCATTGAGTCTATTTTAAAATATGATGATTTGTAAATCGTTGGTTTTTGGAACCTATTTTGAAAATGGGATTGAATCGTGAAACACAGTTAAGTTTAAATCGGTTCACGAAACTTACGCTTCCGATTCTAGTTTCGATTTTAAGGAACTGTGGGCCACAATTCAATCTTAATTCTTGGGCAGAACCAGATAAAACCGACATGTGTCCACCCCTAATCACAGACCATTCTCTATAAATAAATTGAGGGACTCCGATTTCAAGCTTTTACAAAGAGAACCAATATTGAATCTACGTTAAATGTTCGAATCAAAAAATCACCTAATCAGGTCGTAACTCCATAAGAAAGAATCACCTCTGAAAACTAGTAAAATGATACTTTGATTGGTAGATTGATCGAAAACTCAAGCTAAATCTCAAACTCTTGCATCTAGTATATTTTGAGATGCCCTTGTACCTAAATACGAGGTAGAGATTTCTTTTGTTAAAATTCACGATATGTGTAAAGTTGATTAAACTTTCAGTGTTACGTCATAAATATTTTTAACAAATCTTTAAATTCACGAATAATATGCCAATCTTCATCAATACGATGATCACTTACCTTCTCCTATACAAGAAATTTGTATATAAATTGATAGTATATTCACTCAATTTTGCAAAAAATTTTTCAAAATTTTCAACGTTGTTCAACATCAAGTATGTTGCGTTCCATCAAGCATACGACATTTTTACATATATTATTTATACTTTCAACACAAGCTTCAAACTTTTGTATCCTAGAAGGAGAAGATCTTACATATTTTGTAGTTTTACGAATCTTTATGATAGAATTATCGTGCTCTTTCGAGTTATTGCAGACAATCAAATTTACAATATGAACAAAATATCTAACATTTATAAACTCTCCATCAAACATCAAACCTTTCTAATTTATAATATTTTTAACTAAATGTAATAAAGTAACATTATTAGAAGAAACGTTAACAACTGTAATAATAAAAACATTCTTAATTTCTCAATCTAATAAATATTTTTCAATAATAACAGTAACAATTTCTCCTTTATGATAAGTAATGACTCAAATTGATAATATTTTTATATGAAGTTCAACTTTCGTTAATGGAATGAGCAATCATTTAATTCATATTCTGTTTAGACATCCATGTATAAACGATTAAACATACTCTTCTAGACAATTGAAAATTTTATTATTTGGAGTTTTTGCAATTTGTTTAATTTAACTATTTTGAAATTTTTGTTTTAGGAATTATTTTCAAGTTTGGATTTTTCGTTGTATATTTTGGAAATGTTTTGAAAATTTTGGGAGACGGCTTCGATGAAATATGATATTTCTTTGTTAGATCGGAATACAATGTTTCAGTTGTATGGAACTATAGTTTATAAAATTCACTTGTATGGAACTGATTTCTAATATAAAACAATGACACACGTTGATTAACAACACTTGAACTGTCTTCTAAGAGTGTTATGATTTTTAAATTGACAATTAATTATGATATATGTATTCATTTACACCAATTTAACTACTATTTTAAGATGAAGTAGCTACGATTGGGATTCTAAAATCTTACGGAAAACTGCCAAACAGCCACCCAAGAGAGTTCTCTATGATTCATATAAATACAAAATATCATAAGAAAGAGAGACCGACCATTTCACTTTCTTGATAGAATATCAAGCTATCTGTATAATTTATATATGAGTGTGACAGAGCCATCGACATTTAAAAAAGGTGCATCAACTACTTTAATCTCTGCTAATTATGGAATGGGATAGAAACCATCTACACCATCGTGACTAGGTATACAGTTAGATTTCGTACGCTCAAATTCTTTTTAGACCTTCTTGAAACAAGTAATTGTTTCAAGAATGGAGAACGTATAATTGCATCTAAATACTTATTTGGACTTTTGTAGTTATTTATTATTTATTTGTCGTCGTGGTGTCTTTATTTTTGCGTTTAAAATTTTTTAATATTTTTTATGGGTTTAGTTAAATTTATCGAGTTATGAATTTTTTTTTTAAATTCATAAATATAAAAAAAAAAAAAAAAAAAATTATCATATGAAATGGATTTAGAGTGATGTTAGGTGTATTTTTTTATTTTTACTCTTCTAAAAAATTTATTAACTTTTGATTACACCTAAAATTATAGATTGATTTAATGAGAAAAATAAATGCAAATTTAAAGAAATAGTGAGAAGTATATCTTGGCATTGCAAATGGGTGATTGGTTAGACGAGGGATGTCCACGTGAAAGAAGGTGAGCCCTCAATTCATTGGCCCTTTAATGGGGCCCACGGACCCCGATGGAAACGTGTCGGTGCACGTGATGTGTATGAGTGCCCTAATAGCCCAAGCACCGTTAAATGCCGTTACTCGTCATTACTTCTTCCCGCGGGGTCTTGGACCCGGTGTGGGGTAGCTCCGTTAATGCCGCTCCCACTAGCTAATAACATCATTTCATTAGAGCCGTTGTGTTGGTGTTAAGTGGAATTTTTTGTATAATAATCTTTAACAAAACAATCATAGTACTTTTTATAAATAAAACAATGTCACATGTTATTGCCTCAATTAAACATACGCGTTTTTAAGAAATTTTCGTCCATTTTCGCACGTGAAAATTTTAGCGTATGTTTCGATGTAATCTCATGAAAAAAAAAAAAACACAATGAAAATTTTTCATGTCCGACCCGAAGCATATGTGGATGTGCTTTATCAATGTTGTTGATATCTAATTTCCACTGGGGTGGGTAAAATTGAATACGAAACAACGAATTCATCAGAACTGGTCGATCTAGATTCAGTTTGTTTAGTTCGAGGAATTGAACTCCATTCGAGCTTTTAGAAATTTAAATTAAATTATTTATAATTAGTAATTAAATTATTTTACTGGTGCTTAATTAGTTATAGGGTTCATGGATTGTATTAGTTAGTGGATGAATTATTGAACTGCATTGGGTAGGTCCCTTAATTATCAATTGGATTATTAGATTACTTTTTGCTTTGTAATTAATTTATTAATTAGATTGCACTATCTAATTACTAAACTACTCAATTAACAATTGATTTGTCTAATTATTGATTGAAAAGTTCAATTAAATTTTCTAATTGATTGTATATTATTTATTTTATTATAATTTAAATTGACTCAAAATCTATTAATATTTTTTTTCAGTGCATTAAAATTTGTTTTTCTTAAAAAAAAAAAAAGAACTGAATTGGAATTAAACAATGAATGACAGTTGAATCTACAAAACCAGTTAAATTTTAGTCCTATTTATAGTGAATAAAAAGTTAACTCGGTTCGATCTGACTCAAGCACGTCATTTTCTAAAAAATTCTTTATGCTAAGGAAATGACTCTTACACACAGGAAATACCTTGTCAAATAATTAATTACAAGAGAAAAAGAATTCTTACTCATAGAACAGAATTACTTTTAACTCTTCACAATTTACGCAGCCATCGAATATCGTGGCGTTACCGAGCTAATTAAATTCGACATATTCAATTATCTATATTGTTTTACTCAATGTAGGTTTTTTTTTTGTTTGTCAATATCCATAAATAATTTTGAAAAGGGGTCTTTCCTTAGTGTACAAGATTTTATGGAAGAAGTGCTTTTTCAAAGACCCATTTTTATCTTAGTTACCTGCATATTTTGCACGCCCAACTGCGCACTGCATTGGCCCATTCGCGCGCCTATGGTGAATAACTCAAATTCATGTACTAACATAGTTAACTTATTTTCTTTAACTTGATTAGTACTATCATGTTTGATATCAAGCAATCTACAAATCTCAAAAGCATTATCACATCCTTGTACTTTATTGAAATCGTCTCTTTTAAGTGTACAACATAACGCATTCATATCTTTAGCATTCATGCTTAAGTTTCGTTTATCATTTTCATTAAACTCCGAAGGCAATTGAGGCACACTTAATCCATTTTCTTGTTTGATAGGGAATATAAGGTCCATGTGCAATAACATTCCATAAGTCATAATCCATAGATTGGATAAAAAATTTCATCCTACCTTTTTAATAAACATAGTCATTATAATCAAAGAAAAAGGTCTAGTGATAGATTGTCTATCAACATGCGAAGAGTTCAAATTAAAAGCCACAGTAATCTATCATAGTAAAAATCAAGATTTCAATCACCAAAATTTAAGACCCAACTCTAATACCAATTATAGAATTGATTTAACTCTAATACTAATTGTAGAATTGATATCTTAATTAAAATTATGCACATATTAACTAGGTTAACACATATCTAATTGACAATCATTTGTAATTAAGATGACAAACAAGCGGATCGAGTCGAGCCAACCTTAAAAAAATTCAGTTCACTGAGTATAATGAGTTAAACGAGACAAGTCTAATGAGCTTTAGCAAATTCAACGAGTTAAGGCTAATGAACCAGCAAAAAAAAAAAAAATCGACTCAATTCAGCTCTTGAGCTGAAGTTAAACGAGCCAACCGAGCCCGCTACAATACCGAGTTGGCCAAGCGGGCTCGTTAGGCAATTGTTCATAGGGAATTTTCTCTCTTACAAATTAAATGTGTTGTAAGGGTAAATACAATATGATGAGTGAGATGTAGGACAAGTCCTTTGATAATTTGACTATTCACATTATGCCATAGATATTTCATGGATGGATGATCAATATTATGCATGATTCCCTGTTTGATCATTTTGTGTCTCTACATTATTTTGTGATCCTTGATGTTATAAGCATTGAAAAATTTCTCAGAAGGTGGTTGGTTATACTATCATGAAACATGTCATGTCTTTCAAGTATAAAATAACATTAGCAAATAATGAATGTCGAAGCTAATAGATCGAGTTTTCAATGGACATAAAGTGTTTCATCCAGGAATGATGTTCATGACAACCGTTCATCGTGCACTGAGCAAGATATATTGATTTCCATACAATGAAGGGAAATGTCCCATGAAATCAATGTACCAAACTTCAAAAGCGCTACTTCTAATATATTGTTTAAAGGCATTTCATGTATTCGCGAGATGTTTCCCATATACTGACAACTATCGCAAGATTTAAAAAAATTATTAGAATCCTAAAATAATGAAGGCCAGTACAAACCTAATTGTAAGACTTTTGAAACTGTGCAAATTCCTTCAAAGTGCCCTTCATATGGTGCTGCATTGCTGTGAATTCGGTTTCTGGAATGCATCTTCTTAATATTTGATCAGCACATCACTTAAATAAGTATGGATCATCCCAAAAGCAACTTTGGACATCTTTTAAAAACTTTTTCTTCTGTTGATATTGAAAATCAAAAGGAATAATATCACTTGCAATACAATTGACAATATTAGCGTATTTTCTTTGTGAATTCTTCTTCTATTTCTAGCATAGACAAGTGATCAGCAACTTAATTCTCACTTCCTTTTCGATCTCGAATTTCTAAGTCAAATTCCTAGAGTAACAAAGCCCATCTTATCAATCTTGACGTAGCATCTTTCTTTGAAATCAAATGTTTTATGGCTGACTGATTTGTATACAAAACTACTTTTGTTCTAATCAAATATTTTCTAAAATTTTCAAATGCAAAGATGATAGTTAACAATTCTTTCTCTCCGAGAGGGTTTTACTTGTAGACTAGATTGAATGAAATATTTTTTCCATTCTGTCCAAGAACAACTCTAAGAACGAAATCACTTGCATCACATATTAGTTCAAATGACAGAGACCACTTTGGAGCTGTGATTACTAGAAAAGATATAAATGATTGTTTTAGTTCTGAAAATGCCTTGCAGCATGCTTGATCAAAACAAAATGTCTTGTTATTTTCCAACAGTAAACAAAGAGGTCTCGAAATCCTCAAAAAATCTTCTATAAAAACCAGTGTGACCAAGAAAACTTCTAATTGCTTTTACTGTTTTTGGTGTAGGAAGTTTCTCAATCATTTCAATTTTTGCTTTGTCAACCTCGATTCCATTTTTAGAAATACGACGTACGAGCACAATGCCTTCTGTTACGTTAAAATGACATTTTTTCCATTTCAATACTAGGCAGTTTCTATGCAACATTGTAACACAAACTCTAGATTCTTCAAACATGCCTTAAAAGAGTCATGCCTTAAAAGAGTCCCCCACTACTAAAAAATCTTTGTTGTGTCGCTGAGCATGCGGGTTTGCTATTGTTTGGCGGGGAATGTATGTGCACTATCATGTGGAATATGCAAGAGGCGATGTCGTGCTCATGCAAGGCGTTGTCTTGACCGGATGCGTTGCGTGCATTGTCATAAGGCGTAGGTACCTGACAAGTTTTTGTTTGGGCACATGCGATGTCGATCGGCGATGGTGTACTGTCGCACAAGGTGCTCGCAACTCGTCGTTGCCTGGGCGTGGTGCGGGCACGATGCATGCACTGAGTCTCACACACGAGGTGTGTGATGTGCTGCCAGCCCTCCTTTCCAATTTAGGAGCAACCTTTTGCACTCCTCTTTTCTTAGTTCTTTTGCATGTAATTTCTCCATTGTTTTTTCATTAATGCTTAGCATAGTTATGGATCTTTGTTCATGTTTTGATGACTCTTTCTCTTGGCTTTATTTGAGAAAATATTGGAAAATTTTATGCATTTTTTTGGACCTTTCCTTGCTTCTCAAACTTGGCATTGGGTCTCTAATGTTTTGTAATGGATTGTGGTTCTTGGGCTTAGGCTTGGTGGCACCTTGGTTCACATCATAGGACCAATACCACTGCTTTGAAAGAACTGCTCCTTGGACTCACCAGACTTCTACTACAAGTAAGAACTAGACTCATACCTCTGCATATACACAGTCAGCTTATGAAAATCTAGACTGGTAGGCTGATACTCAGAGTAATACGATGGTTGGGCCTAGACGATCCATTGTTGGTGCCTCCACTAGAACCTTGCCTCAGAGATCTCCTTTGATTCGTCTTAGTTACCCGTTTCTCCTTTTTCTTGGCCAACTTCTATTGGAAACTCTCATAGTTGGCATTAAACACTCTCTCCATCCTTTGAGCAGCCTAAACAACCTCGAGGAGAGAGTCGTACTAGTTCACAAGCATTCCTGTTGTAGCTTTAACTTCAGGCCTTGCTGAAACTTTACTATTTGACCTCGGTCAAAAATCCCCTCATAAATCCCTTAAGGCTCGTTCTTGTTTGGAAAGAGAATGGGTCGTTGGGGTGAATGACTAACTCAGTAAGAAAATTATACTAAATGTGATGCATGTAAACTTTTTTTACTTTTCATTTCGAAATATTATTAAATATCAAATGGTTTTCAAAACATATTTTCAAAAAAACTCATTTTTCATCAAATTTCAGAAAATATGCTTCACGAGCAACTGATGTGACATTATTTAAAATGTTGTTTTATACACAGATAACTATATTTAAATATGTTATTATCGTACATTTAACTTTAAAATCATCCTAGTGAAAAAGGAAGGTCACAAAAAGATCTCTCCAACATACTAACATAGAAAGGTGGCATCGCAAAAATCTAGCAGCACCTCATGAGCTAGGAGGAAGATGGAAAGTAACAAGGATATGAACATCCATCCATGTTACCCAAGTAGCAGCAAACTCAGCACAACACTACCTGTAATCTGAAATAAATATATATACCTTGATCAGGTTTAGGTATTCAAAACCCAAATAGTACATCATCACTGCCCTATTATCCATTTTCGTAACCATGGAAACAAGACAACATTCACGAAACAGAAGGTGAATTGTGATATCTTCATGATGCTTTGACTCTGAAAACATCCAAAGTATCACGAGAATACATCCTCCCAAATATGTATATCACAACAATAAAAAAACAATGCTTCAATGGTAAATATGTGAATCATACGTACATATATGTAAAAATATTGATGTGCTGGAGACCAGACCCCGTTGGTTTTTCTATAGATGACAACTCACCAAGATAGGTCTTGTAAAACGATGAAAACAATGATGCAATACAAAAAGTATAAAACTTCTACCTCGATGATTACCATTCCTCTTACGAACAAAAGCAACAACCTCTGGCATCGGATTGAAATCCATGATTTTGTCCGAGCTTAAAACAAAAATCGAATTCATGAACATTTCTTCAAAACACTAAAGGAAAATATGTGAATGGGTTTTATATTGTGACTATAAACCCAATCCAAAACTCTATAAACGGCTGCGAACTTTTGCTGAAGTGACAAAATTTTTTCCAAAATAAAGGTCGTGCGGTTGAACGATCTCCAAGCAGTCGACAACTAAAACTCTTGGGTTGCTCAGAGGTCAACATCAGCAGGTGTCGATCGGTCTAGCTAGCGGTGGACACCTAAAAATGTTGAGTCTAATCTGCGGTCGATTGGTCTTCGGTCGACCTTTGTACCTCTAGAGTTTTTCCCATGGTCGACACTTCACCAAAGCAGTCATCCACATATGTCGACCCTTGGGCAATTCCAGCGATGAAAACTTGCAAAAATTGCCCGTCTTCATCGTTCCTCACTTCCATTCAACTAAACAACTTATATATAATTTAAATCTACTTCAATAAACTAGAAATTATCCATGGATGAGTTTCCAAACTCGAATCCAAATATAATGAAACTCAAAACTTCAAACCTACAAATAGAGAGAAAAACGTACAAAATCTTGAGCTCCTTCACAATAGTTGTTGTTAGGAGTCTAGAGAACAATTCTCTGACCTTGGAATGCAAAGATTCGCACATTGAAAAATAGATCTCTCTCCATTTCTTTTTAGGTGAAAAGAAATAAAGGGGAAGGGTTTTGATGTGGGG
Source organism: Begonia peltatifolia (assembly GCA_022433055.1). Lineage (NCBI taxonomy): Eukaryota > Viridiplantae > Streptophyta > Magnoliopsida > Cucurbitales > Begoniaceae > Begonia > Begonia peltatifolia. The sequence goes on along the minus strand of CM039526.1, from coordinate 2,538,705 downwards.
AGCCATCAATCAATTCAACCAAGTACATGACTGAGTCTTCTATCTTATGTGTTTGTTCGTTTTGTAGGTGATGATTTTGGAGGCCAAGTGGAACAAAGGCCTAGCAAACAAGGCAAAGAGAAGGCCCTTCCACTTGTTGACATGGGAGCAACCATAAGATCAATTCAAGTTAGAAGAAAGAGGCATCCCTCGACCACCCCAAAGATAGAAGGGAATTGATGTTTTCCTTATGACAATTTGTGTAATTTTAGTTTATCATTTCTTTTGATTAATTTTGACATTTTAGTTGCATGATGATTTGTATTAACCGAACATTTAGTGGATTAGAGCGGCATTTGAAGGGGAAAGGACCACTTGACCATTGGAGAGAGAGAAGTTTTGCTAAAAATGGCAAAACATTACATGTACTCGGCTATGGTGTATTGTTGAGTACACCCTCTTTTGGCTCCAACTTTCAGTTAGTCTTTTGACTAACCAGCAGACCCTAATTGTAAGAAAGAGTATGGTAGTTAAACCATCCTTAACCTGCACTTCTTTTCAGTTTGAATGATAGTATCATATGAAGACTTTTTCATCCAAGTTCTCCTTTCATTTTGGTGAGTGATATCCGAGAGAGAGTGAGTTTGTTTGTTAGACCGATTTCTATCTTTGTGAGTATAGTGAAAATCCTTATATTGTGTCATTTTCTACCTCTCCCCTGAAGGTAAATATCCCCAACAAGGGTGCACAAACTCTTATTCACAGCAAAGTAGAGAGTTCTTCATCAAATAAAAATCAAACCCGAAATGTGCACATTTATCACATTTTCAGGCTAACAAGCATCATTTCATCCATAATTTTCCATTCCCAACGGATAAGCATCTGAAATTTGGAAGGTATTTTGTCCACATCCTAAGTAAGTACGTGCTAAAATTGCATCTCATTTGAAGTAAGTAAAAGTTATACCTGTTGCATTTTGGGGTCTTCTCTGCCACTTTGGTGAAAATCAGAAAAGTAAATTTTGTGTTTTATTTTGAGTGCTTTACTTCTCTAAGCTGAAGGAGTGTTTTACTTCCCTAAGCTGAAGTACGTCAGGTTTTCGTTTCTTTTAATAAATAAACCCTTTAATTAATTGATTTAATAAACAAAATATAAATTAATATGTTTTAGATATTAAATACAAATGCTCAAATTTCGAATCAATGAAAACTGAAAATTTTCATAAATCTACTCCGGGGTAAATTCAAATTTACTCTTAATCAATTTCTTCAAGTTTAACCACATGTATAAAACTTTGTATTGTTATAACTAATTTATTTTCACGTGTGAAAATTCTAGCTATCGACTATCGATGTGTCAAAGGTTGACCCGATAGTCATTTATTTGGAACGTTGGAGTTTTTAGAAATTTTGGTCATTTCGTTAATTAAGAAAATTATCGTGTGGTTTGATAAATCTTGAAAATAAGTTATTATATAAGTACTTTTTATCTGTATATTGCTAATAATTGGTGATGAATCAAATAAAATGTATAATTTGTTAGGGAATGCTATAACATCGAGCACAACTTCAACTTTTATTGATTTAGTTATTATTTCTTTTCTTTTAAGAAGATTTATTACTAACTAATAATTATTGCAAATTGATGCTGATATAGAGGATGTTGAATGTCAAAAGTAAAGGAAATGTTACGATTATTCAAATATAAATCTAGAAGAGGAGTTGCTAAAAATACGGAAAAAATCTAAAGAAAGAGAATGTTGTTCCAAGAAAAAGAAAATCTGTTGTGACATTTTGAATTTTGAATTTAGCGACAGAGTAGAAGATGAAAAGAGATAAGAAGAAAAACATAAAGAAATAAAAGAATAATAGCAAAGAGAATAAAGAGGTTTTTGAATTTGAATTTTAAAACATTATCTAATGTGAAAGGAGGGAACTTTGGAAAACTTTAAAAGTAGGCAACAAAAGAGAAATGATATGCACGGGAGAATGAGAACAAAATTCCTTTATCGAATTCTAATACTAGTCCTAGTCCTTATTGTTGCGACATTGGCGTAACATCACATCGCAGAGAATATTTTTCATATGATGATTTCTTCTTCTTTCTCTTCTTCTTTTCTTCTATTAACTAATTTTTCAAGTGGATAAGATGAGACAGTACCGAATGAATTAATTTCTCATGGAATGTTGCAATATTAAGTTGAATAATTCAATCTGTGTTTAATGATTATTTTATTCCATGAATGTCACATGAATAAATATTAGAATTTTTATTTTATATACCATAAAATAGAAATTGAGATTAGTGTTGAATTACTAACTCAAGTTATATGTGTTAATTCTAATTTTCATATCAATTGCTTAAATTCCTTGTGACTATTTAGATAATGATTCAATGAAATTCTAAGTAATATTTATTTTCATAAGTTTAAAAAAGAATATGAAAAAAATTAATCAACTTACTATTTCAAGCCTTAATTCAGTCATTTAATTTAATGTTACAGCATTATTTACAAATTTCGTAGTAAAACAATTATATTGAGGAGAATCGATTCAAAGCCATACTTCTCTAATTTAATTCTCAAATCCATTTATTTAGTATTTTATTCTTATTTTAATCATTAATATTTTTGTTTCATACCCACTTGAATTTATTCAAGATTAATTTTTGATATATTTATTTTCTTGATATTAATATTTTATTTACTACATGATTGCAACTTGCATAGTGTACTTTTTGCACAACATGGTTTATTTGAGGAAAATTAACCTCATGTAGTTGGAAATTTACCTCGAGTCATATATGGAGAAATGTTTGGTTATTAATGGATTAAAGATTTGTGTTTAATATAAGGTAGAGTATATTAAATAAATTAAGAAAATATGGTGTCAAATCTGTAAATAAAAAAAGTTGGATCAAACGGGTTGAAACACTTGTTCTCGCCTCATTTCAGCGCTACCATGGCGGAAGGAGAGGGAGAGAAGGCTTTCTCCGGTTGTAATAACCATCGAGCTTGGGGCTAGAGTTGTGCTCCCAGTTCATTGAGCATCGACTTTGTGACGACATTTCGTGGGTAAACCGTTCTAAACCCTTTGTTTTGGATTTTGTTGTTAGGGTTGAGCTGGGAGCAGATTCGAGCAATGGAGCTTCAATCTGTTCGATCTTTTTGGATATTTGGTATATTTAGAGTATGTGTAGATGTTATTGTCTTTTAGAGGTGAGAAACAGTGGGGAAAGGCGAGTTCCACAAACTCTCCTTCGTTGGAATTGACTCAGAAGTCGACACTTCAAGAGGAGTGTCGATCGATCGTGCATTTCAGCGATACCTGAGAGTTCGAAGGTGTGGACACTTTGAGGGAAGTGTCCACTACTAGGCCATTTGGTGGTTTAATCTAAGAGCTCGAAAGTGTCGATTGATGAGATGAAGTGTCGACCGCTAGTAGACCCAAGAGGTATGAACTGTGGAACGCGTAGAGGAAGTGTCTACCGCGGGTTAATATGAGTGTTAGTAAAAGCATAAAATCCATTTGATAAAAGTAGTCAAAGTATGACATAGTAGTCATCGTCGTGAACTTCGCCGAGACAAGAGAAGTAGTAATCGTCGAGGTATTGATTTTACGTTTTTTGCATTGTATAACATGTTTTTTGAAAACCTTATTTTGGTAAGTTGCCACTTGTAAAAGTATGGCGGGTTCTGGATGCCCGCACGTCGACTTTATACGTATATGTGCTTATGGTTTTCTCATATTTATTTACAACATACCTAATAGTTGTTTTTGTTGTTTATGCTGAGGGGTGATCCTTATTGATACTTTGAGCAGTCTCGACTACAAAGTATCACAGACTATAATGTTACCTCTTTTGTTGCGTGAATGTGGTGTTGTATCTACGTACGAAAAACTGGCAGTAATGTCAATGATGACGTACTCCTTGGGTTCGAATCTCTAAGCCTGATCAGGGTACGTATTGGTTTAAGTTGGTGTTATTGTAGACTGTCGGTCATCGGGCACTCAGGTGATTAGCTACATCTTTGCATCGCTGTCACGGTTTCCTTCGGTCTCATGAGACGTTGTTTGATATTTGAATCATCATCTTTCTGTGATAGTGTGTGGGAGTGGTCCTTGTGTGATACTCCAATTTCACTAGGGACGTTTTCTGTAGAAAACGGTGATGTTATTTTCGTTGTATAGCTATTTATGTATGCTATTTATGTATGAGACACGTTTTATAATTAGCTTACTAGGTCTCGCGCAACCAATTTTGATAAAAGAAGAAGGAAATATGTTTCTTTGATGGTTTTAAAAACTCATACATAGTTTTGAAATGCAATTACATTTTGAAAGAAAGCTAAAAACATATTTGAATCGAGATGCATTAGACATAACTTTTCTACTGAGTTAGTTACTCGCTCCAACGACCCCCTTTCATTCCAGGTAAAAAAAAGAGTGAATAGCTTCGGTGGAGATTGGAGGAGCCTGCTAATATTTTCATTTTTTGTTAGGACTTTATTGTATTTTCTTTGGTAAAAACTTAGTCTTTGATTTGGGTCTCTAACCATAACCGATGAATTGTATTTCTCATTGATTCCATGCACAGTTGGACAATTGTTAAGTATTAGTTTATATTGCACTATTTGCTTGAGATATTACTATGTGAGCTTTGATTGTAATTATTACTAAGACTTCTGCTGTCAAATTTAACATTGGGCAATATGATCGAGTTCACTTTTCAAGAATCAAGTCGCCCGACTTTTTGTTTCTTCTCTGGTCCTTCCTAGGGTCGTGACAACACGATAATTTTAAAAATTACTGGTTTTGTAAAATGGACCAAAAATCTAACGTGGTCGCACCGCGTCAAAATGAAACAATTGATGAAACATTAACTATTAACATCATGACAAATTTATTCAAAAATTAATAATACCATAAAAAAAATAGAGGTTTTTACAAACACAACACAAGCAAATAGGTAGTGGGGTCATCTACAGTTAATGGCACGTTAGCAGCGGTCATCCGAGAAACACAACGCCAACGGTTCCAAATATATGAAATGCGTTGGATGAGTAGGAATGCTCGCCAGATTGTGATGGGGATTGTGATGGGGAGTAGATGGCGATGACTTTATATTTTAGACGAGAGTGCTCATCTGAAAAAGAAAATGAGAGTCACCTCAGCCTTCAGCGTTTAAGGGAATTTTTATTTTTATTTTTTAGTTTTGTTAATATATCAACGATGGATTCATAAGATTGAGATTAAATTAAAAAAATATTAAGAGAAATTAATTTTAAAAGCACTTCTGCGTAAAACCCCATGATTTCCTCCCTCTGTTCCTTCTTCTCACTCGGCGCACGGATTTCTTCTCCCCCCTCGTTCCTTCGTCTTCTTCTTCAACAGCAAGTTTCCCCCACCCCCCTCGTTTATCTTCTTCTTCACCACCCCTCCATCCAATCCAGGCCACCCTCTCTTCACAGGCCAGCACCCCATTCCTCCCCTTTGAAAATTTTACAAGTTATTCATCCTTCTCTTGTAAGTAATTCTCCAACTATTTTTTTCGTTAATTTTCCACTAACGATGTATTTTAGTTTTTTGGCAATTTTAATTCTGGATTTTTGGTTTTTGTAGTTTTTTTAACTATGAATCTTTCTTGAAAAATCAGACTTGAACCAGAGAAATTCTTTTCCTTCTTCTCCGCTCCCTTCTTCTCCATCTATGCTCCAGAGCCTTCAATGTCACCTAGTTCACCCTTCTCGCCATTTCTGTGACAGGGATATTCCCGTTACCACCCTTAAAGTTCGGGATCAAAATTGCAGTTTTCCCTCCATGGCTGAGTATAACCTATTTAGCGTATCCCCTTCTCCTCCTTTCTTCCATGGATGCTGCTTCATCCATACTCAGTGCTGCTATTTCCTTGGTACATACATCTCTCTCGCTCGTCGCGTCCATTTTCCGTGACAATGATTGACGTATTAACTTTACTTTGAGTTCCGTTGTTTCTGTCATTGGCTGGACAGTGTGGGTTATATTCGATAGGAAACTCCACGATGAGGTGATCAAGTGATTCTTCTTCATGGCAATTAATTGGAAGATTATTTACGAACTGGAACATTAGGTGGTTACCCAGGATTTTGATTAATTTCCAAATAGGGAGTAAGTTCTAACGGTGGGGAGTTCTTTATCGTCCATTTTTTCAGTTCTTCTGACATTACTTTGTGTTTCCTTAGACTCGGCGTGTTAGGTTCTTAACTTTTATTTTTTTGAGTTTATCTTATCTGTTTAAGAGTGTGGTAGGGGTGTGCTTAAAAACAGATGCATCAAAGAATATTGTAACAAGCCTGCAGATTAAAATTAATTTATCTATTAGCGTTGGTGGTATACGTATGATGTATTGGATTTCTCCTTGTTGATTCTTCTTTTTTTGGTGTTGTGGTCTATTTATTTTGGAGGTTGTTGGAAGGTTATTAATAATTGCTCTAAACTCTTTCTTTGTTTTTATGGTTCTTTAAATTTGAGAAGACAAAGATATAAGATATTGAGCATAAAAATGTTGCAGTTCCCTGCTTTCATGACGCAGTATCCCTAGTCGATGAGGATGATTCCAAGTTTGCTCTTACTGCCATCTCAGTCTCCTCAGCCCCACAATGAAGACCTCCTGCTTGCCATGGAAGAGTCTGACTTCTAGGAAAAGGTTTGCATTTATTGTCTTTGATTTAAAATTTGGCTTATCTTTGGATCATCTGTAAAAGGTTTAAACCTTTTTGTTGTCTGGGAAAATTTGGAGTGGAACTTAAATCAGTGAAATTGTTGAATTTGATAAGATTGGACATATTAATGCCTTATGATTGTGATGGTCTGCCCTATTTTATGCAAAGACGACCGAATATGTTGTTGATTGTGAGGGTCTTACTAATACTAGTGGAAGTTACACAATCCCACGTCGATTGGAAGAGTTGAAATTAAGTACTTTATAAGTTGAGTTCTCCTTCTACCTACCTAGTATAAAATATTAAAATACTATGAACTCATATTTCATTCCTGAGAAAAATAAACAACGTTAACACACATTCTTTTATTCTACAAACCCATGAATCATCAAGAATAGAGAAACCAAAAAACACACTCCTGAATTGACTTCGAATGGTACGAAAGAAATGATACTCCCCTTCCAGGATTCTGAAATTCAAGGCATGCACATTAGAATCAGACGAAATCAACAGTTGGCCGAAACTCACCAAGATTAGCAACCGACCAGACCTGGTTCAGAAAGACAAAGATCTATCCAACTGAACCAAAACTACTTCAACTTAACCCAATTGACTCAAAGACCTATTTGATTTCGGTTCGATCTGAACAGACTCACTTCCACCAAGTCGACCCAAAATTTATATAGAAAATTTTCATTATAATTTGTAGAGACTTAGATGAATAAAATAAAAGATAGTTGATAATTAAGATTAGTTATTAACAGCAAAATATCTTGTATTGGTAAGAAGAAATTCGAAATTACTCAAACAAGTCATCACTCATACTCTTGGATTGAGGTAAGTAAAATGTAACTGTTTTTTATCTGTTTTGGTCGCTTACCCTACATTACAAGGCTCGCAAGAATTCTCATTCATACAATATTATTTTTTAAATTTTTATGGACAAATATTGTAAATAATTCATTAAAGTGCAATTCTAAAGTGATTATCCAATTCAAATAAAATGATATGTAAATATTTAAAACTAACTAATTAATATACATGAAGTTAGTATACTCGCATAATTCAATATCAATATCGATCTTAATTTCTATGTACTTCTAAACAAATGATTTTTTCACGTCTTTTGAACAACGAAGAAATTAAACATGACGCAAAACAGAAATCGGATTCGCAAGAACATAAATTGTAGGGCTTGACAAATTTCGGTGCAACCTTGTCGATAATAAAAACAAACCCATTGGTTGAATTTATACTTGATTTTTGGACATTTTAACAATTCTGAAGTAAAAGCTGACCCTCAAATTTTAAGGTTAAAATTCAAAGGAAAGCTAAAGTTATGGTAGAAGAGTTGTAACCTAGGTGGAGTCGCAAGGGTGCCATTCTCGTAATGTTGATTTTAGGACCAACTATGGAAAGCCATAACTTATCAATTTAGCAAATTTTTACACGACATTTGAACAACACATAGCATGAGGAATGAGAAATCTCTCCTCCAAAAATCACGCCCAAAGCCATTCGAATGGATTGTTGGTCATAGTAAAAGTGCAAGTTGGTCTACTGACTACTAGAACTAGCCACCAACTTCAAAGGCACCTCGTTGGAACAAAAAGGGGAACTCTAACTTGATAGGGATGACTTTGTAATGATAATCAAGGAGTTGCACCAAACGATTCATTCCAAGTTTCTACCGTAAGGCAAATGGCTAAGAAGTTCAAAAAATCACTTAATGGATTAAGACAGACAAATTTGGGCTAATTCTAGAATAGTTGAGTCCAACATTGATCCACAAAAAGACCAAGACTCAGTCAATCTCATCAAAGCAATCGAAGTAGGTTACAAAAGGCTCTGGGCATGGTGTGCATAGAAATTGATTTCTAGAAAGTTTTCATGATAAATTTTTGGTAGCTTTCCAAAATGAGTCATACTAACTTCCAAATGGATTAATGATAAGCTTGTAAAAGTTAATTTATAGTAAGTTTTCAAATTTATTTACGGTAAATTTTCATAATTTTAACTTTTTTTGAAAGACGTAAATAAATCATTTGTTTAATAGTCCATAGAAATTAAGAGCGGTATTGAATTATGCAAGTATATTAACTTCAGTTAGGTTTGTATTTACGCATCATTTATTTGAATCGCATAATCACTTTAGAATTGCATTTTAATGAATTATTTACAATATTTGTCTATAAAAATTAAAAAAAAATATTGTATGAATGGAAATTCTTGCGAGCCTTGTAATGTAGGGTAAGCGACCAAAAAAAAAAAAAAAAAAAAAAAAAAAAAAAAAAAAAAAAAAAGGTTACTTTTTACTTGCCTCAATCAAAGAGTATAAGTGGTGACTTGTTTGAATAATTATGAGTTTCTTTTTTGCTGTTAATATTTAATCTTAGTCATCATATATCTTTTATTTTATTCATCTAAGTCTCTAGAAATAAAGAATGAAAATCTTCTATATAAATTTTAGGTCGGCTTGGTTGAAATGGGTCTGTTCATATTGAACCGGAATCAAATATGTCACTGTTTGAGTCAATTGGGTTAAGTTGAACTAGTTCTGGTTCAGTGGGATCGATCTTGGTCTTTCTGAACCAAGTCTGGTCGGTAACTAAACTTGGACTAGTTTGAGTTGTCTTGCTAGGCCGGCTCAGTTTAAAGTGACCGGTTTGCTTGTCACTTTTCCCTTCTCCCCTGCTACTGCGTGGGGGAAGTTCGATTCGACGAACAAACTGGTGAGGAGTCGCCCGGGAAAAATGGTCGGTGTTGTCGAGGAAGGTCGCTGACCTTTGGTTGAAGAGAGTGCGATCGAGGTTCAGCAGAGGAGCTTGCCCAGCGGTTTTTTGATGGAGGAGTTTCGGCCGACTGTTTAGAGGTGAGTTTCTTCCTCGGTTGATTTTGTCGTCTGATTCTTGTGTCGATGGCTTGAATTTCGAAATCCTGGAAGGGGAGTTCCCTTTCTTTCTACCTTTCTAAGGCAGTTCAGGAGTGTGTTTTTTTGGTTACATGATGTATTGTGCTTGTTGATTCTCTATTAATTTTTCTCACTTATAGTTTTATCTATATATATTTCTGATAATTTCAATTTTCTCGTTTAAAATGGGTAAATCATGATATGGTGATTGTATTCTATATGATGCTTGCTGAGGCATTGATTCTTCCTTACTGATTCTTTTCTTAGTGTTCCCCTTTTTTCAGTTGTTTGCTCAAGCTTCCATGGATTCAAGTGAAGAAATTCTTGATATATTAACTTGGGATGGAACTTTATCATCATCTGATTTTTGCACCGCTGCTTATGCTTTCATTCAAAAATGGGAAGAGGTCAACCATTCTTTTTCCTCTTGGTCGTGGATTCCTTGTCCTAAAAGATTTGGGGTTGGTTCTCATCAAGTCAGTATCCTTCCTTCTCTCTTTGTAATCAGATTTACCCAAGTTTCAGTAAGATCACAATAGAATGCGTTTTATTTAACTTTTCTTTTATCCTTTTTGTTTGGGCTCGTAGGTAGAAGGATATTTATCAATGGAGAGTATGTTCTTTTCCAACACACATGAGGTTGAACGTCAATGTTAATTAATTAGTTCGCATTTCTGAGAAAAATTGTTATTGTTGGTGACTTTTTTTTTTAAATGTATTAAACAGAAGGTAAAAAATAAAGTAAATTGTTCTAGCAAAGAAGAGTTTGATAGTTCAACATACGAGGACGTCGCCGATAATGCTACTTTGGTATGTGTTTTTATTGTAATTGATAGTTAACCCTTTATACACGTGTAAATTAGCCTCAAATTATGACACCTATTCATAATGATTTGATGAAGTCATTCATGTTCCATTAGTTCTTTAATCATCCCCTTTTGTTTGAAGGTACAAAGTGATTATCTACATTTACATCACTATGATACTCACATAGTGTACAGTGCATCATATAAGGTTCCTGTGCTTTATTTTCGTGCCTATTACAGTGGTACGTAAATTTTTCATATTTAATTATTATTTTACATTTTTTAGATTGCACAATTTTCTTTTTTGATCATCTTGTCATTGAGAATGTCTATCTCTAGCACGATTGAAAATTTTAAACTGTGAAATATAATGTTCAAGGCCTCCATTTATCATGTCAGTGATTTCCTGAAAATGTTATCTGTGTTCAATGAAATTTCTTAGAGTACTTCCTCCGTCCTTGCTAAGCTTTGTAGTTTGTAGTTCCATTATTTCTCATGGAATTAAAGGAAATTGTTCTTGTCTGGCCTGATTTGTTTTGTTTATCATATATGGCTTGGTTGTTGATAAATGATAACGTGTTGATGTTCCATGGACGTCATGATGCTTGAGAAGCATTATTATTCAATGGAAGATGTGACTTCTCAGATACTAATTTACCAATCTCTTAATAATAAAATCATTGGATACCAAATTAGTACAGAAATAATACATACACTAGCAATGCGTGTCATCCTTTGACATCTACTTCGTTTGGTCCACTTTTTCAAAACCATATAAGGAACATGTTTTGATTTGTAAAACACTAACCAGGCGTATGATAGTATGTAGTTTTGTCCACTTGTTCTAAGACTCTGTTATTGGTGTCTTGTAATTGTTATGGTTTTGACACTCGACAGTGCTTTCACAAACCAACCTCAACCCAAAAGACTCGTTTATTTTCAATAATCCCAACATTTTCCCTTGTATTTCAATATGGGTTATGAACGTTGCTTTTCATCCCCCGCCTAATGATTTCTTTGTCACTGTCATATAACAGAATATCATGTAGTGCGTGATCAGCATTTTTATGAAAATCCTTTTCCATCTTCTCTGCCTTGAAAAAGTAAATAATGGCGTCAATGTTTTCTATCATGCACAACTTGTTTAAGGAACTTGTCTTGTTTAAATATGTGCCATTTTTATGTTAGTAGTGTAATTGGCGAGCAATAAGTAACTTATTGTTGATGCTTTTTTTTCAATCTCTAGTGCCTAACGGTGGATGATGTTTGTGCAATTGCGTAGATGGGCAATTATTGTCTATTGATGAAATTAAGGAGAACCTCCCCGATCATTCCAGAAAGAAATTATTTGATTCTAAATGGATGTTTATTACTCAAGAGGTATGCATTTCTCCTTGGTTATCTTTTTATTTACTAAATGAAAACATGGTATCATATTATTTATTTACTTTATAGGCTTTTTTAGAAGAATTGTAAATAAACTCTCAGGTAATGGGTGCTGGCCGTTTGCTTCTTTTTTTCTAAATTTCTGGATTGGTGAAATGTAATCAGTCTCAAACTATTTTATAATATCCCACACTTTAATGACTAATATTTGAAACTATTCTACATTCCTCGGTTTTTTTAGGAGCATCCGTATTTGCATAGACCATGGTTCAAAGTGCATCCTTGTGGAACCAACGATTGGATGAAGCTACTTTTAGTTGGTCAGAAGGAAGTGAGAATCAAACATTATCTCATTTCATGGCTCTCAGTTGTTGCTCAAGTGATTGGACTAAGAATCCCCTTTGAATTAACCAAAGATTTTCATGGGTTGTAGATGATGATCTTTTTTTTTTAATTATTATATTTTTTTTTGAAGAAAAATAGAACTTTGGAGATGATGAATTGCTTGACTGAGCACTCATATTGTAGCATAATTCTTCTTTTTTCATTTTTTGGGGTGATGGTTTGTAATTAAGTTTTGTTATTTATAAAAGCATGTTTAGAGTGTCATCCAACAGTTTTTCAAGTCTTCGAATTCAAAACATATATCAGAACCATAAATTCTAGAATCTATTTTAATATTGCCAATACCCATGATAGTAATGTGGTAAAACTTTCTTTAATTTCTGTAGGTTTATTCTTAATCCTTTCACTATAAACGGGAAAGGAGAGTCTGGATTGGATTAATATGTTTTTATGATGTTGAAGAAAAGAACGTCCTTTTTATCTTTAATCCTTGAAACTCTCAAACCTTTCAAACAACAAGGAGAAACAAACTGGCCGACCTGTCAATCACATGGAATTTAGTACCATAACAATATTTCCAGTGAAGTTGAAGTGCCTCAGCTTGCCATTTATCAACAATGGTTCGTTTTTTTAATTACAAATTAGTTATTTTAAAATCCAATACCCTACTTTGGTAATACTTATTGGCAATAGAATATTATGCAATAGGCTGGAGCCACAATAGTTGCATCAAAAACTAGAAGGAACCTGCCTGCAAAAGACAAAACATGATAGAAACTCTAGTCCTGACCCCTTGGAAAAGTTTCCAATCGCTAGAAGATACCCCAACCTTGGACCAACGCCTACGAGAGAAGCTTCAAGGACTCCTTATTACCACCGACACAAGAAGCTACCCCAAGTTCGGACTGGAGCTGGCAACCCTTTCCAAGCCATCCATAGTCCAATAAGGGCTTGATAGATTGAACCCCGATCTTCCCCATGTTCGGCCCTTCTCTATGATTATCTCAATTTTCTTCCCCAATCGTCGATGATGGGTGAACTGGAATGGGTTCTGACGCTGCCCCCTTGCATGGAAAGCTCAAAACTCCTTGCTGTTGTTGCTTGCTCGACTTTCCCATCATGAGGTCGCTTCTTTGACCCCCTTACCTTGGTAAAAAAAGGGTCTTAAATATGCAGTTTCAAGGCACACTTCAGAGTCACACTAACTTTGGAATGATCTTCAACCATCCGCCCATTGGTACCATGCTAAGCTTCCCTACAAAGATTGATGATCGCAAGTTCCAAGCGTTCAGCCTCGATGATTACCACAATATTGAACTCAATCCTAACATACTTTTCCTCGGCTAAAATCCACTGTGACTTATTGATGGAAGAAGGAGAGCACAAGGCTGAGTAGTGATAACCCCCCGAGTCGCTCATCGTCTGTCTTCTGTTGCAAGAGTTTTATGGTTGTGGTCTATGGGACATTTATGAGTTTTTAAAACTTATCAACGATCGCTGGCAGAATTTTCTTGGAAAGGCATGACGTGTGCCAACGTAAAAAATATCAAGCAACGTCTCCTGCGAGACTTTTACATCCTTTGCCCGTTTGATAGAGTTTTAGAGGATATATTGATGGACTTCACGAGGGCTTACCCCATTACGTGGGAATGGATTTCATCGTAATTGTGGTGGATCGCCTATGTATGCGCATTTCATTGCTCTCAAACACTCTTTCACTACTCAATTGGTTTCTACGGTTTTCGTTCGAGATGTGGTTAAGTTACATGTGTTTTTGAGTCTGATTATATCTGATCGAGATAAGGTCTTCTATACTGATGTGCCAAAGATAGCCATCAACCCATCTCGGCCAAGCCCATGGCCGAGCCTCCTCTCTAATGCATTTGTTCTTTGTGTAGGTGATGACGTTGGAGGCCAATTGGAATTAAGGCCTAACATTCACGACAAGGAGAAGGCTTCCCACTTGTTAGTAAGGGAGCAACCTCATGATCAACTCAACCTAGAAGAAGGAAGCCTCGGCCACTCAAGCAAGAAGAAGGAAATGATGTATTTCCTTGTGACAACTTGTGTAATAGTTGTTAGTTTATCTTTCCTTGAAAACTCGACACTGTAGTTTATTTTGTAGCATGTAATAGGTGAACATACGGTGGGTGTGTGGCTTTGTTTTGGTGGAAGAAGGGTCTAGAAGAAAGGGATATTTGAAGAGAGAGTGAGAGTTCGCCAAAATTGGCAAGGCAAGGAGTCTCCTCGGCTTGCACAATGGCTGAACATTCCCATTTTGAGGCGCCATCTTCAGCTCCTTTAGACCACGTTTTTGTAACCCTAATTGTTGAAGAGAGGGGGTATTTAAACCTCTCTTTGCAGATATGAATAACAACTTTATTACATAAGTTGCAAAAGATATACAAATGACTTATGACCAACTTTATTACATAAGTTATACGTAGATTGACTAACAAAAATTTTTTTAAACATTTTTCAGATTCGTCACCAATATCAGTGATAAGTGTATATTTTACACACTTATTTGTACTATTTTATACTTGATTCGATAAGATTTTCTCAAGTGTTTGAGAGAATTTGACGTTTTTGGTGTAAGTGTGTAGACAAAAAGAAAATATAGCAGGTTAGAATATCAATAAAAAAGATTAGATGATTCAGTAGAAAAATTGAGAAGGCAAAAACAGAAGACTCGCAAATCGATCGCCACATGTAGGCAATCGATCGACTAAAACACGAAGAAAAGACAAATATCCAAAGATGTGCTGATCGATCGGCTAGCAATTGATTGGATATCGTTGAATAAAAAAAAAAAATTTAAATTTTGATCTCAACCGTTGATCATAGACCTCGATTCCTAATTTAGAACTAGGTTATAAAACCAAGGTTAAATGCAGCTTTGACAGGGATCGCTAGAGAGTCGTTTAGGGCTAAAAAAAAAAGAAGATCGTAGAGAGGGGGCTAAAAGCTGAAGACAAAAACTGAAACGAAGCGAGAGTTTCGGGAACTGGAATTAAGCATAGTTTTCTTCCTTCTCCTTCTCCTTTGAAACTAGAACTCTATTATTATCGTTGTTTTTCATTACCTTTAACATGAATTAACTCTATTTTCTATGGCTATGATGTAGCTAAATTGAGAACGTTTAGTATTTTCTTTAATTTAAGTTATTAATTTTCTGTTTCGTTATTGTGTTGAGTAATTTATTCTACTCTTAATGCTTGCGATTATCTGATCAACAATAACATGTTCGTAGAATTATTTTCAAACCTAGAGGAGATAAATAATCGTACAATGAATAATTTACCATGAAAAGGATTTTAGACTAGAAATAGCTAGGACGTTTATGTGATGCTTTGATTTCTCGTTCCTAATGTATTCAATTAATTCTTAGGGTTAGAAACCGAGAGGTAATAATCTGTTAATTGAATAAGTTTGTTATTACTCGAGAGAGATTGATAAATACATTAGTAAAATTGTCATCAACACATAGAAATAGATATTAATGAATTGAATTAGGAATACTAGGTGAAATCATATACCCTAGAGTTTTCTCATATTAATTTTTACAACTTTATTTAATATTTCTGTTATTTAATTTAATTAATTTGCTATATTGTTTTATTTTAAATCAAAAAATTATCAAAAAATTGTTATTCAAATTAAATTGAAATTAATTTTGTTTAATAAATTATAAAGATAGTCCTCGTAAGATCGACTCGTATTTATGTACTGTATTATTTTTACGACACGTCTACTTACGTTAATATTTTTTGCAACAACCGGCTTTACAAATGCAGCTCTTTGTTTCCCAAAAGCATATCTAATTTCTGCTTTTATTATTACGAGAATTATTTGTTAATTTTTAGAAGAATTTTCACTAATATTCAATTAATGCAGATTTATGCTTATGTGGAAGATTTTAATTATTTAGAATACGAGATAGAAGGAAGAATTGATGATTTAAATAAGTGATCTAAAGGATTGAAGAAATCAAATGTTGAGATATTCAAGGGTGGAATGAGAAATTATGTTTGCACAATTTACGAAACTGATACTTCGTGCGCCAAAGGAAAGAGTAAGAGAATATTAGAAGTAAGGAGAAAAAAATATCGAAGCAGAGGAGAGAGGATAAGAAAAGGAGATCCATCAGTGGTATGGAACCAACAGTGAACTATTCTTTTTCTTCTCACTTTTATGTCAGACATTATGATTTATCTTTTTACAAACTAAATTGATTTTTTTTTTAAATCTTAAAGTTTGGTGTTAAAAAAAAAATCTTAAAGCTTAAATTTTTTTAAAAATTCTTAAAATTTACTATTTATCAAGTCAAATCAAAATTCAAAGTATCGAAAATAAGAAAAACAAACCTTGCATGGCGACCGCTGGAGTGACCTCTCTAGAGCGGCCGACCGGTCTAGTTGGAACGGGCGGCCTCCGGTTGTAAACTGGCAAAACTCATGACTTTAACACAGATTTTGTTGTTTAGCACAGAGGCTGGATAGTGTAACTGAACTGGTGACCAAAGTCATGGGATTTGACGGTGCGGAGGCTGGCCGTTCAGTTGAACCAGTCAACCTCCGTGTTAAACGAAAAAATCCATGACTAAAGTCAGGAATTTTACTGTCTTACAATTGGAGGCCGGCCGATCTAGTTGGACCTGCCGACCGCTCTAGAGAGGCCACTCTAGCGGTTGTCATGCAAGGTTTATTTTGTCTATTTTTTATATTTTGAGATTTAGTTCGATGAATAGTAAATTTTAAGGTTTTATTTTTTAAAACCAAACTTCGAGGTTTAAAGTTAAAAAAAAAAAACCAATTAAATTTCAATTGGGTAGATGAGAGAGAACTGAAACAATAATTTCTTCTGGAATGTTATGATTTTATGTTAAACAATTCAATATATGCTTATTGCGATTTTATTCCATGCATGCCACGTAAATAAAGATTAGATTCTATTTTTACATACCCTAAAATAGTAATTTGAACTTGTATTGAATTGTATGAATGATTTAACTCAAGTGAGATATGTTAATTCGAAATATTATCATATTGATTGCTTAAATTATGTGACTATATAGAATAGTATTTATTGAAGTTCTAAGTAATATTCATTTTTCATAATTCTGAAGGATATTATAAAAATAATTAATCAAGTCTTGATTCAAATAAAATTCTTTAATTCGTTTAACTTAATGTTAGAGCATTACCTATAACTTTTGTAGTAAAGAATTGTTTGTGAGGGAAATCAATTCAAAGTCATATTTCTCCAATTTGTTTATCAAAATTGAATTTATTGTTATTTTAAATCATAAATTAATCTTTGAATCATTGATTTCATCTCCAATTTAATTTATTCAACAATTAATTAGATTTTGACTATATTTTGTCCCTGTGAAATTGATATTTTATACACTACTTGATTGCGATATGTGCACTTGCGTGTTGTTTATTTTCACACAATAAGTTTTTGGCGTCGTTATTGGGGACAAAACTTTTTAATTCTTGAATTTTGTAGAATTAAGAAAAAGACGAGAAATAGCCATTAAAACATGAGCAAAGATCCATAACTATGCTGAGCATTCATGAAAAAACAATTGAGAATATAATCCACAACGAGAAAGATATATTGATTTCCATACAATGAAAGGAAATGTCTTATGAAATCAATGTTCCAAACATCAAAAGCTCTACTTCTAATATGTTGTTTAAAGACATTTCATGTTTTTGCGAGATGTTACCTGCCACAAGATTTAAAAAAATTATTAGCATTCTAAAATAATGAAATCTTGTACAAACCTAATTGTAAGACTTTTGAAGCTGCGGATTCCTTCAAAGTGCCTTCCATATGGTGTTGCATGACAACGATGCATGTGATGACTCGAATGTGTACGTATGATCACGATTGTGGGGCAAATCTCGGGTTGTGGGAAAACCTTGGGACCTAAGCGAGTGTAGGCAAATCCAGAACTCGAGTATAGGAAAATCTCGAGTCGTAAAAAGGAGGTTGTCACAATCCCACATTACTTGGGAAGGATATGGAAATGAAACATATGTAAGGAAACTCTCCCAAGATAGTAAGACGCGTTTTGAAGCACAATTGACAACGGATTCCATAAGAACTCTGAAGTTAAAAATGTTCTGGCTAGAGCAGTACCATATTGGGTGAATCACTGAGAAGTCATCGCCAAATACATCTGTGAGGGGAGGATATTGAGTTACAACCCAATCCTCAGAGCAGACAATTTCTTACTGGAAAAAAAGGGTCATTATAAGTGATATCAGAGCCTGTACCCAACCATAAATGTGACCAACGAGGACGTTGGGCCCACGAGGGGGGTGCTTGTGATAACCCGAATGTGTACATATGAGAACGATAGCGAGGCAAACCTCGGGTTGTAGGGCAAAACTTGAGACCTAAGATGAGTGTAGGTAAATCCCGGACTCGAGTATAGGCAAATCTCGGGTCGTAAAAAAGGGGGTTGTCACAATTTCATATCGCTTAGAGAGGTATATAGAAATGAAACATATGTAAGAAAACCCTTCCAAGATAGTAAGACGCGTTTTGGAAAATAATTGACAATGAATTCCATAAGAACTCTGAAGTTAAAAGTGTTCCAACAAGAGCAGTATTGTGCTGGGTGACCAACTGAGAAGTCCTCGCCAAACAAATCTGTGATGGGAGAATATTGGGTTACGACCCAATCCACAGAGCATACAATATCTTAATGGGCAAAAAGGTCGTTATACTACAGCATTGCTGTGGATTCGATTTCTGAAATACATCTTCTTAATATTTGATCAGCACATTGCTTAAATAAATATGGATCATCCCAAAAGTAACTTCGGACATCTTTTAAAATCTTTTTCTTCTGCTGATATTGAAAATCAAAAGGAATAATATCACTCGCAATATAATTGATAATATCAGCGTACTAGGGTACTTTTGTAATATTCAGCAGCTTTTCATCAGAAAAATAACCTGCTATGGGTATTTTCTTTGTGCATTCTTATTCTATTTCTACATAAACAAGTGATTAGTAAGTTGATTCTTACTTCCTTTCTGATATCAAATTTTTAAGTTAAATTCCTAGAGTAACAGAACCCATATGATCAATCTTAACTTAGCATCTTTCTTTGAAATAAAATATTTTATACCTGAGTGATTTGTTTACGAAATCACTTTTGTTCCAATCAAATATTGTCTGGAGACCAATTTGGATTTGTGATTACTAGAGAAGATATAAGTTTTTGTTTCAGTTCTGAAAATGCCTTGCAACATGCTTGATCAAAACAAAATGCCTTGTTATTTTCCAACAGCAAACAAGGAGGTTTTGAAATCATCGAAAAATCCTTAATAAATGTTCTATAAAAACTAGCGTGACCAAGAAAACTCCTAATTGCCTCTACTGTTTTTGGGGGAGAAAGTTTCTCAATCACTTTAATTTTTGCTTGTCAACCTCGATTCCATTTTTAGAAACACGATGACCGAGCACAATGTCTTCTGTTACGATAAAATGACATTTTTTCCATTCCAATACTAGGCAGTTTCTATGCAACATTATAACACAAACTCTAGATTCTTCAGACATGCCTTAAAATAATCACCCACTACTGAAAAATCATCCATGAAGAATTCCAGAAAGTATTCTATCATGTCTCAAAAGATAGACATCATGCATTGCTGAAAGTGATGTGCCCTGAGGACCCTTCACAAAGTTCCGAGCTAAGGAGTTTTATAATGCCTTTGTTTATTTTATAGGTGTCTCTTTCCTATCTTGGAATAGATTTCTAGTTCAATACACAAAAAAGAGTCTATAATAACCCGAAAATTTCTGAAATTTAAATTTGTTTCCCATTAGAATTTTTCTGGGAGTTTTAGTGGAAAATTTATTTTACAAAGCTTGTAATTTAATTCGTAGAAGAATTTATGAAATTTTAAAATCGGAAGGACGTAAATTTAACAGGATTACGAGCGATTAGATACAGGAGGGCATTTTGGTAATTTGTATATAAAAAAAATGAATGAAAATCAGAATGGCTTGACGAGGAAGCCATTCTGATGAAGCCATTCTGATTTTCCTCTTCTGTTGTTCACCCGCAACGAAGAACCGAGGACCCGAGCGATCAGCCAATGGTCGACGACCGTGCAAATGGAACCAAGGGTGCGAAATGGAGAGTTCTGCCAAGCTGAGCACGCGTGAACCGGTTTTTCTGTTCAGAAGACCGAAGGTGAAATCTCCTCCCCTGTTTCGATTCTGTTCGGCTGTGGAGTTACTCGTTTTTCTTGGTTTTTTGTGAAGTTGGCCAAGTGTGTGTGTGTGTGTGTGTGTGCGCGCGCGCGCGCGGCGCGCGCGTGCGTGCACTTAAGTTGTGCACTGTTAAGGCTGAAGCTCAGTGAGAACTGAGAGGGGTTGAACTTGGTTGTTTGGTTTTGAACCGGATTGTTCAATTAAATGTAAGTTGGTGTTTAGATGAATGATTTTAGTGGATTAGTGTAGAATTACGTGGGAAATGTTGAGAACCGAGAAGGGGAGAGAATTTTTGGTTCGGCCAGTTCTGTTTTTGGCCGTTTTGAGCTAGTTTAGGTTAATCGTTTTAAATTTTTTTTTATTATGTTAAATTAGGTTGATAGAGGAGCGTTAGCCGCCAAAATAGTTTGATTCCGATATCCGACGCAAAAGTTATGCATGTCGAAAGTTTATGTCAAATTTTACACCGAGTCGGTTTAGCGAGCGATTTGGTTAGTTTGTGGTGCGTTAAGTTAGTGGTAGTTGTTTTTTAGCGTAAGTTATGCGTTGGGTTGGAATTTGACAGATTTTGGTTTTATTTTAGGTTGAGGTGTTTTCGGTGAAATTGTGCACCAAGCGAGCTTGAGACGCCAGATAAGTAATGTATGCATGTGTTTTGCCTAGGTGGGCCTACACCGTGGAACTTTAGGATTTATGTTGTTTGACTGTGATATGCGTGCGTATTGTTTGACATCCATCATGTTTTAAAAAGGGAACAAAAATAGTTTGACGCATGTTTTGAGTAGATGTTGATGAGATGCATGGCGGTGGTACCGCGGATCCTGCTCTGGGAGTGGACCGGTGCTTAACCAACCGCGAAGTCTGCACAGGGAGTGGGCCGGTTAAGCCGCCACGTGGCGAGTATGTGTTGAAGGTGAGGATGATGGACAGTGGCGCCACGGCTCCTACTTGGGGAGTGGGCCGGTGTATCACCAGTCGCGAATTCCGCTCGGGAAGTGGGTCGGCTGGGCTGTTGCGAAATGTGTGTGTGTGGCAACTGTGGCCTCGTTGTTGGGGAGTCTAGGACGGTGGCGACGCATCTGGGTTTAGCGTGGCGCGAGATTCACCCTCACCATGGTGTGGTTGCTGTGAGGTGGTGCGTGTGTGTGGTTTGTGGGCCTCATTGCTGGAGAGTCCGAGACGGTGGCAACGTGTTAGGGTATAGCGTGGCACGAGGTTTACCCTCACCCTGGCATGATTGCACTACTCGTCACAGATTTTGACAACATGAGCGTGAGTGTAGAGACTGCATGTGATAGGATTGTATTATCGGTTTTCACTTTCATACTGCACTACTTAGTGAGCGTTAGGCTTATAATGTGTGTTCTATGGTGTATGTGCAGATATTGTTGCTGATGAGCCCCGAGAGCCTAGTTCTGAGGCGTAGGACGGTTGGCGGCGTGCGACTGAGGTACTGGACGGCGGACTGTTAGAGCGACCCGACCCGTGAAGGTGGTGAGTTTTGGGTGTGGTTTACGGGGTTTTATTTTCTTGATGTATTTTGGGGACGATTC
The DNA here is from genome assembly GCA_022433055.1 of Begonia peltatifolia. Lineage (NCBI taxonomy): Eukaryota > Viridiplantae > Streptophyta > Magnoliopsida > Cucurbitales > Begoniaceae > Begonia > Begonia peltatifolia. The sequence goes on along the minus strand of CM039526.1, from coordinate 2,516,777 downwards.
GATTTACATGATGTATAGTGTATAGAGGTACGTTATAACTTATATGTTTGAGCATTGTGTTGCTCTGTACTGGAGATTTTCTTCATCGATAATTGTTAGTTTTATTTTTTTTCCACTCTGTTTTTCCTTTGGTGATTTTCTGGATAAAATTTGGATGGATACTTTCGGAATTTTCTGGTGAACTGTGTGTAGGGTTAGAGTTTTTGGGATAGCCAATTTTTAGGCGTTACTCTGCCGAATTTTCGAGAGAAAATTCAGAAAATCGAGAGGATACAGAATAGGTCAGGGTGCGCGTGGTGAGGCGCGAAAGGAGTGGCGGTGTGCAAGGGAGCGTGACATCGGGCAAGAACGTGCGCGTGGCCGCACAGTGCGGAGGCAGGGTGCGTGGGGCACGCGGCGCTGTGGACGTGAGCGTGACGCGGCAGCGTCGAAGTAGAGATGTGTGTGTGCCAGGCGCGCGAAGTTGAGTGGGAGCGCGTGCGGTGCCTTGTCAGGCGTGCGCACGGGGCGTGCGGCGCTGCTGCTGTTGTGGTGCGCGTGGGGTGCAGTGGGCGCATAGTGTCTGACCCGAGAGGCATGCGGGGAGTGTGTCGGACTCCTTACTGGAATTTCAAATCTTGTCGTTCTATTTTAAAACTCTTTTAAATTGTCCTTTTCTGCTGCGTATTTTATATTGAAGATTTAGGTGTTCCCTTTTCGGGACGCGAGTTATTTTCGAATCGAGTCGAAAAATTTTATATTCACAAATGCTATTTTGAATATGATTTGAAAATGAAAGTGGTATTAAATTAAGCGAGTTCACGTCGAGATTTTGAATGTCATAGTGTATAATAGTAGTGAGCGTACTGAGAATCGTGTAGGTTCTCAGGGTGTGACAGAGCAAAGCGTTCAGATAAGTGGAAGTTCAAGTACAAGTATAGAACAAATTGTGGACTTTACAAATCTACCTACAACCCAACCCTCGTGGAGTATTTGGCATTTTCACAAACCAAGACAATCTTATATGAAAAAGTGTTCTTCATAAAGATTGTAGCTAAATTCTCTAGTTTACCAAAATGTGGTTTTGCTTAAAAATTACAGTTTGTTTGCTTGGTCAAATGATCCCCTAAAAAAGGGCATCATTAGTTTAATAGAAACCCAATCTCTCTTTCTCTCTTTTTAGCATAGTTAGTAAATTTTGATGTGAAGATCGATGAGTGATTATTTATGTTTTAGGTTGAAGCATTTTTGGCGAAACTGTGCGTCGAGTGAGCTTAAGACGCCAAGTAAGTAGTGCATGTATCCGTTTTGCCCAGGTGGGCCTACACCGTGGAACATTAAGATGTTTGATTGTGATGTGCGTGCATATTGTTTGACATGCATCATGTTTTAAAAAGAGAATGAAAATGGTTTTGAACATATTTTTAGTAAGTGATGAGACGCGTGGCGGTGGTACCGCGAATTCTGCTAGTGTGTGGGCCGGTGCGTAACCAACCGCGGATTTCGCTCAAGGAGTGGGCCGGCTAGGCCGTCACGCGGCGTGTATGTATCAACGGTGAGCATGATGGACAGTGGCGGTGCAGATCCCGCTCGAGAAGTGGGCCGGTGCAATACCAGTCGCGGATTCCGCTTGAGTAATGGGCCGGCTGGGCTGTTGAGGAATGTGTGTGTGTGTGGCAACTGTGGCCTAGTTGCTGGGGAGGCCGGGATAGGGGCAACGTGTCAGGGTGTAGTGTTGCGCGAGGTTTACCCTCACCCTGACGTGGTTGTTGTGTGGTGATGCGTGTTTGTAGCTTATGGGCCTCGTTGCTGGAGAGTCTGGGACGGTGGCGACGTGTCAGGGTGTAGGGTGGCGCTAGGTTCATTCTCACCCTGGTGTGGCTGCACTACGCGTCACAGATATCGACAACATGAGTGTGAGAGTAGAGACTTCATATGATAGGATTGCATTGTCGATTTTTATTTCTCGTATCGCATTACTTACTAAGCGTTAGGCTTATGATTTGGGTTATATGGTGTAGGTGCAGATATTGTCGCTGGTGAGCACCGAGAGTCTAGTCCTGAGGCGTAAGACGGTTGGCAGCGTGCTACCGAGGCACCAGATGGAAAATTTATTAGGGCGATTCGACCCATGAAGATGGTAGGTGGTGGCTAGACTGCTTGGGTTGTTTCTTTTGTTGTGTCGGGATATCTAGGTGATTGGACGAGTTTGTATAGGCATCGCTTGTATAGGAGTTCATAGAGTGTTGCAACATCTTGGTGACGTATGTATACTCTTTATATGTAAGAGCTTGATAATGCTCTATACTGTGAATTTTTTTCATTTGGTAGTTGATGGATTGTTGTCGTTTTTTTTTTAACTCTGATTTTGTGGGGATCTCTGGATAGATATTCTGAAAAGTTTTGGTGAATTGTGTGCAGCTTCAGATTTTTGGGATAGCCGATTTAGGCGTACTCTGCCAAAATTTCGCGAGAAGAGTTGGTAGGTCGGGGTGGTACGGATTAGGTCGGGGTACATGCGGTGAGGTGCGAATGGGAGTGGCAGAGTGCGCGGGGCACGCGGCCCTGCAAGTGCGCGTGGGTCGCACGGCGTCGGGTGAGGGCGTGCGCACGGACGCGCAGTGCAAAGGCAGGGCGCGTGGCTCGCAGGCCGAGTGGGCGCGCGGCGCCAGGTTGAGTGGGCGAGCAAGCTTACGCGGCGCGCGGCGCAGAGCCATGGGTGTGCGACACTGCTACTCAGGCGCGCGGTGCCGAGCCGGGTAGCGCGAGACGTGTGTCAAGCCTCATTGCTGTATTTTTGGGTCTTGCTGCCTTTTTATTTTATGTTTTAAATGTTTTCTCTTCGCTGCAAATTTTCATATCGAGGATCTTACATGTATTATTTTTGGGCGTGATTCACTTTTAGTAAAGTTGAAAATTTTCAGACCTTACAAGTATTCTTTTAAACAAATTAATTTGGTAAAAGGGTGTTGTCGGGTTAGAATGTGTATGAGTGAGTTCACGTCACAGCCGGGGTGGTCGGGAGGCCCTCTGGTTCTGTGACATTTATGGTGTCACAGAGTTGCTGTTGCATAGGGGGTGTGACAATGTGTGTGTATGTAAGGATTTTGAGTCATTTTAAGTCGTTTCAAGTTGTTTTGAGTCGATTGGAGTCGTTTTGACGTATGGGTGAATTTTAAACTTTTAGTAATCATTTTTATATATATAGTGGATTTTGAAATTGAGTGAGAAGTGTAGGTTCGGGTTTTAAAATTTTGTCCGTTATTTTTATAGAGAATTTTCTGTCAAGGATATTGATGCAAGGTGTCAACCGGTATCCATAGGTGTCGACCAAACTAGGTAGATGTCGACCGCGGGGATCGACCTATGGAGACAGAACCAAACCTAGTGTCGATCGGTGTATATAAATGTCGATCGGTTAGTGTAAAAATGATAAACGTGTCGATCATAGAGTTCGATCGGTGCAAATAGAGTGGATCAGGGTGTCGACCTATGAAAGCAACTGTCGACCTGTTAGTGAGGTGAGCATAAAGGTGTCAATCGCAAGGTTCGGCCAGGGCGAACAGATGAGATTAATGTGTCGACCGGTACAAATAGAGGCAAATGAGGTGCCGACCTGTGTATATGTGTGTCGACCCCTGTGTGCATGACGGGTCAAGTGTCGATCGAAGGTTTTAGTGTAGTGACCCGAAAACCCTCACGGTTGTTGATACGCTCTCTACTACCACACCCACAAATACGCTCGGAAAAATTCGAGTAAAAATTTAAAACTTAGTTCCTCGACTTAAACGATATTTTTGAAAATATTTAAAATCGTCGCAGCGGAAGACTTTAATTAAAATCAATTTAAATAAAATTTCAAGTTTTAAACACTAAAAGACATTTTCGATCGACCCCTGTAAACACCGGTCAATACTTCCATCTATTTTTCACTACTGGTCGACATTTGTATGCATCAGTCGACACTATATTTCTCTCTGTTTGCGTCGGTCGATGCTTAAGGTCGACACTGCCGTTTATTTTACACTACCGGTCGACACTTTCATGCACCGTTCGACACTTCATTTATCTCTGTCCACGTTGGTCGATCCCTGATATCGTCACTTACGCTTATTTTACACTATCGGTCCACACTTCATTACTCTGTGACCGCCTAGGTCGACCTAAGCGGTCGACACCTACAGAGTTTGATCGACCCCCTTACATGCAGGTCGACACTCTGTACGCATTTTCCCATTAAGCGGTTGACACCTTCTAAATACTGGTCGACACTTGCTAGGTTTATTGATCACTCAGCCTATAGATCGACACTTCCTTCACTGAATTTTGGCTAAAAACCTTAATCTTTCAAAGAAATCACCGAAATTCGACTCAACAATAAAATAACAAAACGTACACTTTTTCATCAACTCAAAATCATTATTTACATAGGAAAATGACTGTTAAAGTTTGAAATCGGTTTATACATCCATATGACTCCAATCGACTCAAAACAACTAAAAATGACTCAAAACGATTTCGACTAACTCGAATTAACTAAACTCCCTCACATGCCCTAACCATTGTCAAAACGCCCCAACAGCTGGCCAGACTGTCCACGAGCGCACTTCTCTAACAATCTCCTAGTCCTGGTATTGCTCAGGGTACTCACCAGCTACTGCTTCATCACCTACATCACAGAACTTATCTATTAGTTTAATGCTAAGTAAGTAATGTAAATAAAAACTTAAAACACTGAAAACAAACACATCCTAACATATGTAGTTTTTACAATTTTGTCTATACTTTCGTTCTCGTCTCTTTCTTACGTCTTATTTATCTTCTTATTACTGGGTTTTTCTTTACGTGCTAGATCAAGGTAAAACATCTCGCGGTCCACCTCACGGGACAAGGCCAACCTCGATCTAGTAAAGTAACACACCTCGCGATCCATCTCTGGGGACAAGGCCACCACATAAAGCGGGGGAAGAAGTGATACACCTCGCAGTCTACCTCTGAGGGCAAGACCACTCAACCCCACCTTCATTATCTTCTTACGTACATTTTCATTTTATGTGTCTCATCCTATTGTTTCATTCGTAAAAACATGGAAATTCATTTTCATTTCGTTCTCATACTTTAAAACTATGATGCATAATCATTAAAGCATAACATAAAATAAACGTATATGCATCCTACCAAACTGTGATGTAGACCCGAAGGTAAAATACCTATTGCACTACTTAACAATTCGTAACTCGAAATTCGTAGCTCGCTCGCTAAACTGGGAAACCTATAAAACCACACATTTATCAGCTATACTTTCCTTTCAATTCATAAAACTTTAAAGGGAATCACAATTTTACATTTAATTTATCTAAACCCAAAATTCAACTCTTTTTCTGACTATCCTTCGGAAATTCGTAACTATCACAATACTCGTCTGATTTGGACGATTCGAAATGCTACGGACCCCTGAGCATGTCTAATTCTTAACAGTCTAATTTAATTCCTAATCCAACACTTACAGCTTGGCCGAATGTGGCCAAACAAAAACCGTTCCATAATCCGAGTATTCGGTTATCTAAACGCTCAATTTTCTCCATAAAAACTCATAATATATTCCTACTTCTAGGTTAAACACCAATACACGGATAAAAATCACTATAAATCTTCAAATCTCGTATCTCCTTTCTAGATTTCACCAAAACTACCAAATACTTCCTTTTCACTTTTAACAATCAAAACAACTAAAATACTAACTATCTAATAAGAACTAACTAAAACTTACCGTTGATTTAAAGAAACGCAGGAGAACCGAAGAGAATCGTCAGTGAAAGAGAAACAACGAGGGAATGGGAGAGCTCCTGCGGGGGGAGGGAGGGGAAGAGCGAGAGTGGCTTTTTGCCTCTTTCACCTCTTTTTTATATATAAAATTATATTATTAATATAATTAATTTTAATTATTATTTCGTCTTCAACCCTTAATCGTTTAATAAATTTGTTATTTGGTTCGTCTCCGATTGGATTCTTAGAATTTTCTTTTCTCCATTAACCTCAAAATAATCTTATATTTAATGGTAGAAATTCTCCGCTCTCAATTCGATTAAAACTCTGCTAATTACAATTACGTAAATTTGAAAAATTGTTCTAGCGGAAAAATTCTGGGTGTTACATTTAGAGGTCGACCGAAAATTCCTTTTCAATGTTTTAAAATTTTGAAATTTTATTTAAATCGATTTTAGTTAAAGTATTCTGTTACAATGCTTTTAAACGTTTTCAAAAATGTTGTTTTAAGTTGGGGAAATAAAGTTTTAAAATTTTCACGAATTTTATCCAATTTTATGCGTATGGTTAGCGACCGAGTCCAGGGACGAATTCGGAGTCGCTACAATGTTGGTATCAGAGTGAACCGAAAACTAGTGGGTTTCGGGGCGCTACACTACGCATGGTGAAATTGATTATTATTCATAATAATAGTGACATACGTTACCCCCTGTGACTTTAAAACTATTTTAAAATCATAAATAATTATAAATTGAATCATTAGTATAAAAGAGAATATTTTTTTATAAATATGTATTTTTTCAAAATATAAACCAGTTATACTAAGAAAAATATTAGATTTAGATTATTGAATAATAAAAGAAAATATCTTTTGAGAAACGTTTTTACTCAGGTACTGCCGTCTGGTCTTAACAGTATAAACTCAGGATCAAGTACGTTTTGAAGACTTTGAAACCGTCGAGTCTTTTCTGAATATTTGTTCACTTAAATTCTGTGATGTGTGAGCGTGCAACTTCCGACAATAGCACATTCTTATATTTGTGGAGAGACACGTTCTCAACATATGAGACGCTTCTTTTCGATCTTTGAAAATGTTTTAATTAAATGTGGGAAAGGCCACACTTTTTCTTAAAGGGATTGGATCTTTATCTCTTATTTTTTTATCCTTGTAAAATCATATTTAACAATTTTATAGATCTAATTTAAAAAAAAATATTTCATATTTATTTTAATAAAAATTAATTTTAAAAAAAATCAATTTTATCTAGTCAAATCTATTAGATTTAACTGACACTTAATTTATATAATAAATCAATTTATCGATTTATCATATAATATAAAAATAATTTTTAGAATATATTTATGAAAACTATTTTTCAATATAATTTCATTGAATGAGATTCTATGGATCTAATTTTTAAGTTTTAAACATATTATAAGTCAATTATAGATTAAATCCATTCTTATAAGATCTTTCAGATCTACTTTTATTTAAATTTTAAAAATTAAATTTAATAGTTTGTTAAATAACTAATTTCAATTTAAATTTGAAGATGAAATCTCATCTAATGAGATTCTTCAAATATAATTCAAATCACTTAAAACAATCTCATCTAATGAAATATTTTATTTTGAATTCAAAATAAAAAACTATTTATATATTTTGCATAATAATATATTAATTTGAGTGTTTATAAATAATTAATAATTTATATATTTATTCTTGTAACATAGAAATTAAATAATGATATAAGATTACAAAGAGATCGATAGACCTATAGTTTTAAGCTTCAATAGTATTTATTAATTAATATAAACTATTTATATTAAATAACACAATTTTACTAACTCTATAGTAATTTTACTAAATACCTAGAATTGCACTTTTAAAACTATAAAGTACATTTACTTAAAGTAACGTCCATTAATACAGTCATTATATATGTATTAATACTCTATTAAGATTTTTAATTGAGCTATATAAAATATATTAACTTCTCATATTACATTTTTATTATTGACTACCATTAGTTTTTGATTGAATAATTAATTTATAATATTTATGAATTTACGCGCTAATTATTGAATTCATGAATTAACAAACAATGGAATCTTGTATTATGTATTTTATTATATCAATGTTATCATTTTTAACTATTCATTTAATTTATTCTTTAAATACAAAATTTATGTAATGTAATTTATACAAAACTTTACCGAGTAAATTAAATAATAAATTAAAATGAAATAGGAATATACTAAATACGATGAATTAAGATCATACATATATGACAATCATTATGATCAAATTAATTATTCTTTATTTAACAGATATTATAATAACAATATAATTTCATGATGCAAACTTCATATCGAAAGGACTTGGGACCCGACAACAACGCGAAATAGTTTAAAGAAACGCCTTTCCGATTCAATAATAAAGAAGGAACTAAGACCTCAATCGAAGAATTTGATAAAATCGTAGTTATCAAAACAGGAGTTTGACCCGACCCACACCTGTTGGCTAAACTGAAACTATCAAAACAGGAGTTTGGCCCAGACCAAACTCCTTGGTAAGAACCAAAGTTATCAAGCGAGATTTTTCAAGCGTGGTATGTCACTGTTGTAGATTCTACCATCTGAAAAGTATATATTTTTCTTTTCAAAAAAATTTTATCATACCACGACTTTTTATTATACAATGTTGTCAACGTATCGCAGATCTATTTTGCCATTATCATTTCTGAGATATTTGATAAAATTCCATCTGTTAGAGTAAAATGCAAAATAGTCATTGCATCCTCATCAGTTTTGTTCTATTTCTCATTTTCAACGTTCGTAGGTCTGTCGACAATGATCATAGCACAACCATCTCTCCGTAATAGCGTTTTCATTTTTAATTTTCACAAAAAGAAATTATTTCCGTTGAATTTTTTCATTTTAATATTTCCGGCCATAATAACCTCTAAAAAAATTTTCTGATGTAGAAGATCAGTTAAAAACCTCAACCATATAACATATTATTTAAAGAGATTACCTGTTCTCTGATACCACTTGTTGAGAAAAATAATAAAATTCGGCAGGAACGATGATAACAATATCACTGCTAGCAGTACGAGAAACGATAACATATGTGATTCGAGAAATACCAGGAATATTTTTACACACCGTTAGATTATAACGGCCAAAAAGTAAGAGAAATAATATCGAAAAATGAACACCAAGAATTTTACGTAGAAACCCAAATCGGGAAAAAACCATGGGGACTGAGTTCAGAAAGATCTCACTATAAAAAATAGTATTTACAATATTTTTCTAGATATCGAATGATGTAGAAAATATTCATTAAGAGAAATAACCATTATTAGAACTCTCAATGTGCACAAAAACACCACACCTATTTTTCTCTCACTCGTTCTTTTCTTTCTTTCCAAAATAATCTTCACTATTTCTCTTTCTCTTCTCAGAACTGATTTTCTTGTTCTCTTTTGGATAGAATATTTCACTTCTATTTGGATGATTTTTCTTTACTCAGTAACTCTATATTTATAGAGAAAATTCTTCATAATAGCAGGAACTCTATATTTATAAAAAAATTCTTTATAAAAGGACAAAACATCACAAATCACGCAGAAGAAAGTTTAAATTTTTTTTCTGCGTTTCATTTATGACGTAGAGAAGTAAAATTAAAATTTTCTTCTTTATTAAATGATGTGAGTCTCTCATCATTAAAGAGGAACCCCACAAGAAGAGAGTTTTACGAGGAAGTTGGGTGTCCCAACCACCTTGCAATTAAGAGGCTGTTAATCTACGGTGCAAGGCTGAAGATCCTGGACCTCAGTAACAACAAGATGATATACATGTTTTCCTCTTGGCTCGAAGGCCTTCCAAAGCTTAAGCTTCTGAACCTTCGCTCCAATGGACTCCACGGCGAAATAAAAAACACATGGTAGAGTCAGCAAATGAAAAACAACTCTTCTGAAGAGAATAAAAAATTAAAAGGCAATCGCACAAATCACATGTAAATAATTAAAATATTTAACCGAGTAGTTTAATTTATTAACAGTGCATAGTTTGATTTTATGTGGTCGTCTGTATTTGAAATGAGTGTAAAATATATTGCGAAACGGACTATCTCGATTTCACACGAGTGTATGCAAAATTGTTTATAATTAAAATACAGTCGACCGCATCTGAGTTTAACAACGAGGCAATGGACTAATTAGCGTAGGATAATTTAAAGATTTGTTTTGGTATAATATATAGTCTAATATTTGTTTTCTCAGTTATTGTTTAATTTTTTTTTTTTCCAAAAACAATAAGATATTCACTGCTCTATTCCTCCTTCCTTCTTCCCACTTCACAGCGCCGATCTCGATCAACATCAAAATGGGACTTGGAACCCTCAAGACTATTTTCCGTCCATTATCGCGAAATCTAGCTTTGCGTTCCTCATCTAGCTTGACCAATCCGCATCCCACCACTTTCACTTCTCCTTTATCGGAGTTCCGGTTTCTCTCCGATGGTGTAGCTCGTCGTCAAGCTCCGTGGATTCCGATTATTAACCATTTTAGAAGTCTGACAGAAACTCTCTTTCCAAAAAGAAGGCCCAGCAATAAGCCTCGTCGGAAAAGGGCGAGCTTGAAACCTCCGGGTTAGTATTTTTGCTAATTTATCTACACTTGAGAAATATGAAATTTGGGGCCGAATGGTTGGTTTGATGAAGTTAATAAAATTTTGAGTAATTTTGTTTCGAAGGTTGATTTAACTTGAAAATGGAATCAAATGCTTATTGAATAAAGAATTTAGGGCCATATGCTTGGGTTATGTATACTCCTGGCGAACCAATACTTGCCAATAGACCGAACGAAGGAAGTGTTAAAGGAAGAAATGAGAAAAAGCGCAGGAAGCTTCGCCGAGAATTTATTTTGGTATGTGTATTCCACCAAATGAATAAATATTCCCAGTTTTGACATCGTGGTGACTTGTTCTCAATTTTACAAATGATTTTTCTTGCTGTTAAATTTTATATTTTGATTGATTCGTGAAATTTTGAAGTGCCTATCTAGCATAGGAACATGGATGGGAAGGAAAATGAGGGTGTTTGCCTGCACAATGTTTTCTTCTTCAATTGCAACATTTTTAGGCCCCTTCAATTTCATTTCAAAGCTACCTTAAAAATGTTCTGATATTTTTGAAAGTAATCCAATTGTAAGATAAGGAGATTGAATATGAATTAGTTAAATGCATTTAAGAGGTCAACTTGTTTCAATTAATTATCCAACTCCATGAGTTTTTGTTATTGGCATTGACAATCAGATCAAGTTTAATTTGAGGTATCCTGCAAAGCTAGGGAATTTAGGAACTTAAGTTTGTGAAGAAATAGGTTTTGTCTAAACTTGAAGGCTATTAACCAAGCAATGCTATAAAGTCTTAAGAACTAAAGGAATACATTATCTTAAAATTATTAGCAGCTATTATGCCATTTCTATCTGGAACCAAAAAATAACTATACGTTTTGCTTTAACCTTTTCCATGTAAAGCCTTACGATATGGAATGAAAATGATTGAGGTTTTCATTGTCTGAAAACTGAAGATTCCTCAGTCTACCTTGTTTCGTAAATAGTATCACTTGTCTTATAAATCTATTTGTTAGAATCAGAGTGAGATTCAGATATACTATCTGTTGCATGTATGTTAATCTGACTATATTTGGGCTCATCTAATATAATGTTCCCAATTTAGTCCATCATATTGAGAAATATTATCCCCCGAAGTAGCATTATTATATTCCAAATTCAGTCAATAATTATCTATGCATGCATATGATCTTGGCAACATGCATAAACAAGCAAAAGGATTGAACTTTGTGCCTTCTATACTCGAAGGTGCTAATGGTCTCCACTTTTGAGCCATTGCAGGCTGAGAAAAAGAAGCGGAAAATTCAGATGCAAGAGGCGAAGAAGAAGAAAGTAATAAAGAGGGTAGAACGAAAAATGGCTGCTGTTGCGAGGGAAAGAGCATGGGCTCAAAGACTGGTCGAGCTGCAGCAGCTCGAAGAAGAGAAGAACAAATCAAAGGCATAACCTTTTGGTCTTGGTAAGAATTTTCTTTTACTGTCTTTGTAGGAGTTGAATTGGCCAAAGGATCTCTCAGAGCTCATAGGTTTGTTCCATTCTATCTTATGCAATGCATGCCATTGACTTGGTCTTGTCGACTCATAAAAGGCTTGTGCTTTCTATGATAATTATGGAATCCTTTTATGTGAATTCAGTTGTTTTAAAATTAGTTGCTTTTATAATTGTTTTCAGCATTTTTTAGGAAAGAAAAAGCAATTATATATATATATTGCAGAAATAGAAGAAACGTATAAGAGTAAAGAAATTAACTGTAAAACTCTCAATTTATATAATATATTTAATTTACTACTGCAAGTAACACGTAAACTTTATTTAAAAGTGGGAGATTAAATGGTGAAATTATAATTTAACCGTTGCAATACTTTGTGGACAAAGGACAAGCGACCTCTCTCTCCACTTTTGAAAGATAGATTGATCGATAGTTGTTGATAAAACTGCCTACCTAAAAACTACAATTACAAGTTGATGACAAGCGTTCTAGAAGGGGTTTAATAACTCATCAAGGCAATATAGTTAAACTGGTTTCTTTAATCCCATCAAACATCTTCTCAGATGGAAAATATGGTAGAACTATTTAAAACATATATATTAATTGCAGCAACAGATGAAGACAGAGGCTTGCCTTGGTGATTAACCCTTGAAATTCAACCTCTAAGATGCTGTGTTAGAAGTCGAGGTTAATCCTTTGTCGGTGACTACGCAGGGTGGTCGATAAATCAACGCACAAAACTTAATTAGCTAAACAGTAATATGCATGTAATAGAAAATGGGATTGACCTTTTGATCTACTCTCAGGTTTATCAGACTTCAATCTGTAGTGGGTTAACTATGCTATGGTTGAACAATTCCATTTTTGTACACAATTTCCCTCAACTGAAACTGGAGTTTTAACATTAGACCTATCCGTTCACAACAACTTGAATGACAAAAGGAATAAAAAAAATCAATCATCAGGTGGGTAAGATAAGAATTATAGAATTGTTTCGCTTTAAAAAGAATCTACCAATTCATATTTAAGTTTGTTCCCTTTGGCTCATTCAGCTTTTGAGTGACATACATTTTCGAGGAGCAAATAGAATTGTGCTTTCATTAAGAATCTCAAACTTAACTACTGCAGCAAGCAACAGCTTCTCTATCCAAGTTATTGTAAAAGGAACTTATTTTAGATATGGCATGTACCTCTCCAACGAGTGATGCTCGAGTCGACTTGGTTATAAGAACTTCAACGAAATCTCCCACCACTGGGCATCTTTTCCCCTCGAAATTGGCATCTCGATGGGGGACTGGCTGATTAACAAAGGAAACTCTATGGCCTCTGTCAGTTTTGCCAATCAGCTCCGTTGTTGGAGCTCTCTTGTTGGGTCCTTCAACTAGTACAAGTTGAAAGGTGCCCATCTGCGAATCAAAGCACTGGCCTGTGCTCTCCCGGAAAGCCTCAATGAGTTCAGTTAGCCTTCTCTGCTTTATTTCGTCTGGAACATCATCAACATAATTTCGATGGGCATGAGTTTTCTCCCTCATGCTATATGCAAACATGTAAGCCATATCGTAGCCGACAGCTTTGATAAGGCTTAAAGTTTCTGCATGCTCTTCCTCCGTTTCTTCACAGAATCCTGTAGATGGAAACAAATAAACAAATATGCTATGAAAGTAAACCTACAGATCTCTACTTTCAACCAAAATTGATCATTAATACTAATATTATCTTTTGAATCGACCGCTTACCACATATGAAATCACTGCTTAGTCCCACATCCGGAATGATTTTCCGTATTTTGTCCACAAGTTCTAAGTAGGCTTCACGGGTATAAACTCGACGCATTCTTTCAAGAACTGTGTTATTTCCACTTTGCGCAGGTAAATGGATATATTTGCAGATATTACTTCTGTCGCGCATTAAATAGAGTAGTTCATCAGGAAAGTCCTTGGGATGTGGAGATGTAAATCTGAATCTCATTTCAGGAAATTCAAGAGAAAGTCGATCCAAGAGATCAGAAAATCTTAAACCCATTTTCTTTACCTTGCTCATGCTCGAAAAGCCTTCACTAAACTTCCAATTACTTCCTGGTTCAACTTCTGTTTCTTCACCAGATGCATCATTATAGCTATTAACATTCTGACCAAGAAGCGTAACCTCTTTCACACCTTCTTTGGAAAGCTCAGCCACTTCCCTCAAAATTGATTCCACTGGACGAGATCTTTCTCTGCCTCTAGTGAAAGGTACAATGCAAAATGAGCACATATTATTGCAACCCCTCATGATGGAGACAAAAGCAGTGACAGAATTTTTGGAAATTCGAACCGGATTAATATCTGCATAAGTTTCTTCAAGTGAAAGAAGAGTATTGATTCCTTTTTGACCATAATCGACTTCCTCCAATAATCTTGGTAGGTCCCTGTAAGCATCAGGACCACAGACCACATCCACCATCTTGTCTGAATCCAGTATCTTGTCTTTTAACCTTTCAGCCATGCATCCTAAAACAACTACTTTCGGAGGGCGAAGAGACTGAGACCTTCCTATGGCAACATTACTCTTCCATTGCCTCTTAAGAAACCAAAAGTAATTAAGCCTCTGCCAGACCTTTTGCTCGGCATTATCCCTGATAGCACATGTATTGATGAAAATTACTTCTGCACTCTCAGGAACATCAACAAGTTCGCTATATCCTGCATTCTTCATGATAGATAAGACAATCTCCATATCATTGATATTCATTTGACACCCATAAGTCTCGTGATATATACGACCTCTCAAAGATACTTCAGAATCTGGTAAAGAGCTAGACATGGATGAAAGGGATGAAAGGTTATGGTACAGAAGGGGCTACAATTCAACTGTGGTGACAGAACAAACAGGCAATATGAATTCAAAGTCATTTGAGAGCATCAATTTACATAAAAAATAATGATGGAGAATTAGACTCGTCTTCTGCAATATCTATTGCACAAGACTTGATTGTTAGGTTGATTATTCTAATGATTACAAAGAATAACATCTCTTTTTCCCTCTTGCAAAAATAGACTAACCAGCAAACTAGGAAAGTGAACTACAACTTTCAGCAATTGCTCCAAAAGAAATTCATCATTTGCAAGGCAATAAAGAATCAACACAGGTACTTCATTTGTAATGGAAATCAGCAAACAACAACCAGAACACCTCTAGGCTTTACAGGAAAATTCGTCTTTTAATACTTTAAATATAGATTTAAATTTGATTGAGTATGGTATCTAAAACTAGTTAAGTATATCTTCCTGCCACTAAAGAACACTGGTTTGCATCGAAATTATTGGTTCGTATGTAAACAAAATCGCCTCGCAAATTAACACCATTACACTTTAAATTTCCAACTCAAAATACATCGTAAAGTAAACAAAAATTAAAAAGCACCAAACGTAGAAATTTCAACAAGTAAAAATGTGTCAAACTAACACTAACGGAGATTCTGAAGCAGTTATAGCAGCTTGAGAAGCTATATTACGCAGTCTAGGAATCTGAAAATCTTTGTGGAGAGCAGAATGACACTCCGAGAAGTTTTTGGAGAAATTGAAACCTAAACTCCTCCGGAATGCACCAGCCGAGTAGCAGCAAAAACCAGAAGCATCCACTTTCGACGATAAATATCTGAAGCTAACGCGCAACCTTCCATTGAGCCTCAATCGTAGAGCACACTGAGGCTGGTTCAGAACTGACGATAGCAAAGAAGGCGAGGACGCCATTAAAGAGCCCGGAAAGAGGCGAGCACGCTAATCGACTTTTTGTGTGCATCCAACAAACAAGGTGGGAAGACGACGTCGTTACACCTCTGAAAAACAATGGTCCACTTAATTCGTAGTTGGGCTTGGGCCCATTTAATTAGTGGTAACCAGTGATTCATCTTTCTTCATATAAATATACAAAAATTTTGGTTCGGTTTAAGTGAGGAATTGCTTCAGTTATAACCTTTCGTTGGCTAAATCAACTGGTTTGCCATGTCCCTTACTCTTCATTGACTCTACTATCATCGCCACTAAAGCAACTGTTTGCCTCTTTTCTAAGCGTAAAAATCAATTTGAACTTCAAATTATGAGTTAATTTGAAACACTTCATTAACTAAAAATCGTAATAAGTAAAACTTTAAATTATCCAAAATTTAACAAATTAAACCCTGACGGATGGTCGATTACCCCCGTTTTGAATTTAAGTATAGAACGGGAGATCGATCACCTCTTGTTCTGTCTAGTGCTTACATGGCAATAATATATATTCAGTTGGGGGGATTATGTAGAGGGTAGAGACCCCCCGTCCCATGTGCACCGCACGTCATTCAAGAATATGGGTCTCTACCCCGCAATGGTTTCCTGTTCTCTGTCTCTTTATTTTAAAGGGTATTCGAGAACAGGGGGTTACCGCCCCGAAACAACCATTCGTTCTTAAAATTAAGGCTGGAAATGGTGGACAAAGGCGGTGACCCTCATTTTTAAAATTAGAGCTGAGAACAAGGGATCATTGCTCTAGAACGGGCAGCTGATCCCCGACAATATATAAAAAATCGGCCGCCTCTTCCACCCTCATTGTTGAAAAAATTGAATTTCTCTCGGCCCCAACTGCAAATCCAATGCATCATTTCACATCCTTAACGTGCTGATTTTTTCATTCCTAATTATTTCCTTCAAATATCATTAAAAAAAATCTCACAAATCAGAGTCCTAAATCATCAAAATCCCCAAATGATACGAACTGAATCCTACAAATCTCTCGCTGAGCAGAATCAAGGAACTGTTAAGCTTGAGGAAAACCTACATGCAATCTCTTCAAAAGGCGATGATGGAGTGGAATTGGAGCGTGAAGGAACGATTGACAAATCCCAAACGGATATTACGCATCATTGGAAGACAATCGTATGGTTACCTTCAGATATGACGCACTAGAGGAACCCAGTTCAGATATTACGCACTGAACTCAACTGACAATGACGGAGAACCCTTTCAGATATGACACACTGAAGGGATGTTGTGCACTGAACAGAGAGTAGGTTCGATGAACCTCTCTAAAATGAAGATAAAACTTCAACAACTTTTCATGATCCAAAGATCCTTTACAACCATTCAGACTATCAATAAATAGCAGAAGACCATCGGGTTCTGAAGAAAACCAGAAAAGGAAATATTGAAATAGCCATTTAGAGGAAAATGTAGCTGTTGGCAACGCTCCTTCGACTGAACGTGGGTTGTGTGCAATCAACGCTTCTGGGTAGTGTTTTTGCCGCACGTGTTGATTCCTTGTGTTTGCTGCTGATCACGGTTCTTGATTTGAGTGCTCTAATCTCAATAAAAACCCAACCCAAAATAAACCATGCAATAGTGCCATAAACAATTGGCTATTGTTTTGTCCTAAAATATAAAAGATAAATAATGTTCACACAAATTTGTCCTAAGGCGGACAAACCCCTCCTTCAAATATGAGTGGACCAAAATGTGATTTTCCCTTTTGTCGTGCGCATCATCTTCTTGGTCGTGTGTGACTCTCCTTTTGCCCATGTGCGTCACTTGATCAACATCTTCTTGTTAAGCGTCCAAGACCCAAATACTTGGTAATAATGGTCTACTCCTACAAAATTAACTAACGAATTAGTCATTAAAAAGGTTGACAGGCGTACCTTGTTTCTACGTCGTGCCTTGTTTCTACGTCGTGCCTTCAGCTTCTGAGGCGTATCACCAAATCTCCAATTCAACCTAAATCGTCAAATTCCCCTCAAATGGCTCCTAAATTGACGACTAAATGAAATGTTGCCCGTCACAAGAAAGTTTGTTACAAGGTGGGCCGACCGAACGTGTTCTGCCAAATCGCCCATCGATGTCACAAGGAAGACCATTTTGATGTCCAACAAATCGGCCATCATCGTCACAAGATGTTCTGGGTCAAGTGCGATGATCGACAACTGAGTATTTTTCTAATGAATTTCAAAATCAGATGTGTCAAGAGCAGTTTGAGTTGGATATGTTAAACCGCTCGGTTATTCATTCAAAAATCGTCAACTTTAGAGGTTGTAATGTGAAACGAGAAGTGATAAATATCAAAATCAATGACTATGATCTATTAGAATATAAATGAGGTCTAATAAACAAAGTTTCACATGGTTTAGTAGTTGAAAGTCCGAGAAAAAAAGTCATCACAACATGAGCAAATGACTATGAAAATAAAGAGTTTTGTAACATGGAAGTGGACCGCACGAAATTGATCAAAGAAAAACTATGAGGCATGGAGTTGGGACGTACAAATCTCAATGGATTGGAGAGAGAAATGTAAAGATCCATACAAACTAGAAAGAAATAAAGATTCACGTGGATTGAAAAGAGATAAAAATCTACATGGGTTGGTTGATGATGTGATCCAAGTTGAGGCCAAGTCAAAGCCCAAGAGCAAGGATTTAATTGAAGATATGGGTGACCTAATGACTAAAGCAAGAAGTCGAAGATTCTTGGAAGATCTTTTGAAGAAAGGGTACGGCGCACATGCACACGTAATAATTAAAATAGAGGGTGCGACACACATACGCATGTAAGAATTAAAAAACACACGTGTCATGATCATGCACATGTAGAAATTAAAAAGGACATGCATCAAGCACATGCTCACATGAGGATTAAATCACATGCACAAGCACATGTAAGTGTATGCTAATCTCGTAGAAAAGATCTTATCCGACCAAATATACTCAAATCAATTCAAATTATGTTCAAACGTAGTTTAAACATGAGA
This sequence comes from Begonia peltatifolia, assembly GCA_022433055.1. Taxonomy (NCBI): domain Eukaryota; kingdom Viridiplantae; phylum Streptophyta; class Magnoliopsida; order Cucurbitales; family Begoniaceae; genus Begonia; species Begonia peltatifolia. The sequence continues at coordinate 2,498,150 of CM039526.1, read as the reverse complement.
TGACATTCGATCATGCAAAGGATCATTAACCCACAAAATTTCTTAGTTATTTTATTGTTTTATTTCTTTTATTTTAGTTAATTTAATTTTAATGTGTAGTCTATTTTAATAGCAAAACACTTTCGATTTAATCAAACAAGTTTGAATTGAAATTTGAGTGTTTATAGAAAATTTCTATTTGGGTCGAAGAACGACGATCTTTTTCAAGTTACACTTGATGAATCTCATTTGATAGCTTTGGTTCTTACTAACTAGTTTGGTCTTGGTCAATCTCTGGTTCAACCAGCAAGTGTGTTTCGGGTCAAGTTTCTGTTTCGATAACTACAGTTCCATGAAATTTTTCGATTGGGGTCTTACTTCCTTACTTTATTCTTGAATCAAAAAGTCGTTCCTTTGAACAAATTCACTTTTGAAGGGACTCAGATCTCCTAATATTTGAGGTTCGCATCAAGTTGAAAGTCATTGTAGATCAAGGAGATGTTCGACAGAATCACTCTACAAAAAGTGTACGGATTGAGGGGTGATAACAACGATAAAATAGTTTGCTTATTTTATGTGAACTTATTCTCTATCGAGAGGGCAGCATGCTTGAAGTCGTACATCCTCAGTATAAAGATTATTATATCTTCGGAGACGGTTAATGAATTGCTCGGATTTGTCAGAGAATGGAATAAGATAGAGAGATACTACCATATTTTCCGATATTATGATTTTTTCAAATTAGCCGAGGGACTTAACTTCCTTAGGGAAATGCATCAAAATGTCATCAGACAGTTTGTGAAGCTAAAATCCAAGGATTTGAACGTCAGAGCTCAAGTTATTCTCTATCTGATAACCCACACCATTTTACTTAGGGATGGATATAAAGATCTCTGAACTACATGGATCTCTATGTAATGGAGAAGTTGTACAACGGAAAGATGTTTGACCCTTGGTTCATGATCACATGCATGAGATCGGTCGGACATACAATAAGAATCTGTCATATGACACATTGATTCAGAAGATCGTTAAGCGAGCTCGAGTTCAGTTACGGATTATAGAATAGATGAGACCACAGAGATCCACCAATGTATTTGAAAGGCTTCATTTGATTTGGATGAGCCTAGTTAAGGTCGATAGGACTTGAGTGTTCAAAGTAAATCATGGGGCCTCCATCTCTGCAGATGTTCTGTGAAGTAAGACACTATGCGGCCATTGTCCCCCTAAATGGCTAGTAGTGAGACAGAATGGAGCAGAAATTAGAGTTCTTCCTAGGCAGAGTTGAGGAGCTCACCGTCACACAGAGAGAGCTAGCTGAGTTCCACAGAGAGCTGAAGAAAATCTTCATGGATTGAGTGGAGCAACATGACGACAATGTCCCCCCATAGTTTAGTTTGTTTTTTGTATTTCCCTTTATATACTTTACTTTATGTTTGTACTTTAGTTTATAGTATGAGTAGTATAATTGTACTTTAATTTATACTTGTCATTTAGTTTATGTTATGTGGTATATAATTATACTGTATTTTATGATTATACTTTAGTAGTACTTAATTATTTGGAATTGGTTGTTGGATATATAATTATGACTTAAATATGTACGAATTATTTGAAGCTAGTTATTGGGAAGTAATAAAACAAAAGAAACTCTACCCATTTTTATAATTTTTTCTCACTAAATTATACATTATAATAAATATATAAACTATAGCCCGAAGAATCATACATTTTTGTCTCTGCTATGTACAGAATATTCCTGTACATAATAAAAATTATATTAGAAAATAATGAATGTGTGTTTTATGAGTGAAATGTATTGAAATGTACCTGTGTCCCGTCAAATGTGTGGAAATCCATAAATGTGTTTTGCGAAGCAGAAGCAGAAGTGGCGTTTGAAATGGACCCCTAGTTAGAACAAGTGTGACTATTATGCCCCTAAAATCGACATATATCATATGACATCATTGAGTTCTTCCTAGTAATTGTCGAGCTTAGCGGCTCATCGACATCTCACACTCTTTTCTTTCTCGGCCTACTAGGTTGGTCTTTTTTTATGGGCAGCAGAATTTGCTTCATATTTTGTACGAGTGGGCACATGTTGACCACTAATTGGATGAATGAAGTGTGAGTACATCTGGAGATAAGTTTCCCGATAATAGTATTGACGAACATAATTTTTTAGTGCTAGTATCATGAAATGAAGGCATGAAATGGAATAGACACACAAGATTTCAGTAAGCTCTCACCTATAACAGTTGCACAAACACGTACTAATGTTGAAAACATATTGTTTGTTGCCGTTGTTGACCTCAAATCGTGCAGCTCCCACAAACATAGCACTCCAATTTCGAGCTATACGTTCTACATTCACAAGTTTTTTTCTTATTTGTGGACACAAGACGTCGGCTGACGAGACCAACTTCTCATATTTTTTGACAATCGTGGTCATCAAGAAGTTTTGAATCATCTCTAACATGGTCAGAATCGGTTTGTCCCTGACAAGTAATAGAACTACATTGAATGACTCGCATTAAATATTTAATCTTAATTGACACTTGTTAATCGAAAAAAATGCATGACTAGCCCAATATTTATGGTTTGTGTCTCGAAGACATACGTAAGTATCCGGATTAATCTGATGCAAGCTCTTCATTTTTATCTCGAAATGAAAAATTGTAGTTTCCTTGGCCGCATTCCACATTGCATATCTGTATACTCTTCACCAAAATTAATTTTTGAAATTTACATACATATGTCGGAAGTAGTAGCGGTGATTGGGTGACAGTAATTCCTGTTGTTCAACAGACAACAACCTCTGGTATTTGAAATAAAAAGAGAGTTAACATAAAACAATATAACTACCATAACACCCTAATATTTGAAAGAACAATTGAAAATGCATTATTCCATTTGTCAATATGAAACAAATATTCATCTGTATTTCGATTTTTTCTGTAGGTTTTCCTTCAATAATTTCAAAAACTACGTCCATGAGTCCATACACTCTGATTCCACATTGGCAACAACAATGAGATATATTTCATCGCTGTTATCAATACTAATGACTGTCAATAATTGACTGGGACACGAGCCTTTAGATGTCAATCATTCAAACTAATAATAGGTCTATCACACTGCAACAAACCTAGCTTGTAAGCATTCATACTCATAGATATTCTTTTGAATGCACATGAGTCATTATCAGCAGCGCGTGCCAATTAAGTCTATAGGCCCAATGTGCTACTTAGATTTGATCTACGTATTTTTTCTGCGTACGATCACAATAGCTTGTATTGTTCGTTGCTCTTCCCTTTATTTAGTTTTGCACTTCGTTTCTTGCTTTTCTGGCAATACTTGATGTAATGTTAACATTCAAATTCATACTCACTGTCTCAATAATGGAAGGAATTTTTCACGTAAGTTGACTTTTGAAGCTATCCAACTAATGATTTGCTACCTATTTTGCAGTAGGGTGTCAATTCTCATTTTTGCTTGAACAGTTGTGAGAATTGTTGAAACTTTTTATTTGAAACATAAACTTTTTTTGTATCTTCGAATCATGTAGTTTTGAATCACATCCGTCTTAACACACTATCGTCAACCGCCGAGATTCTTTTTTAATGAATTTGATCTTATAACCATTATTCAAAGCATATTCTAATTGTTTAGACCTTTGTCAATAAAACGGATCGAATGTTTGATTTTAAAAATTTGCAATGTGTCTATTTATATCCAAAGAATGTATAAATATACCTTGAAAAAATTAGTATGTATGACCAATCGATCGATCGTCCCGTTAAAATGCAAAACGTATAAAAAAAATTAAAATTAAAATTAAATTAAGTTTTCATATTTAATTTGAATTAATTATGAAAACTAGATTAAAATTAATCTAATTGCGGTTGTATTAATGTTAACTGTGATTAAGGATTATTTAAAATTGGTTAATTGATAAATAATTAAAAATGAGAGGGCAAAATGGACTTTTGCATAGGATAAACTTGGTTTAATGGTAAATAACCATTAAACACTGGTGCAAAATGGCTAAGGTGGTAGGTTCTGCGGATTTGACATAAAAAGAAAGAAAGAGAGAAGCAAAGAAGAAAAACCAGAGAAGACAACCATGGGAAAGAGAGAAAGAAAATGATAGGGAAACGTGAGATTTGTTGATTTCTCTTTTATGATAAATTGTTTATCTCGTTGACAGTAGCGTTTTGGTGGAAGAATTGATAGAATTGGTGAAGATTTCAAGGAAAAGTGGTGGAACCGACATACGATAAATACCTCTAACAATTAGAATAGTTAATTTAAACTTTATTATCTTGATAAATGTAAATAGTTTTAATTATTGTCTTGGATCTAGATAGGATAAATTTAATTGGATGTTGAAGAAATGATTTGATATTATTTTTAATAATTGAACAAATCGGATGTTGTTTTTACAAAAATTGAACATTGAATTATATATTTCTGATTTTTAAGAAATATTGAAACAAAGAATTTTGAAAACGATAATTTTCATGAAATTGAGCATATTGATTTCAACTATCAATTGCACGGATAGGTTAAAATGATATTTTGGTATCGTTTTAAACAAAAAAGTTATATTGAAATGTTGTTTAAATCTAATTTTATTGAATGTTTTAATTTCTGTTTATTTAAAGTAATTGAATTGTTAAACATAATATTTTGAAACTACATTTTACATTATATTGAACTCATTGATTTCAAATATAAATTTTTTAGGTGATTATGACATGGTGGTCCTTAGAGAAGGGACCGTGTTTACCCACAAAGAAACCAAGTGCTCAAGTGTTAGTGATAATGCACAAAAACCATGGGAATGAAGGTGAAGTGGAGGAGAAGATGAATGTGAAAGTGTGTGTGAAGATGGTGACGAAACAATGCAAATGGAAGATGAAGAAATGTGTGGAAAGTGTGTGGAATGGAAAACCTTTGGCAAACCCGAGAGTCATCTCACGTTAGGCTCACGGGTGCATGTTTTATCGAAGAAAAACAACCACCTTTGGGGCTAGATTTTCCTCCTTAATCATTTTAGACTCTCAATGAGAGAGGAAGAGAGGAGAGGGAATGATGACACCAAGCAACCTGAAAGCTTGAGGAACAATGGAGGACTTCTTCATACGGTTAGAAAACCATGGACAATCATTCAAGGTTCTTCTAACACTTCGGTTATGAAAAAAAAGAGCTATTGTATTAAAAATGGCAAAAGTTCTTACAAACACCAATAACTATGACTTAAATAGAAATTCTACGGTGGCAATTAGGGTTTGACATTTGAAAAGAATGAAGAAGAGCCATTGGATGAAGGATGCAATTGACGGCCATGAAGAAGCATCCACGCGTGCGCCATCTGACGGTCGAGGTGCAAAACCGTGTCAATCCTTCGTTGATCAAGCGTCATGTCATCCATCCTTGCCTCCCTCATGATGTACCTGCAAAAACCTTACCTTTTGGAGCTTTTTTGTGGGTCATTTCTTCAATTGAGTCCATGAGTTAGATGTTGCGAAAATCAACTCTTTTTTCTTCTTTTGTGGTCGGGTTTTCAACCCATAATTAAACCATTAACATACATTTAATGTTAACCACACGATTTAATACATTATGCAATATATAAAATTCATACATAAATGCTAAAGTTTGCCAAAGAAAAAGGAAACAAGGTTTAAATAAAATTTTACACGGTTTATAGGTCGGAAAGACAAATTCTAATTGGGTCATGTGATGAGTCCATCCATGCATCCCAAAACAGAGTGTGCAAGGGTTGATCCATATCCTCTTAGTTGGGCTCCCATGTAAAATCCCTAATGAGATTAACACCTGCAAGAAAAACAAGTTTGTCAGCAAAAAGATTAAGTTAGATTAAGGACCTTAGTTTGATATCTTGTGATGGGCCTCCTTGGCATGTCATCCTCCCCAAGTGATTAAAAATTTGACCTCAAATCCAATGATTCGGTCTCCTCTTCACTATCTGGATCTGGGGACAGATCCTAGACGTTGAACGTAGATGACACTCCATAGTCACCGAATAATTCTAACTTGTAAGCGTTATTATTGATTCGCTCTAGAACTTTGAAGGGGTCGTCTACTTTATGGAGCAGTTTAAAATGCCTCTTAGCTGAAAATCTTTCTTTGTGAAGGTGCAACAAAACTAAGTCTCATTCTTTAAATATAATTTCCTTTCTACCTTTGTTGGCATGTTTGACATAGTTAGCATTATTTTTCTTGATGGCTTTGCGAATGATTTCGTGTATCTTCTTAATCTATTCTGTTTTATTTGCTTCTAAAGGGTTTATAAGATCTTTAGTAAGCAGGGAAATAAGATCCAGTGGTGATGACGGATTAAATTCATAAGCTACCGGAAAGGGCGCTGGCTGGATGATGGAGTGAAGACTTCTGTTGTAACATATTCTATTTGGGGTAGTACTATGTCCCAATTTGCTAAGTTCTTGTACACAACACTGCGAAGAAGTGTGCCCAAGGTCTTGTTGACCACTTCTGTTTGACCGTCCGTCTGGAGTGGAATGAGATGCTGAAACACAACTTGGTCCTTAGTATTCTCCACAAGGTCTTCCAAAAAGTGCTTAAAATCTTGGTGTCTCGATCAGACACTATTGATTGAGGTACTCCATAGAGTCTGACGATTGCCTTGAAGAAGAGGTCAGTTATAACAGTAAAATCATCGGTTTTGGTGCATGCGATAAAATGTGCTATCTTGGAAAAACGATCCACGACTACCATAATAGAGTCCTTACTGCAACAGTCCATAATAACCCTAAAACAAAGTTCATAATAATTTTTACCCACAGGTGAGTAGGGATTGGTAGTGGTAGGTATAGTTCTTGGGAACAACTTTACTCTTGGCATTCTTACACACAATGCACTGTTCAATGAAGTGGTGCACATCCTTCATCATGTGTGGCCAGTAGAATCATTCTTTAATAACTCGAGAGTTTTCTTTTCCCCATAATGTTCTGATAACCTTCCACTATGGGTATGGGCTTCTGTGACAAGACATTACCTGAGGCTACTGTTGGGTATACATAACTTACCTCCTTTTAATATAAAGTCATCTACGATACTATACCCTACTTTTGTCTTATTTTGGCACCTAATATAGGGCAGTCTAAAATTATTGTCGGATTCATAAATTTTCTTTATTCAATCAAATTTGAAGAATCTAATACCTAATTCAATGAAAAAGATTCTCTTTTTGGATAATGCATCAGCAACGGTATTATCGGATCCTTTTAAGTATTTTAAAATGTATGAAAATCTCTCCAAGAATTCCACCCACTTCGCGTGTCTCTTATTTAGTATGTGCTGACTCTTGATGTGCTTAAGGGATTGATGGTCAGTATAGATCACAAACTCCTTGGATAAGAGATAATGTTGCCAGTGTTCAATAGCTCTTATGTCTGCATAAAACTTCTTGTCACACGTGGATTAGTTAAGTGCTGCTCCTTTTAGCTTGTCACTGAAGTATGCAAGTGTTTTACCCTCTTGTATCAGTACAGCTCCCATGTCAACTCCAGAGGCGTCGCTTTTGATTTCAAATACCTTGTTGAAATCCGGTAGTGCCAGCACAAGGGATTGACAAAGTTTCTCTTTAATCAGTTCAAACTACTTTGACAAGTCGGGGTCCAAACAAAATATATTCCCTTTTTTGTGCAGTCTGTGAGGGGAGCTACTATCGAGCTGAAGTCCTTAATAAACCTCCTATACAAAGAAGATAGTCCATGAAAACTATGGACTTAAAATACTCTGTTAGGTATAAGCCATTCCCTAATGGCTTTAACTTTTTCTTCATCAACTTCTAGTCATTCATTCGAAATAATAAATCCCAGAAAGTATACATTTTCCTAGGCGAAAGAACAATTACTTAAATTACCAAACAAATTAGCTCAACGAAGAGTTTGAAAAGGAATCCCGATGTGGTTGAGATGTTGGGGGAGGTCGAGGTTGTACACCAAGATGTCATTAAAGTAGACGACAACAAATTTCCCTAAAAAGTCCTTGAGAACATGGTGCATCAACCTCATAAAGGTACTCGGGGCATTAGTAAATCCGAATGGCATGACCATCCACTCAAACAATCTGTATTTTGTCTTGAAAGCAGTTTTTCATTGATCACATTCCTTCATCTAAATCTGGTGATAACCACTCTTCAAGTCGACTTTAGAAAATATGGATGCTCCACTGAGCTTGTCCAACATATCTTCCAGTCTAGGAATCGGGAACCTGTCCTTGATAGTAATTTGGTTTATAGCGTGGCTATCGATGCACATTCTAATGGTGTCATCTTTCTTAGGAACAAAAAGAGTAGACACAGCACAGGAACTCATTGATTCTCCAATATATCCTTTGCCAAACAGCTATTGTACTAGTTCTTGCAATTCTTTAGTTTCTTCAGGTCTCATCCTATACGCTGGTATGTTGGGTAACATGGCTCCAAGTTTGAGGTTTATCTGGTGTTCAATACCCTGCAAGTGTGGTAGGCCAGATGGAAGTTCCTCAGGAAAGACGTCTCAGTAAGTCCTAAGGAGGTCTTGGGCCAATGGAGGTATCTCACCAAGCTCCATCTCACGATCTCTGAATAATACTAGAATTAGCATCTCTCCCTTGGGCAATAAATATCTCAACCCTTGCTTAGATAAGAGAAGACTTTCCTTGAACTTCTCCTCTATGCGAACAACGTCATCCAGGGCTAGTTGTTCCGAAGTCATTGGTAATAGATTGATTGTTCTGCCTCCGAACTTCAAGGTATAGTTGTTGCGGAACCCATCGTGGGTCATCTTGCAATCGTATTGCCATGGTCGTCCTAATAGAAGATGATTGGCATTCATTGGTACCACATCGCAAAGAACCGTGTCCTTGTATTTACCAATAGTGAAGTCGACGGTTACTTGCTTAATGACCTTGATGTTATCTCTATCATCCAACCAACGTAACTTGTAAGGCTTAGGGTGGGCAGTGGTCTTCAACCCTAGTTTACTGACCATTTCTTTTAAAGCTACGTTAACGCAGCTTCCGCCGTCAATAATTATTGAGCAAACTTTATCCTTGACTGCATAATGACTATGGAAGATATTCTCTCATTGGCAGTCTTCTTTAACATTCTTAGAAATTAGTGATCTCCTTATAACCATCAATAGAGGTCCTTTTTGAGTCGTACAGTCATTGACTTCTTAGTCACTCTCCTCTACTTTCTTCTTCTACTTTCGACTCGTATTGTCCTTGATCATCTTCGCTTTCCCACTCTCCAGTGGACTCTTGGATCACCATCACACAACGGTTAGAGCATTCATTAGCGTAATGTCCTTTTCCTAGACATTTAAAACATCGTATGTCACGTGCTCTCTGTCCGTCAGGAATGATTACTTGGGGTTTGTTTACTGGTAAGGGTTTGCTACTACTACTTGCTCCTTTCGGGGGCAAGTTACGGTTAACAGGCCTCTTGTCATCAGTTCTTGGGGTAGTCTTGTTGTACTTTTGGGTTCTTGATGAAAATTTGCTAAAGTAGTTGACTTTTTGTTTTCTCTTGAGTTGTCTCTCAATAATGAGGGCCAACTGCACAACCATTTCCATGGTCTCCAATTGTTACATCTCAACTAGGTCTCCTACATTGTGGTTTAGCCCTCGAATAAACCTGGCGATAATTTGTTCCTCTAGTTCCTCCATAGCACAACGCATGTTGAGAGTTTCAAATTTTGTGAAGTATTCATCGACGAAGAGGCTATTTTGTCATAGGTTGTGGAGTTGCTGGAAGAGTTCGTGTTTGTAGTGTCGGGGCACGAATATCTTGTGTATTATCTCATTCATGGAGTTCTACGTGGTAATGTTGTGACCTACAGCTCGCATTCTTTGAGCCTTTAAGTTGGACCACCATAATGTTGTATGGCCCGTCAATTCAAGGGAAGCTAGTTGGATTTTTACTTGTTCAGAGTAGTCATAGCAGTCAAAGACTTGCTCAACTTTGTTTACCCAATCTAGGTAGGTATGGTCATCACAGGTGCCATTGAAAGGGGGTATGGTTAGCTTGGTGTTTCAAAGGTCATCGTTATCCTTACAACGACTTGGACGATAATTTTCTTTTTCATCTAAGGTCCATTCATCGTCTTCCGAGTAGTCGTAGTCTCGGATTCTACCTCTAGGGTGTTCTGGTCTTCTTCTTTGGGGTTTGGCCCATTCATCATCCTTTAGGGTCTGGAAGTAAGAATTCTAGCCCTAGGGCATTCCGGTCTTATCCTTGAGGAGGTCTCTTGAGAGGTATCCCTCAAGTTGGGCATTCTATGTGGGTTGGGTCTCATGTAATCCTTAAGTTTGGCCATTTCGAAGCTCATGTCCTAAATTTGTTGAGATATGATTTCGACTAATCTCGTTAAGGCATTGATTTGTTCTTGCATACCTCCTTGTATGCTAAATTCACCTTCTTGGCGAGTGTGTTTGGGTGGAGGTATTTCCTTACCTCGGGTAGGTTCTTGGTGGGTGATATGAGTGTGTGGTAAGTCACGTAAAAGTCCACTCCTATTCGTCATTCCTAAATGTTAAGATAGTTTCAGCCGTCAATTTGAGTTCTTAAATGATGGATTTAAGGCTCGAAAATGTCTATCATGGGGGTAAGCCTCAATAATAAGTGTGGGGCTCGGCAAGAGCTTCGATTTGATATATCATGGGTCCAAATCGAAGGCCCATAGCGAAAGTTACGTCTATTTAAAGTTGAAGAGGTCTAAATTTCCGTCTAATTTTTACTTTTAGTCACTTTTTACCTAAAAGTAGTTGGGTGGTTAACTAATTAGTGTTTTAAGTAAGTTTTAGGCATAAAGGTGTGATAACTAAGTAAGACAATAACTATTGAAAAATTTCATCAAACAGTTTGTAAACTTAGCCAGTGAAAAATTTGAAACAACTTAGGACTTTTACTAAACACTTTGCAAACTCCTAATAAAAACAGTTTTTAAAATCTAACTTCAAAGATTGTAAAACCCAAAAATTTGAACAAAAACAACACAAATGTAAGACTTTATATTAAATTAATATACCAAACAACAATATAACTCAAATCTATCCAAAATACAAGACTAATAAGATCAAAGTTTACAGTTTTGATAGCACTATTCTTGGATTCTAATACAACCTAAAAAGTCATTCTTGCACAATCCATCAATCTTAAAAATACTAACCAAATTAACCAAGCTTTACAACTTTATGCAAGATCAATGCAATCTAATATTAGAACAAGTAATACTAATAAAAAATGACAAGGATAATTGATTAAAGTCTTAAGATTTAAGGATTTACATATGCATGCTTTCGGGTTCAAGAAACCCAAACTAAGTACTATAATAAACCCGATTATACCAAAATTTCAAAAACAATAAACTCCGCTAATAAGTCCGATTTCTTTTAGGGTTATGACTAACAATAAAAAAGAAGCAGAAATGCAATAACTTACTATAAAAGAAAATGACACAAAACAAGAAAGAAACTGAGGAGAAAGAATTATGAAAACCGAAAAGAAAATGGGAAACCGAGAGCTTTCCCTTACCTGACTCTCATGTGACGCTAGCTCCAAATGAATCGGCCTTCAAAGGGTGTTTTCCTAATGTGAAAGACTACACAAAACACTAGAAAGCTTGATGCAGATGTTAGTATAAGCAATGTTAAAATAACATACAAAATAGAACCAAAAAGAGATCAAAATGTAAGCGGTCAACCCAATTTTTGTACTATGCAATGGCTTGCAAAAATCTTGTGAAAAGATTGAGCCAAATGCACCAAAAACACTCAGATGAAGCACCCTATGCTCTTATACCATTTGACACGGTTGTCCTTAGAGAATGGACCGTGTTTACCCACAAAGAAACCAAGTGCTCGGGTGTTAGTGATAATGCACAAAAATCATGGGAATGAAGGTGAAATAGAGGAGAAGATGAAGGTGAAAGTGTGTGTGAAGATTGTGACGAAACAATGCAAATAGAAGATGAAGAAAAGCGTGGAAAGTGTATGGAGTGGAAAACCTTTGGTGGACTTGAGAGCTATCTCACGTTAGGCTAACGGGTACATGTTTTCCCAAAGAAAAACAACCACCTTTGGGATTGGGTTTTTGTCCTCAATCTTTTTAGACTCTCAATGAAAGAGGAGATGGAATGATGAGAGTTCACCAAGTAATTCGAAAACTTGAGAAACAATGAATGACTGACTTCTCCACACAGTTAGAAAATCGTGGACAACCACTCAAGATTCTTCTAACACTTCGCTTAGGAAATAAAAGGAGCTATTGTATTAGAAATGACAAAATTTCTTACAAACACCAATAACCATTACTTAAATAGAAATTCTAAGGTGGCAATTAGGGTTTGGCATTTGAAAAGGAGGAAGGAGAGCCATTGGATGAAGGATGCAATCGACGGCCATGAAGAAGCATCTGGGCGCGCCATCCGATGGTTGAGGTGCAAAACCGTGTCAATCCTTGGTAGATCAAGCGGCATGTCATCCATCCTTGCCCCCCTAATGATGTACTTGCAAAAACCTTTCCCTTTGGAGGCTTCTTTTTGGGCCATTTCTTCAATTGAGTCCATGGGTTGGATGTTGCAAAAATCGGCTCCCTTTTCTTCTTTTGTTGTCGAGTCTTCAACCCATAATGAAACCACCAACATACATTTAATCCTAACTACACAATCTAATGCATGATACAATATATAAAATTCATACATAAAGGCTAGAGTTTACCAAAGAAAAAGAAAACAAGATTTAAATAAAAGGTTACTCGGTTTATGGGTCGAGAAGACAAATTCACATTGGGCAGTGTGATGAGTCCATTCGTGCATCTCAAGTCAGAGTGTGCAAGGATTGATCTGTATTCTCCAAGTTGGACTCCTATGTAAAATCCCTAATGAGATCAACACCTCAAGAAAAATAAGTTTGTCAGAAAAATATTAAGTAGATTAAGGGCCTTAGTTTGAGATTAGGGGTGAGCAAGAACCGACCGAAATCAAGAACCGGACCAGAACCGACCTAGTTGGTCCAGTTCTAGTCAATTTTGCTCAAAAAATAACTGTACTCAGTTCTGGAAAGGGCAGAACCAAAATAATTGGGTCGTTTCTCGATTTACACTATAAAATTTCAAAAAACCGAACGGTCCCAATACCTAATATTCAACGCGATTCAGATTTCCAGAGAAGTTCTGATTCTCTGAAATCTTTTCCCCTCGTCGAACGTCGCTTGACGCTCGCCCTCGCCCTCGCCCTCGCCCTCGCCCTCGCCATCGTCGTTGTTGCTTGCCCTTGCCCTCGCCCCGCTTGCCCTTGCCCTCGCCCTCGCTGTCGCTCACCCTAGCCCTCACCCTCGTCCTCACTCTAGCCCTCGCTCTCGCTCTCCCTCAGCCTAGCCGTCAGTCAAGTGGACGACGAGAAACTTCAAGAGTTCAGCTTCGTTAAATGTTTGTAGCTTTCATCGTCACAAGTCCCACACTTTCATTTGCAGGTACGTATCTCTAAATTTTGATGTTCTTCATCTTTCTGTAATTAATTTTCAATCTCACCTCTGTCGTTAAAATTACAGATGTTTAACGTTGGGAAAAATCCAGCTCTGTTGTTCAGAGAAGTCCACTCACCCTCGCCATCGCCGGTGCTCGCCTCTATCGCAGTGTTGTATTCTTCATTGCTGCTTGTTCTTCGATTATAGGTTCTTCAGACACTTCTTGTTCTTCTTACATTTTTCATTTTTGAACTTGTCTTTCTGATATTTAGAGGATGTTGGCTGGATTTTGAATTTTGGGGTACTCTCTCGGCTTAACTGAAAGAGTATCGACCTTGTCATTTTTCTGAGTTAAATGTTGTGCATTCTGTTTAGTAACATGTTGGACAGAGGAGGAATTTTTCAATGTTGTGCTAAATTTTGTACATTCTGTTTAGTAATATTTTGGACCGAGGAGGAATTCTGTTTACTAACCCTCTGTTTTGTGTTTGTCATATTTTGGACAGAGGAGGAATTTTTGATTTAGTGGCTGAGATCTGAACTGTAAAATAGTAAATGTATTTTGATTCAGTAATATGTTGTATTTTTTTATTTAGCTATATATTTTGATTTATGTTTTGTAAGATTAGTAAATGTTTTTTAGATTATTAGATTTGGTTACTTAGTTTGATAAATTGTTGTATTTTATAGGATGGAAACAGAAAGTACGAATGAAAATCAAAATGTAGCGATTCCTCCTATAACTAGTTCTAGTGTTAGTGTTCGAAGAGAAAGAGCAAAGACATCTGATGTTTGGAATTATTTTAATATTGTTAACGATAACGATGAAAAAAATCTTAGAGCTAAATGTAATCACTGTGAAAAAACTTATGCATGTGATACATTAAAAAATAGGACATCAAGATTGAAAAAGCACATCCGTATTTATGCAAAATTATTGGCAAATGTAGACGTGAAATAAAAAACTTTGAGTTTTCAGAATATGAACAATAAGGGACAACAACTTGCATGTTTTAGTGTTGCTACTTGTCGAGAACTACTTGCGAAGATGGTAATTAATGAGGAAATGTCTTTGAAGTTTGTTGAAAGAGAAAGTTTTAGAGCATATTCTCAATATCTGCAACCAAAGTTTCTATACCTTCTAGATTTACTGTTGCTCGTGATATTTTAAATCTTTATGAAAAAGAAAAGATGAAATTGAAAGAATATTTTAGAAAAACATCACAACGAGTATGCTTGACTACTGATACATGGACTTCTATTCAGAATTTGAACTACATGGTTTTAACTGGACATTACATTGATAATGATTGGACCATGCATAAGAAAATTTTAAATTTTGGTTTGATTTTGAATCATAAAGGTAAGATAATTGGTATAGAATTAGAAACATGTTTGTTTGAATGGAGAATTGAAAATGTATTGATTGTCACAGTGGACAATGTTTGTTCGAATGATGTTGCAATTCATATTTGATTAAAAGTGTTCGAAAATTGGAATGGTTTGATTTTGAATGGAGAATACATGCATATGCGATGTTTTACACACATATTGAACTTGATTGTATGTGATGGATTGAAAGATCATCAAGAAGCTATTGTTAGAGTACGTAGAGTTATTAAGTATTTAGATCTTCACCTGTAAGGTTACAAAATTTTAAGAATTGTGCTGATAATGTTAAGATTGCATGCAAAAGTAGTGTTTCTCTTTATGTGTCTACAAGATGGAATTCTACATATTTGATGTTAGCAAATGCTGAAAAGTTTGAAAAACCTTTTGACAAATTAATGGAAACCGATAGTAATTACCTCGGTGATTTGAGTGGTGAATCACCTCCCACTACAACCGATTGGACAAATGTTAGAGAATTTGTTAAGTTTTTGAAAATTTTTTATGATACGACTGTGACTGTTTCAGCCTCTTCACATGTGACATCAAATATTTATTTTAGCGAAGTATGCAATTTGAAATTGTTTATCAAGGAGTACGTTGAGAATGGCAATCCATCATTGAGGAAAATAGCTATTTAAATACAAGAAAATTTTGACAAGTATTGGGAAAATATGAGAATATTAATTGCTTGATGTACGTTGCAGTTGTTTTATATTCGAGATGTAAGACAGAGTTTTTATAATATTGTCTTACATTGTTGGTTGACAATAATAAAGCAACAGATTTGCTGAGTCACGTACGAATAGTGATTACCAGAATATATCTGTAATACAAAACGGATTTGAGGTTTGAAATGTCATAGGATAATTATAGAACTAGTGTTGCGACATCTTCGTCCACAGGACAAAGTACTAGTTTTGCCCACAATAAGTTTTTTCAGAAATTCTGTAACCGTCATAGTGAACGAGATGGTTCAAGCAAGAGAAAGGAAATTGATCAATATTTATCTGAAGAATTGGAAATTTTTTCAGACAATCAAGATATTTTGGCATGGTAGAAATTGAATTCATTGAAATATCTAATATTAAGTAAAATTGCAAAAGATATATTAGTTATTCCTATTTCCACAGTTCCTTCAAAGTCAGCTTTCAGTAGTGGTGGACGTGTACTTGATTCTTTTCGTAGTTCTTTATCACCAAAGACTGTCGAGGCGCTTATTTGTAGTCAACGCTGAATTCGTGAGGAAATACACAATTTAGAAAACGATGAGTTTGAAAAATGTGTGTTTTAAAATTTTCTATGTTATTTTTAGTAATTAATATGTATTATATACTTACTTTGACACTTATATTTTACAGATTTTACATCAGCAGCTGAGCATAGCAGACCAATTAAAATTAGTGAATAGTGAGAACATCTAATTTCTTTAGTGTATGTTGGATTGTTTTTTACATCAATTTTTATTTAATTACATTGTGTCATATACTATTTGTTTTTATTTTATCTTTTCTTATGGCTTTAATTTTGATATTTTACATCTATTTTGTTATGTTTAAGTAGTAATTTGCAAATAAATTTAGAGAGAGAGTGAGAGAGGAAAAAAAACGGGAGGACCAGAACCGAGACCAGAAATGTCTCGTCCTGAAAAAAATTTTGGGCTTATTGGTGCAAAAAATTAAAAATCGAATTTTAGTGGTCCGGTCCTAATCTCTCGAAAAATCGGACCAACCCGGACCACGATCACCCCTATTTGAGATCTTGTGATGGGCCTCTTTGGCATGTCAGAGTGCGTGTTTTAAATATGCATAGCATGACTTTATAACTATTTTAAAGCATGCATTTAGGAATGAGAGAGTAGGAAAGTCATGGTAACATAAGAAATCATTGGTCTGGATTTGTTTTTTCGTGTGTGATAAATATGACTATGAAAATGAGAAAGAGATTAATTGTATCTCCTCCTTGGATTGAAAGTTCCTAAACCTCATGATAAAGTATTGGCAGGGTCCTACAGCCTTACTGGTGAAATCTTGGGAATGTGTAGGTGTGTGATGGTCGTATGCGTCAATTAGAGTGGATTGAATATTTAACTTTTCAATATGAATGTTAAAAATTATTTGGAAAATATTGATTTAAATCATGGTTTTAAATCATGTAAAATCGTTTTATCATTGCATTAGATTGATTTAATTGTTGAAAATTGTTTTAAACCTTGGATAATGGATTTTCAATTGTTCAAATTACGAACATGCATATATTTTTATATAAATGACATTGATTTCAAATCAAAACAAATTGATTTAAGTTGATTTAAAAAAAATAATCAATGATAGGTGGAGGATGGAGATTTGTCCTAGATAGTGTGGATAGAGCCTGGGCTATCTATCTTAGTCGTTAAGACTTATTTGCTGAGCATAAAATTCATTATGTGGAATATCTATATTTTTCAGATATCGAGAACATTCATCAAGAAGGAGAAACCGATATAAGGGTAAAGTGTACAAAGAGGTATATGTGAAAGATCATAGTTGATAATTTTTAGAGTTGTGAAAAGTCACATGTCATGGTTTATATGTATAATTTGAAAGTCACTTCCATCGTACTTTGATGTAAAGAATTTGATGATGATATAGATTATGTAATATATTTCAACTTATAAAATGTATTTCGATTGTTGTGTATATTGTTTGGATGTTATTGGAAAATATCTTAATTTAGGATGCCACGTAGTATATAATTGAATGAACGTAGGAAATGAATTGGTGAATGTTGTAGGTTGTTTCCAGAAGTTTTTCACCTTGGGATTCCCTTTTGTCGAGGTCGGCCTTTGACAACATCTATCTTCACACACTGTCATCATTCGCCAAAATTCATTTTTAATGAATTTGATCTCATAACCATTATTCAAAACATATTCTATTATTTCTTCTCTAATTGCTTTTAAAGAATTATATTTTTTCGCCAGATAAAATCTCATCAAAATTTCTGACAATACTAATATACTTTCCACCTCATCATCTTCTGAATCGACCAATGTTGTAAGCTCATCGTCTAGAGCTTTTGACGTCGATTGGACCTCTATTTCTTCATTATCTTCTAGATGATTGAATGCCCGAACATCACCATATATGGGCGTGGAGTACGAATACAGTCCATATTAGCATCACATCGACCCCCCGAACAATACAACTAGTGCCACGTAAGCAGTGGACAGAACGAGGAGTGATCGACCCCTCGTTCGTTGCGTAAATTCAAAACGGGGATGATTGGCTCCCCGTTCTAGTTGTAAATTCAGAACGGGGGGTGATCAGTCACCTGTCATGGTTTGATTTGTTACATTTTGGGTAATTTAAAATTTCAATTATTACGATTTTCATTTTAGAGAGTGTTTCAAATTAACCTCATACTTTGAGGTTCAAATTGGTTTCAACGCATTTTTTTAAAAAACAGCATCTAATCAATTCTTGTTTGAGAGATGAAGCACCAAAACCATTGTTATCAACGCACATTTGATATTTCAATGTGCGACAAAACATGATGGTTTCGATTTCTTCAAAAATTCAATATCACTTTCGATTTCTCATCATCCTTGTTTTTTCATCTATCAAAGGTTTGTCAATTATTAAGTGCATGATAGATAAAGGAAGTTAAATGTGTGACACCCCGAAAAACCCACACGTTCCCGGTGCGCTACAGTGCATCTACACACACACACTAACACTTAACATAATTCACTCAATTTAATACCCTTTTGTTTCCAATTTACTCTCCTCTTTTTTTTTGACTCGATTCGAAAACAACTCGCGTCTCCCCTTCGACACCTCACGCACACTCTCACGGTGCCGCACATACCACTCAACGTTACTGTGTTTCGCGCACGCTCACAACGCCGCGTGCCCCAGGCACCCTGCCGCTGTACAGCACGTCCGCGCGCACACCATCACCCGGTGTCGCACGACCCGTGGGTACCCAACAGGGCCACATGCCCCGCGCACCTGCGATCACGCCGCACATCCACACTCATCTAAACTCCTCTAGCATTCATCATACACACACCTTGACCTATTTCGTATCCTCTCGAATCTCAACCCCTCCTCCCGAAATTTCGGCAGAGTACTGCCTAAAAACTGGCTACCCCAAAATTTAACCCTGCACACAATTCACCAGAATCCAACAATATTTACCTATCCATCATCTAGAGAAATCATCCCAACCCAAATCAGAGTAAGAAGACGACAAAAATCCATCAAATACAAATGAAGAAAGTCTCAAGTATAGAGAAATAACATACTCTAACATGGAAAATATCCGCGTACGTCACCAAAATCACACGCACTCCATATACACCTATACACTGACGGATATACAACAATCAATCTCATCCTCCGTACATAATCACCGCAAAAGAAAGAAAACCCACAAACCGACCAGGCCACAACCTACCATATCCACGGGTCGGGTCGCCCTAACAAAAGTCCGCCATCCGGTGCCGCAGTCGCACGCCGCCAACCATCCTACGCCTCAGGACTAGGCACTCGAGGCTCACCAGCGGTATCGTCAGCACCTACACCACAGAACACACAACATAAGCCTAACGCTCAGTAAGTAATGCGATATGAAAGTAAAAGCCGACAATGCAATCCTATCACATGCAGTCTCTACACTCACACTCATGTTGTCACATCTGTGACGCGTAGTGCAGCCACACCAAGGTAAGGAGGAACCTCACGCCACCCTACACCCTGACACGTCGCCAACGTCCCGGACTCCCCAGCAACGAGGCCCACAAGCTACACCCACGCATCACCACATGGCAACCACATCAGGGTAAGGGTGTACCTCGCGCCACTCTACACCCTGACACGTCGCCCCCGTCCCAGCCTCCCCAGCACGGGACCACAGTTGCCACACACACATGTTTCGCGACAGCCCAGCCGGCCCACCCCTCGAGTAGGATCCGCAACTGGTGTTACACCGGCCCACACACTAGTAGGATCCGCGGTACCACTGCCCATATCCTCACCGTCAACACATTCACGCCGCATGACGGCCCAGCCAGCCCACCCCTCGAGTAGGATCCGCGACTGGTGAAGCACCGGCCCGCACACTAGTGGGATCCGCGGTACCACCGCCACACGTCTCACCTCATACATCAAAGCATGCTAAAAATCATTTTCGTTCCCGTTTTAAAAAAATATGATGCATGTCACACAATACGCACACACACCGCAATCAATCACATAAACACTAAAGTTCTACAGTGTAGGCCCACTTGGGCAAAACACATGCATGCACTACTTACCTGGCGTCCTAAGCTCGCTCGATACACAGTTTCGCCAACAGAAAGCCTCAACCTAAAATACAACCAATTTCTCATCAGTATTTCTCCCAACTAGTTATATGCATCAAAATGGCTATGCTACTCTCACACGTCGAATTTCCACGAAAAACGGTCACTAATTTGACTTAAACCAAAATCTCGCATAAACGTCCGACGCGCATAACTTTTGCGTCGGATATCGGAATCGAACGATTCCAGCAGCCATACGTCCCTCTAACAGCCTAATCCATCCCACAAGAACAGAACTTAAAACAATTAACTAAAACTAGGCCAAATTAGCTAAAAACCAAACTGCCCCTGCACAAAAATGGTTAAATTTTTTATTTCAAACTTCAATTTACAAACTTCCACACACACCTAGCCCCATCTCGCCCATAACTCTCGGCCAAGCTCACTGCAAAGGCAAGAAGGCCGAGCACTAAGCTCGGTCGAAACAGGAAACTGACAGGGCCACCTTCGGTTTCCTTAAGCTCGCAGCATCACCTTCGTGCTACCCTACCACTTGCGGCCAAATTCCATCAATGCCGAAAGCAGGCCGAGCACTAAGCTCGGCAAAGCCAAAAAAATGGGACGGCAGAACAAGGAAAGAGCTTACCGTTGCGTTACTGTGCGCTCGGTCGAATGGAGGGCAATGCACAGCCGAACACCCAGTCCCGGCAGTCTCCCCAACGCCCACTCGCGTCTGCCGAAGAATCAGAACTCGAGGATTTTCCTCCTCTCTCCCGCGTCTCACTCTCGGCTCTCTCTCGGGAACTCGAGCTGCTGAAACCGAATGGCTTCGGTTCGTCGGGACAGCAGCACCTGTTCGCAACCCGCACCTTACACCCACGCTCGCCGGCCGTCGATCACAGCTCCGCACACGACCGCTCTCCCCTGCACGCAGGCTCTCGGGCGCTCTCGGTTGCTCGCAGAAAACCAGCCGATTGGCTTCTTCCCGAAGCCATTTGGGTGGTTTGTTTTATTTTTTTTTTTTAAATAATAAAAATACAAATTACCAAATTGCCCTCACGTGCTTCAATCGTCCGAATTTCGTTAACTTCTCGACCTCCCGACTTTAAATTTCGAAAAACTTCGCAAAAGTAGGCTCCGAGTTTTATAACTCAAATCTTTCCCGTTGAAATATTTCTCAAAACTCCGACCGGGATTAAACTAAAAATTCCATAAATTAAAAATAAAATTCGAAATTCCCGGGTTATTACAATATGGTTAGTAGGTCAGGGCAAAATTTGGTTTAGTTCAATTTGCCCACCCTTTGCCCACCCTTAATTTTTAAGATACTAAAATCCTTTATTATGATTAAAGAGAATCGCAAAAAAAAACAAAAACACTTAGACATTAACATAAAAAACAAATTTAACGGATAAAAACCAAATGCAAAATAGAGAAATTTATTTGGTTAAAATCAAAGAACAACGTAATACCTTTGTGACTCAATCATTACCCTAAAAGATATCCATATTGTCATGGATGAGCCACCTCAGCCCACAACCCATCAATCTCAGGCTTATTGGTCTGGCTCTTTTGTTGGCATGACATACCGATAGGGGTGAGCAAGAACTGAAAAAGAATCGAGAACCGGACCAGAATCGAGCTATTGGTCCGGTTTTGGTCTGTTTTTGATTAAAAAAAATAAACAGATTTCGATTCTGGTTTTGCATAACCGAAATCTTTGGTTCGGTTCTGGGTTTTTTATAAAAATCCAGAAAAATAGACACGGACCATTAAATGAAATCTCTTACCCTAGGCTGAAACTTCGAAGGCTCACTTCTCAATTCTCAGTTCTTCGTCGTGTCTCGCTCTCACCCTTCTCACCAAAGTCGCTGCCACTCGCTGCCTATTGCCTTGCCTCTCGCCGAAATCGCTGTTGTAGCCTCGCCTCTTGTCGAAGTCAATGTTGCTCACTGTCGTTGCCTTGCCTCGCGGCGAAGTGGCTGTTATAGCCTCGCCTGTAACGCCTCGAGAACCCATACGTTCTCGGTGCACTCACTACGTCTACACACTATGACATACAGAGACTTGACGCGAACTCACTTAATTTAATACCACTTTTATTTTCAAATCATATTCAAAGTAACATTTGTAAGTATAAAAATTTTTCGACTCGATTCGAAAACAACTCGGGCCCCGAAGAGAAAACACGAAATCCTCAATATAAAATACGCAGCGGAAAATACAATTTAAAAGAGTTTTAAAAATAAAACGCCAAGACTTGAAATTCTCGGAAGGAGTCCAACACACACCTTGTGCTACCCGACTCAGTGCGGCGCGCCCTAGTAGCGGCGCCGCGAGCCAGGGCATAGCGCCGCACGTCCATGGTCCCGCGCCGCGCATCGCTCGCACGCACACTTGACCTGGCCCCGCGCGAGCGCTCACTCGGCCTGCGAGCTGCGCGCCCTGCGCACCCACGTCTCCACTTCGGCCCCCCGCGCGCACCCTCCCGGTGCCGCACGCGCTAACTCGACACTGCTGCGTCACGCACACGCCCACAACACCACGTGCCCTATGCACTCTGCCTCTGTGCAGCACGTCTGCACGCACCCCCTCACCCAACGCCGCACAACCTGCGCGCACTTGCAGAGCCGAGTGCCCTGCGCGCCTGCAGTCACGCCACGCTCCCGCGCACACCGCCATCCCCTTCGCGCCTCACCGCGCACACCCCCGCCTATTCTGTACCCCATCAACTCCCTGACCTTTCTCCTAAAATTTCGGCAAAGTAACGCCTAAAAACTAGCTATCCCAAAAAATCTAACCCTGCATTATTCACCAGAAATTTCCAAAAATATCCATCCATCAAACTATTCAAAGATCCCCATAACAAAAATCGAATTTTAAAAACAACGAAATCCATCAACTACAAATGAAGAAAGTCTACAGTATAGAGCAATGACATACTCCAACATATAAAAGTACACACGCGTCTCCAAAGCACCACAAACACTCTATACAATCTGTACAACCGACGCCTATACGAACTTATCCGACGACATAAATATCTCAACACAAAGCAAACAAACCGAGCAAATCTCACCACCACCTACCATCTCCACTGGTCGGGTCACCCTAACAATCCACCGTCTGGTGCCTCGGTCGCACGTCGCCAACCGTCTTATACCTCAGAACTAGGCTTTCGGAGCTCACCAGCAATATTGTCTGCACCTACACCATAAAACACACATCATAAGTCTAACGCTAGTAAGTAATGCGATTGAAAGTAAAAACCGACAATGCAATCCTATCACATGCAGTCTCTGCACTCACACTCATGTTGTCACATCTGTGACGCGTAGTGCAGCCACACCAGGGTGAGAATGAACCTAACGCCACCCTACAACGTGACACGTCGCCACCGTCCCGGACTTTCCAGCAACGAGGTCCACAAGCTACAGACACGCA
The DNA here is from genome assembly GCA_022433055.1 of Begonia peltatifolia. Classification (NCBI taxonomy): domain Eukaryota; kingdom Viridiplantae; phylum Streptophyta; class Magnoliopsida; order Cucurbitales; family Begoniaceae; genus Begonia; species Begonia peltatifolia. The sequence continues at coordinate 2,474,545 of CM039526.1, read as the reverse complement.
TCAACACACAACAACCACGTCAGCATGAGGGTGAACCTCGGGGCACACTACACCCTGACGCGTCGCCCCTGTCTCGGCCTCCCCAGCAACGAGACCACAGTTGCAACACACACACATTTCGCGACAGCCCAGCCGGCCCACTCTTTGAGCGGAATCCGCGACTGGTGTTGCACCAGTCCACACACTAACAGAATCCGCGATACCACTGTCCATCATCCTCACCGCCGACACATACACATCGCGTGATGGCCCAACCGGCCCACTCCTTGAACGGAATCCACGGTTGGTTATGCACCAGCCCACATACTAGCAAGATCCGCGATATCACCGCCACGCGTCTCTTCACCATCTACTAAAAACATGCTCAAAAACTATTTTCGTTCCCTTTTTAAAACATGATGCATGTCAAACAATACGCACGCACATCATAGTCAAACAATATAAATCCTAAAGTTCCACGGTGTAGGCCCACCTGGTTAAAAGACATCCATACACTACTTATCTAGCGTCCTAAGCTCACTCGACGCACAGTTTTGCCAAAACGCCTCAACCTAAAATATAAACAATCGTCAATCAATCTTCCCATCAAAATGCACTAAATACGCTAAAAATCACATCTCTCAACTAAATCTATGAAATTCCAATTAAAACGGATCACTAATTTAGTTCGGCCGAAAATCAGCCTAAACTTCGGACGCGCATAACTTTTGCGTTCGTTATCGGAATCGAGCGATTCAAGAGGCTAAACATTCTCTTAGGAACCTAGTTAAACATATTAAAACGAATTTTAAAACAATAAACTGCAGATAGGTGAAAAACACCAAAAATCAAATCTGTCTTTCACCCAAATTTCACATCTCTGTTCCCCTTAACCAAAACTTGGCTTACACACTAAAATCAGCAACGCTAATATCACGAGTCACAATTCCACTAAAAATGCTCAATAATTCGACTCGTTCTAAAATTCGACATAAACTTTCGACGGGCATAACTTTTGCATCGGACATCGGAATTGAACGATTTCAGCGGCCAAACGTTCTTCTAACAGCCTGATTTAACCCACAAAAATAGAATTTAAAACGAATAACCAAAACTAGGCCAAAACTCCCAAAAATAGAACTTGTTTCTACACAAAACAAAATCTGGATTTTGACTTCAATTCAATTCCATAAATTTTAATACACAATCAGGCACATTTCACTCATTCAAGCATAATCAACTCAGAAATCAGAAATTCGAGCACCAAGTCGAATTTTGGCTCAACCTCCCCCCTCGGTCTTCTCCTCCCTCTCGGACATTTTCAGCCCATTACCCAAGCACTTCACACTAGCTCTTAAATCACCCAAACATTCAGTTTAAACCTCACAAAACCGAAAGGAAAATAAACATCACGTTCGGCCTTCAAAATAGAGAGAGACAGGGGAACGCTCCCTGCTCTCGGACGGCTTCTAGGTGCGGAAAGGCCGGGCCACAAGCTACCTCCAGCACACACACTCTAGCTCCCAATGCACCCCAAAACCCGAGCTCAACCATCGAAAAATTCGGAGGCCACCGAACTCCCCACACTCAATTGACTGAAACCAAAACAGGCGAGGGGTTTACCTTCGGTCCTTAAACATGGGAAAGTCGAGTCAGCACCTCCCCTCAGCTCATCGGAGCTCCTTGCACACCTGTGTCACTCTCCTCGTCGCCAAAGATCGAACTTCAGCTCCTCTGATCGCTCTTTGCTCTCGGGTGCTCGAGTAGTGAAAAATCGAACGGCTTCTTCGTGAAGCCATTCAGTTTTTTTTTTATATTAATAACTCAAATTACTAAATCGTCCTCATGTATTTTCGTTTCTCTGACCTCCGTTATTTCGTGTCCCCTTGACTTAAAAATTTTGAAAACCGTCACTAAATTAATTTACCCATTAAAATATTACTCAAAATTTCAACCGAAATTTAATTAAAAATTTCAAAAATTAGATCTAAAATCTGAAATTTTCTGGGTTATTATATCGGCTCTCGCCGAAGTCGCTAGTGTTACCTCGCCTCTCGCTGAAGTCGATGTCGTTGGCTCTCGGAATCGGATTGTTGATTCAGACTACAGGTTTTGATTAAATGTTATGTTCTGTTTTTGTTTCGATTAAATGTTCTCTTAATCCTTAATTACATTTTGGTTTAGTTTACAGCTTGTTATTGTATCTTAAATCTTGTGTTTTATTTGCTGAAGTTGGTTTATTGTATGTTTGAGTGAAAGCGGAGGAGAGCATGAAGTTGTTTTATTTGCTGAAGTTGGTTTATTTGCTGTTGTTTATTGAAGACCTTTTTTTTTTGCTGTTGTTTATTTAAAGCTGTTTATTGGTTCTTAATTTGCATATTAATAGTTGGATTTGTGCACTGATGGTTGGATTTGATAATTTGAAAGTTGTTTATTGGTTCTTAATTTGCATATCAACAACATCTTATATTAGCTATTATTATTGTGTTTGTCATTATTCTGTTATAATGTTAAAGGCCTAAATGTTGAAGTTAAATTATCCAACTTTGGTCATTTTCGTTGGGATTATTAGATGTTTGTAAGATTGTTGGATTTGTGTACTGATTGATTATTGGTTTAATAAATTGTTGTATTTTATAATATAGAAACAGAAAGTACGAATGAAAATCAAAATGTAGAGATTCCTCCTATTTCTAGTTCTACTGTTAGTGTTCGAAGGGAGAGGAGAAAAAAATCTGATGTTTGGAATAATTTTAATATTGTTAACGATGGAAATAAAAATTCTATAGCTAAATGTATCACTGTGGAAAAACATATACATGTGATACATTGAAAAATTAGACATCAAGCTTGAAAAAACACATTCGTATTTGTACAAAATTATTGGCAAATGTAGATATGAAGCAAAAGAAATGAATAAAGTGAATACCACAAAGAACGACCGATGCAGACAGAGAGAAACCAAGTGTCGACCGGTCTATCAAGGTGTCGACCGCAGAGCGCAGAAAAAAACAAAGTGTCAACTGCACTGTACAAGAGTCGACCAACACTGCTTTCAACGGCTATTAACGAACACCAACAATAACAAAGTGTCGATCGACTCTCAAAGAGGTTGACTTGCAACGTTTACAACGGTCTTCTATCTATGCACAACGGTAACAAGGTATCGACCGGTTTTATATAGGTCGACCACAGAACTCAGAAGAACTATAAATTGAAGAATGGAAGGCTTTTACAAACAACGACCAAGGAATCAAAAACTCTCTCAACTTCAAAGAGCGTTCATCTTTTCAATTCTTCTTACTGCTCTCAACCAAAACTTGAGATTACGTTATTGAGAGAGTGCAATTTGAGTTCCGACTCAATCTTGTATGGAAACATTGTAAAAGAGTTAATACCAAAGAAAAAGGTGTAAAAGGCAGTTGATTGACGCCCGTGAAAATCAATCAAAGGTGTAAAGGCAGTTGATTGACACCTGTAAAGTTCAATCAAAGATTTGCTCAGAAGAGAAGGAAAGAATCTTCAAGGTGAGTTCTTGAAGCACGGACGTAGGTAAGGTTGGCTGAACTGCGTAAACAATTTCGGTGTCATTTTTTCTTTCCATTAACTCTTTATTTGTTATTGATTAAACTCATCTTAGCAACTTAATTTGAAATCATTAAGTTTATACACATGAGTCCACAATTATTAATTTGTTAGTTCCCCCCAC
>CM039526.1:2343798-2470457 GCA_022433055.1 Begonia peltatifolia | reverse complement strand
TTTACACTAATAAACTAATTTTTTTTCCAAAATGGGACCAATAATTTCGCTCTCTCTCTCTCTCTCTCTCTCTCTCTCGTAAAAACGATCCTACACATACTTCACAAGGGTTTGAGTAATTAGTGAATAGTGAAAGGATAAATTTTTTTTTTTTAATTTGGGAGGACCAGAACCGAGACCAAATTATTGGTCCCATTTTGGAAAAAAAATTAGTTTATTAGTGTAAAAATTTTAAAAACAAATTTTAATAATCCGGTTCTGATCTCTCTAAAAACCGGACCATGCTTATACCGATAACTTTTTTATGTAATTTTATTACATCATTTTGGTTGCCTAACAAACATTTTAAGTAAAGTTAAGTGTCGAAAAGAAGGCAAAATGAAATAACATATTTAATAATGGTTATTTTTAACTACATCATCATGATACATATTTAATAGTTTATTATGAATTTTTAAATTTATTTTGGGGATAAATGTTTTTTAAAATAGTTTTCAAAATTCAAATATAATTTTGTAAAAATAAATATTTAATTGACGATTCAACAAACAACCAAACCGCCCGGTCTGCTTTCTCCCCCTTTGTCAACAGGCACCACAACTCCCTGTCTTCTCTCTCTGTCTCTCTGTCTCTCTCGGTCTTTCTCTCTCTCTCTCTCGTCAAGCATGACCAGCTCCTCAACCGCCGGGCGGAAGGTTCGAATCGCAGTGACCTTTGTGAAAGTTATGGGAATATTGTGCAGTGATAGTATGGCTGTTTCATTTGTTTGTTATTTGATTTGGTTGCTTTATCTGGATTTCGATTTTTAGGCTCTCAGTAAAATTGCTAGCAACCGTCTCCAAAAGGAGCTTCTCGAATGGCAGGTTAATCCTCCATTCGGCTTCAAACACAAGGTCACTGATAATCTTCAAAGGTAACTTTTTATCCTAGTTATGATGTATCAGGAATCAGGGAGAATGGATGATTTTCGATTCTTGTCATTTTCTCTTTTTTCAATTTTTTGTTTTCCTTGTAACAATCGGAAAGGACGTCTGAATATTTTTTCCATGTGAATTTCTCTCTTCCTTTCATATGTTTCTATTAAAAGGTGGGTTATTGAGGTCAATGGAGCTCAAGGGACGCTCTATGCGAATGAAGTTTACCAACTCCAAGTTGATTTTCCTGAACATTATCCGATGGAAGCCCCTCAGGTCTGCATCAGATCATTAATATCTGTGATTGAGTTGTTATTTAGTTGTTCTCTTCTTTTATAGATATTGCTTGGCTTGATAAAGATAATTTATCTGTATGATTTTTCTTTGTGGATTCGCCAGGTTATATTTCTGCATCCTGCTCCGCTGCATCCTCATATTTATAGTAACGGACATATTTGTTTAGGTAATTACAGAAATTTAGACATTATTTAGTTTTTTAGTAATCTTCATTATGATTGTATTTTTTTGTGCTGTCTGATATATAATTCTCTATGGAATGTGGAATCTGGAGCTTCTTGCATCCTAAATTAGCATGTTTTGTTCTTCTTTTTAGTGATTGTCATTTTCACAAATATATTTGTGAGTTTTCCTCTCTCTATCTAAAAACATTTTCTTTTATTTGCATTGTGAATATTGTGCCATATTAATTTTTTCTGCTCTAGTTAGATTTGGGCATTCAACTTTCATCTTGAAAATTTGTTAGAATAAAAAATTACCATGATAGCCGTTGAATTGTGAATTATAGATGATAAATCAAAACTTCCTTTTCCTAAACCCTGTTCACAAATCAAAATTTTGAATCTTTCGTTTAATTTGTGTGCTAGAAACACACATGAAGAAAATCACTTCGAACTCTGGAAAGATTATTGGACTAATACAAACAGTTGTTGTTATTGTTAAAGTACCATTCGTTTACAAAACTAAAGATAAATAATGTCACAATAGAAACTATGTAAATACCAAAAAGGATATTTGATCCATTGGAATAGTTTTTTTGTTGACAAGTATCATTCCATTAAAAAACGGAGGGATATTGTCATGCACTGCATTTTGTGGAAGTCAGTTGGAGGAAGATTGAAAACTTGTTTTCATATACTTTACATTTATTACCTATATACGAGTCCTTTATGCATGTATTTCTTTCTCTTCTTATTCTTTCATTTTACAGTTGATTGGGCTAAGTTTATGCAGAAAAACTATTTGTTTGGTATGGAGTGAATGAGATTATCTAATAATACAATAGTAGTACAAATTGGAGATATCATATACAGCCCATAGAAGTCCTCTCTAAATACGATGGTTGCTGTAATTGAATAGAGTATTAGTATGTCCAATACTTAAAATCTTGCCTTTTGATTTTTTTCACATCATTTATTTATGTGCGTGTTTTACAACTCTAGAAAAAGAAAATAAAAAATAAAAAAGTCATGAAACCCAAAACTATAATTCATTACTTGGAAAGACATTGACTTGATTTACTTTCTACCCAACAAACTACTGACTAAAGTTTCCATCCAAGAGCCCTGGATCTTATCTTTTGGGATAGTCTAGAACTTTAACTTGCAGTTTGTTTTTTACGGTCTACATCGCTTGTTTCAATTTCTGATTGAATATGATTAGAGAATTCATGTGATCTTTGATGTCTCTTATTTGTGTATCAGATATTTTGTACGAGTCATGGTCTCCTGCCATGACAGTGAGTTCTATTTGTATCAGCATTCTCTCCATGCTATCAAGTTCCACTGCCAAGGTTTGGTCTCTAATGCTTCTGATTCCTTTTATTTAAATATTTAAAACTATGCTGATAGCCAACTTCTTGTTATCATGAAAATCCTGAAAGATGGACATACTTTGTATTAGCAGTGACAGACTTGGGAGGATGTCCATGTAATGTTTTTACATGCAAATATGTGTTAATCTGATATTTTCGTGGTTTGTTGCAGCAACGCCCTGAAGATAATGATCGATATGTAAAGAATTGTAGAAATGGGAGGTCTCCAAAGGAGACAAGGTGGTGGTTCCACGATGATAAAGTGTAAAATATTCCAAGTGTAGAGTAGATTGCTTTCCTTTTCCAAAGGAAATTGAGAAGAGAGACAGAAAGGTACTCTGAAAATTCTGGGATTCAAATCCTACCTCAATAACTCTCATGTATACTACCAATGTCTTGGATTTAATAGGGAAGAGGGATTTATGATGTTTATTATTGTTAAAAAGGTCAAAGGAGACAAACCTTCTTTAGCAAGCAAGTAATATCAAGTGAGGAGCATTTTATAAGCGTGACATCTACATCTCTAATCTGTGCATGTCATGTAATCTTGGTTATGCTGTGGACTGGTTGTAAGCCTTACAGTAGTTTTTAACCTTTGGACCTCAATTTTCGATCTTCCTTCTGGGTGTATGTTTATTTAGTGCGCAGAGCATTTGAGAGGGATTTAAATTGCTGTCATTACGAGTTTCGAAACATAGACTTGCATTTAGCTGCTTCAAAGAATCCTACAAAAAATAGAGTTGAAAGGTGGATGGCAAAAAACGATGCCGCTGATTACTAGATTTACAAGTGTTAATCCTTGTTTTGTTTGCTGATGAGACGTTTCTACTTCAATAACAGAATTGTTTTGTCATAGAGGACGCGTCTCTCTCTCTCTCTCTCTCTCTCTCTCTCTCTCTCATTAAAACTACGGATGGGGTGAAGCTTCATAGAATCAGAAGCAATGGATATGGGTAGAAGGTAGCAAACAAAGAAAAAGGGGAGAGATGACAAATGAGTCAAGTCGGCCGAGTCGAGTCAAAATTAATCCGGCTGATCGAGTTAAACGAGTTGAGTCTATTAAGTCGAGACAAATTTGCTCGCGAGCCACGAGTTAAAGGAGTATAGTCGAGTCGGATCAACGAGTCAGGTATATATAAATATTTTAAATTTATAATAAGTATTAAAAATTATATGCCAACGATATTTGTTCATTTAATTTAAAAATTAGTTATGTTAAGATATATAAAATTAAAAAATATCATATAAATATTATTAAAAATATTTTGACATATCAAAAGAAATTAGAATTTGAAAAAAATTATAAATACGAAAAAAAATTACTTCAAATTACGAAAGAAATTCAATAAAAAGAATCTACAGTGTTCAACATCCAAATTCGTAAACTTCTCAAGAATTTAGTCATCTCGTTGTTAATCGCTCATATCTTGGCGTCGGTTTAATTTTTTATACAAAATGAGCGCACTCACAGGGTTCGGTGTAAGTCTATATTTTCGTTCATCATAAACACGTTTATCTGCACTAAAAGTTAGTTCCGATGCTACAGTAGAAACAAGAAGTATTAGTAGATCACGTGTTATTATAGACATAATATGATATGTGATAGAATATCTTTTTCACCAATATAAAATATCAAAATTCTTATCTCGAGAAAATTGATAACGAGTTTCAAAATAAATATTGAATTCATTTGTAAGAGAAGTAAAATAATTTTCAATTTATAATTTACTCCATATATCATCAACACTGTATTAGGATAATTCTCGGTATGCAGAGGTCGTGAATAATAACAAATAACATTGAAATATTTTGTTTCATAAGAAGCATATAAATTATCAATTTCATTTGTTATGTTATCACTAATAATTAAAAATGTAATCCATAAATTTGTAGAAATTCTATTGAAAATAAAACATACTTCTTTTTATTTGAATCTTGAATCCATAATGAATATATAACAAAAAATAAAAGAAATATTATGCCAATTTTTTTTAATTTTTATTTTTATTTTATTAAGAATATTACTAAATTCATTTAGTAGTCGATATTTTATAAAATTACATGTTAAATCTACAAAAATAAGATGAATATTAGAAGTACAATAATAAATTTCAGAACATTAACTTGTAGCGTTATTAAAAGGTTTTAAAAAATCAAAAACGATATTAGTAATATTACAATTAGATTTTTCAACATTAATATTGTGTTTTATCGTTAATAAAAACACAAATAATTTACTAATATAACCTAATATTTTACAATATTAAATAAATTGAATTTCACATGCTATGTACGTCCGTGCGCGTTATTCTTTTGGTTCAGCCAAACAAACCGAATCGTATGGGGTCTTTTGTCATTTGATATCTAACATTTGTTTTCCCAATCAGACTCTATTGTATACGCCGTTTGGAATTCAAACCTTTCTATTTAATTTTCTGTTAAATTGATTATTTTTTATATTTAAAAATTCTAAAAATTATAAAGTTATAAATTAATTTTAAGAAAATAACAAACGATATTCAATTTACTTGAAATTTTTACCACATACTTATCACAGTATGGGAAGATAATCTGAAAAATTTATCATTTTCTAATATTTGTATAATTTAGTATAATTATTTTATAAACTAATTAACTAAAATTATAATAAATCGTACAAGCGTTAAAAAATCACCAAAATTTTTAAATTATCTTTTATAATATGCTGAATATGTGATAAAAATTTCAAGGAAATTGAATATTATTGTTTGTCCTAGACATTTGAGAGAACGTTTGATTCAATTGGACCAATCGTACTCTCATGCTAAATGATAAATTAATTTTAAAATAAATAATAAACGATACTCAATTTATTTAAAATATTTCTAAGATATTTAGCAAATTATAAGAAGATAATTTAAAAATTTTCGTAATTTTCTAACAGTTTTACGATTTATTATAATTTTAGTTAATTAATTTATAAAATAATTATACTAAATTATAAAAATATTAGAAAATGATAAAATTTTCAGATTATCTTCCTATAATGTGGTAAGTATGTAGTAAAAATTTCAAGTAAATCAAATATCGTTTGTTATTTTATTAAAATTAATTTATAATTTTATAATTTTTAGAATTTTTAAATAAAAAAATAATTAATTTAACAAAAAAATTAAACAAAAAAATTTGAATTACAAGTTTGGTTCGGTAAAAAAAATATTAAAAATTAAATGAAAAATAAAATTTAACTTTTTGTTTTTATAATTCGTTGGCTTATTTGTTGTTAACTATTTTATGGGGAACGTAAATTCGTATCTTTGCATGGGGAAGAAGAATTTCAGAATTGTCTTTCCTTTTCTTCTTTCTCTCTCTTCGTCTTTCGATCCCCTTCTCTTCGACTTCATCTGCTAATTTTCCTCTGCCACCCTATTCGTTCGTCAATTTTTTTCTGTCAAGGGAGTCATCTTCACCCTTCTTATTCTTCGGGTTTAGCCATTGCCTTTCTTGATGCTCTCTCTGCATCTTCGGTCTGTGTTGGTGTTTGTTGTGCTGCTCAGACACCTTTGGCGTCGTTTTGTTTTCTACTGCAATTTCACGCAATTCGAAGGCGTTCATCGTCGTGGTGCAGCAACGGTTGAGTCAGGCCAGGGGTTATCTCGCGAGTCTGACTCGTCGAGCCAATGAGTCTACTCATTTGAGGACTGTCTGGACCCGTTCTCTGAGCTCGCCGAGCCGAGCCCAAAAAGCTGGACTCGCTAGATAAGTCTCTGCTCGGCTCGCCTCATAGAACGGATCAGACTCGGCTTGCTTACAATAGCGAGCAGGTTGGCTCGTAAGTCCACCAGTTATGAGCGCTACTGTTACTAGCTGAGCAGATAGATTGGTTCGTCAATCCGCCCGTATCTCTGTTCTACTAGTTCATGGCTTCCATGAAGTTTAGTATTCATGGCGTCACGTCACCGAATAACATTCTGGGATAGCCATGGCTACAACGGCATCGCTGCTGATTGATGGCCCCACAAAACATGAAGATGATTGATTATTTGGAGACTCCATGGATGCCTGAAGAACTCCGAGTTTAGTCCAGGAAACGGGCTTCCCCTTCCCCGGTCCGTTTAACCAATACCGTGCATGTTGTAGTCGCATTTGAGAGTGGTTGGAATTGTTTCATTTAACTTCCGAGGTCTAGCAAGAAGCAGATTCTAATTGCCAATCTCGCAACTGGGATTTTAAGATACAACACTCCCCTTTCAGAACATAATATTATTAATTCAAACCATCACAATAATAATAATAATATTATCATACTATAACATGTGATCTTAATAGTGAATATTATTGTTCAAATTCGGTCTGATCTTAAACGTGAAAAGATCCAAACTGGCTACCCATGTTTCAAAAAAAATATAAAACTATGGTTTGGTTAAAATGTAAAAATAAAAAATTATTTCATTTAACGATATACAAGTTTAGAGTCGGATTTGGGTTGAGTATTGTTAGATTTTGATTGTAAAGATCGTTTAACCTAACGTTTTTGTTAGACCCTTTTCGGATTGTGACATTGTGAGTCTCGAGTTACATTTGGGTTTTGACCACATATCATTTGGCTCTATTTGGTTCAGTGTAATTTTGAGAATTTTTTGCATCCAAAATAGAAAACCAAATCGTGGATGACAATTCTCCTTCCTAACAAACTGATCTCGGTTTATACAGGTGTAGATAATAGACCGAATACGACACAGGTTCGGCTCCAACGATTCAATCCGGTTCTTCCCACCCCACATTGTTACAGACTACCTAAAAATTTCTATTCCTCCAAAGTTGTCAACAATTTCTCTTCTTATATCTCCAAATTACTAATGAGTTTAATTCTTTTTTTAAAAAAAATCAGGAGTTGGGAGCTTGTGGCGCCATGGCAGTTCCAGCAGAGTTCACAGCGGGTTACAAAGTCGTAGGCTTTAAATATTTTGGGACAAATAAATACGTTCAAGGAGAAGTCTTGTTCCAGACCTTGAAGTTGTAATTCTCGATGGCCACCACTTCATTCAACAGGAAAGATCTCAACAGGTCTCCCAGCAAATCCTCTTTTTCTGCATAAACTTAGAGTTGATCAGAGAGCTTCAGGGCTTGTTTTTTTATTTCCAAAAATGGATAGCAAAGTTCATGTGCATCGAATAGAAATAAACTTTCGTAGTTATTGAATCAATAGAAGGGTCACCTTATCGTCATTCGCAAAAGCATATTAGTCTTTTCTTCTAGCTGACTTTAACAAGTTCAAGACGTTTTCGTACACAATGAATGTAATTGAAGCAGCAGGAACATTTTTCAAAAGGTTTGGAGTGATACCCTTGTAAAATCCTCGGATGCCCTCAAACCTACAAGGAAATATGATTCCAATCATCAATGGCAGAGAAGATGTCAATAAAGAAACTAATTTTTAGAGGACAGCCAACAGGCAATTTTGTGGAGATGGCTTATTCAGAAAATATTAATCTTGGTATTCACGAGGGGATACTGCGTAAGTTGATATAAAATTTGGCCAAATTAGAAGTCCTTAAGCCTGGTAAAATTGGGAAAATTCCTCAATAAGGCCAGAATTACCGGACAGTTTCCTTCATGACATGGAAGCTGTCCATGTATATTGGAATTCCATTATTGCCAGGTCTTTGCTGCAAAAGGTTAACCGGTGATATAATCAAATCAGTAACAAGGAAAAATGAAATTAAAAAGTTACCAGTTTGACTAATTCTATAGTTCGCATCTAGAACGAGTATTTTCACAGTAACTTGATCTATTTTTTACTCCACAAAATAAATTCAACAACCTGACAAAATAATGGTCACAAAAAACTATTCATCATTAATATTACCTGCAAGCGAGCACGAATAACCTGGAAAAAAGTCAACCAACAGTATAAGAAAAAGGAATCACAGAAGTGAAATTTCGTCTTCACAAGAACAACCTGGAATGGGTATGTCATGAGAATGGCCGCAATTTTGGAAGATGCTCCCAAAAAAGCATAGTCAACGGAATTCTGCACAAAAACAGAAAACAATAAATTTCAGATCCATCCAAAACACTTCTAATCAAAATACAGAAAACAGAATTTTCCCCATTTTCTCTAGACTTACTAATAAGCTCCCAGAGCCTTTATTGGTGTCTAGATTATCTTTAGCCTTCAAATCCACAATAAATTTTCGAAGTTCCTCATAAGCAGTGAACTGAATAGCTCCATGAGAAACCTGCTGAAACAGCAGTAAAGCATCTGTGAAGCCAATGAGAAAATAAAGCCTACAAAGGCGTTTCTTGTCAGGTGAGATGTCTCACTTTTGAAGATCACCCCTGAATAAAATACACAATCAAGAAAAATTCATTTTTTTACCTGGCCTTTATTATCTGCTGCTAAGTTCATCTACCATTAGAAAAGCATGCGAAAAACTCTAGGAAAATAGGCATATTTCTCAAAATATAGTAGAAAGAACGTCTTGGTTCTTTCAAATAGTGAAGTGATTGCAATTATACGATGCATTTTCTTTTCCCATGAAGAAAATCTTTTCTGCCATTGAGAATTTTTTTTTCTATTAATAAAAATTATGTTTCTTGGAAAAAAGATTATGATTTTTTAATGATATAAGGATAGCGAAATCTGCAAAATGGGTAAAACTGTTTACTGAAAGCATGCATATTATGGAGTGGGTGACTAGAGAAATCGTATGTGAGTATAATTTCACAGCATACAAGCTAGAAAAGAAATCTAACATTTGAATCAATATCACAAACAGGAAAAACCCAATAACAGAATTAACTCAACATCAAAATCATGACTACATAAGCTAAAGAATAATGTAGTATTTACATATCAAGGCGCTAATAAGACAGGAAATTAAAAAAAAATAGTATGAAATATTACTAGATTGAAATAGTAATTATAGTCAGACACTATATTAGATTTCTCATTCATTCATTTATAAACCATGTTATTGGGCTCATATGAATAATTACTAAGGTATTCACCATTAAAAAAAAAAAAAATACACGTGAGTGTACGATAAAATTGCATTTCATATTAAAGGTACATGCATATTCTTCTCATATTGGAAAATAGAAAACAAGGGGCAATCTCTACGAATGCCTCTCCTCAAACAAACGTATAAACTTGATGATAAAAGGGTACCAGAAAAAGACCAGGAATGATCCCTTTGTATAGTGCAGAAAAACCTTCCTCCCTCATGATAGTTCTAAAGGCATCTGCAATTTAATTTGATATAACCACAGTCAAAAGGTAAGAGGAGAAGAACATTAATCTATGGCAGCAATTTTGACTGTACTACTACTAAGGGAAGACTTTGAAAACAGCGTCAACTGACAACTTCATTTTGAGCTAGAAGAACTTCGAAAGTAAAATTGAAACCAAAACAAGGACTTGTTTGGAAAAAAGTGAATCACGTGGGGCTAGAACCATTCAGACAATGCTGAAGAAGGGTTTACAGCCACGAAGATCTGCAAGAAAACTACTAAAAATATATAAGTTGCAGCTTGGTTACAAGACTAGGAAACTAATTTGTTGCAGCTTGGTTACAAGACTAGGAAACTAATTTGACTTTATACTAATGACCCATTAAGAGGCATTCTAACAAATACGGACTATCGCGTCAAACCAGTTTTCTATAAGGAAGTTACTTCCAGATCTGAATAATAATACAAATTGAGATATATGCGAAAAATACCGAGGTTAGGTCTAGATCAAACTTAAATTAGTGGGTATTAGTTATATTTGAAGTTGTCATGACACTCTTAAGTACAATGCAAAGAGCATAACAGACCATAAAGCCCCGAATATGGTTGAATTTGATTGAGAGGATTCTGAAGCTGCAATCTTGTTTTTACTAGCCATACAGGATTTGTGCACAAACAAACCTGACAATGAAACAGAAGTGCAACACTGAACAATAATCTCATTATGCCATGAGCAGAATAAAGTTACCAAGCATCATTTATTGCAATCGAATGTCGCAAGGCATCCATGTTGTGGAAATAAATAATTATGAATTGTAGTGGAATAAAAGAAATTATGAAGACATATAACGCAAAAACATACTGGCAGGGAAAATGCAGAAATTGGCTTTCAAATGGCAAACAGGTGACGGAATTTGTAAATTTTCCTAGACCTCTATTAGAACTTAGAAGTTTTTTGAACTCACCAATGCTCCTGCTTCTGCAGCAGAAGCAAGATGAAGAGCAGGACTTAGGTTTTTCTCCCCCTTTTTAGAATATCTTTGTTTAGCTCTGCCATAGCTACAAAAAGTATAGATTGCTTATATAATGGAGGCATCTCAATTAAGATATTTATAGCTAAGTAAATGAAATGAATTAATTCTTCTAATACATAATATAAAATATTCTCTCCAGAAGGTACAAAATTTTAATAAAAAATAGTTGGCACCTGCAAGAAACTACTCTCTTTAACCAATTTACGACTTTTAGTGTTTTGAGTAGAAATACAATTACTGCAGATCAAGCACAATTAGAAGTGATTTGAAGTATTATTTTCGTAAACTGCCCCAAATTTTACTCTCCCCGGTACACAATTGCAGCAAATAAAAAGAAGATGCAAATCCAATTCAAGAGAACAGCTACATTTCACTTACAAGAAGAAATATAAGCCCCATGAAACAGATGACCCAAGAACTGCCGGATAGAATCCTGCATATAGCCCTCTCGGGCCCTGCAAGCCATAGTATTTTCCAAAAACGTAAATCGTTATGGCCAGCAATAAAACATGAAAAACGTGTACATGACACTAAAATGAAAAGTCGCCCTCGTTATATAATACCGCAATTCATTGGAAAAATATGACAATAGAACAGTGCCATTCTTCAGTCATTAATAGGAAAGAAAATGATAGCAGATAAAATGAAGATAAAAGGCCAGAAAAGTAACAAAGATCATATGTGCGGAAGTGAAAAAAAGCAGCAAAAACTCAACCAGGACACACCTCCAAGCGAGCAATGGTGAAAATCGCATGAACCGTATTCTTGTAAGTCGGAAGATTGGATACTCGGCCATCATTTACTGCAAATGTCCCGTCAACTTTAGAAAACACTTGAAAGATAAATCGAAGGGAATTCACAGAATCTAGGCATTTGTTTTCGTTCAAATAAATAGAAAAACCTTGAAACCTGGTGCGTACTACATCAAGGGGATGCATAGCAGTGACGGTGGCGAATCCAGCAACTGCACCGGCTGTGGCGTTTTCCCATTGTAACACCCCTGATTGCGATTGTGACTTCGACATATTTCCTTAATATGGACTTTCACGATGTATCCATGTTGTAATTGGAGTTCCGATGACTCCTCTATTGTGACAGTTATCTCTGCAATAGCATTCCATAGAAGATGACCAGCGAAGTTCCAGGATCGTCAGGCACGACGTACAGTTGACAAGAGAGAAACTGAGGACTAAACCGAACCAGATGTACAGTTGCATAATACAATGGAATAGCGTAACCACATCGTTTTGTTATGCATTCATCTACGGCATAGTTTGGTCCGTTCAATCCTCGGTTTCTCTCTTGTCAACTATACATTGTGTCTGGCGATCTGGGTAGCAAAGATCATAGGTGCGGTAGTGAAAAAAGCAGCAAAAACTCAACCAGGACACACCTCCAAGCGAGCAATGGTGAAAATCGCACGAACCGTATTCTTGTAAGTCAGAAGATTGGATACTCTGCCATTATTTACTGCAAATGTCCCGTCAACTTCAGAAAAAACTTGAAAGCAAAATCGAAGGGATTTCAAAGAATCTAGGCGTTTGTTTTTGTTCAAATAAATAGAAAAACCTTGAAACCTGGTGCGTACTACGTCAAGGGCATGCATAGCAGCGATGGTGGCGAATCACAGAACCGGTCATTTCGGAGATCGGACCCGACTGAAAGTTTCTCCCACCATATTTCTGATTTTTTTTTATTTAAAAAACAGTAAATTGGAATATTGCATACAGATTTTTTTTTTCCAATAAAATCAACATACAGATTTGAGATTACAGATTTTGCTTCTACCAGGAATCACTTTCTGAGAATACAAAAGGCAAAAGCTGAGACAAACCGAACCTCGGATTAAATTCGAAGGCTGCTGGGGTTTAGTTTTTGCCGCGAGCAGCTTCTTGCCGAGCAGAGCTGTCAGTTGAGGAGCGCCGAGGACTCCTGCGTGAGGCAACGTAGAGCTGATGAGTGAGCCGAGCAGCAGACAGCACGGGGTGAGCGCTAAGGAGGCTGACGGCCGGCGGGACACGGGACTCGGGAGGGGAGAAAGAAATTGAAGGAAGGTTCGGACGTTCGAAGTCTGAACCTTCTTCAAAGCCTTCAGCCCTAATTTAATTGAAGTTTCTGTTCCGTCCGGGATTTCGGAAATTTTTGCACCAGGACCGCGAACGGGACAATTTCCCACGAGAATTCTAATTTTAGGAGCGGTTCGGGACCCGGACCCAAAACAGTGGATAACGGACTAAAACCGAATCAAAATATTTGGTGGTTTGGTCCGGTTTCTGATTTTCGATCCGGTCTTGTCCACCCCTATCTGCAAGCAATCGGTTTCTCTCTTGTAAACTGTACGTCGTGTCTGGCGATCCCGGTACTTCGCTGGTCATCTTCAAAAATCGAAGTGAAACTAAACTGGGCAATGGAAGGAACAAAACAAACCATAAAAATAAAGAATAATCTTGTTAAAGTATCTAAGTTTATGGCCGAGTTAGGACTAGATTTTGTGGAGTTTGAGCTGAACTGAATTATAGGTTACCACATGTTTAGGCTCGGTATGACTCTGGTTTATAGCAACAGACATATTTGTTTAGTTACAGAAATTTAGACATTATTTAGTTTTTTTTAGTAATCTTCGTTATGATTTTATTTTTTTTGTGTTGTCTAATATATAATTCTGTATATGACGTGGGGTCGGGAGCTTCTTGCATACTAAATTATCACGTTTTGTTCTTCATTTTTAGTGATTGTCATTTTCAAAAATATGTATAAGTTTTCATCTATCCATTTAAAAATATTTTTTTTTATTTGCATTGAGAATGTTGTGTCTTCTTAATTTTCTCTGCTCTAATTAGATTTGGTCATTTAATTTTCTTCTTTAAAATTTGTTAGAATACAAACGAACCATGATGACAGTTGAATTGTGAATTATAGATGACAAATCAAAACTTCTTTTTCCTAAACTCGGTTCACAAATCAAAACTTCAAATCTTTGTTTTAGATCTTGTGCTAGAAACATATACGAAGAAAATCACTTCGAATTCTGAATCGATTCTGGGACTAATGCAAACAGTTTTTAGTTTTTGTTGTTGATAAAGAACCATTCCTTTACAAAACTAAAGATAAATGATCGCACTACATGACGTACGTTGACAGGAGAGAAATTGAGAATCGCAAAATACAATGGAATACATTGTCTTGTTATGCATTCATCTATGGAATAGTTTGGTCTAGTTTGGTTCGATCCTCAATTTCTCTCTTGTCAACTGTACGTCATGTCTGGCAATCTCGGTACTTCGCCGATCATCTTCTACGAATTGCTATTGTAGAGATAACTGTCACGTTAAAGTAATCGTCGGAACTCCAATTATGACGAGGAAGTCCATATGAAGGAAATATGTAGAAGTCACCGTTGCAATCAGAGGTGTTACAGTGGGAAAACGCCATAGCCAATGTCGTTGCTAGATTCGCCACCATCACTGCTATGCATCCCCTTGACGTAGTACTCACCAGGTTTCAAGGTTCTTCTATTTATTTGAACGAAAATAAATGCATAGATTCAGTTAATTCCCTTTGATTTTGCTTTCAAGTGTTTTCTAAGTTGACGGGATATTTGCAGTAAATGACGACCGAGTATCCAAACTTTCGACTTACAAGAATACGATTCATGCGATTTTCACCATTGCTCGCTTGGAGGTGTCCTGGTTGAGTTTTTGCTGCTTTTTTTCACTTCCGCACCTATGATCTTTGTTACCCGGATCGCCAGACACGACGTAGAGTTGACAAGAGTTAAATCGAAGATTAAAGTATGAGTTTTTTTTTTAAAAAAATCCTTAAAATTTACTTTTCATCAAATCAAATCTCAAATTATAATAAATAGGCAAGTTGAACCTTGAGATACGGTCGATGACTGTCCTCTCCATAGAGGCTGGCCGATCCAATTAGATGGTCTTGTATCTATAAAAACGAGAGGTTGGACCGACCGGCCTCTCAAAAATATCGAAACCCGTGACAAGTCACGGGTTTTGTCTTTTATTGGACCGGTTGATCGTCCTATTTAATCATCCCAATATTTTTTTTAAATCACATCAAAAACTTTCAATACTCTCTCGACTATTTGTTTGCTTCGGTGATAATTCTACGCATTTACCAGCTAAGTATGAATTTTTTTTAATAATTTACTTAGGGATCTTAAAAAAAAAAACTCATATTTAAGGTATTAAATTGAAATATAGAAAGATATGGCGAATAAAATTTTTTGTGACTTTTTTCTTTCTTCATTGTATTTTTATTTGAAATTTTTTTAATAATTTCTATCTAAATCTTAAAAATATGAATAATTTATGTTATTTTTATTTATTAAAATAATTTTAATATTTATCTCTATATTAGCGACGACGATAGATTTTGATTCAAGTATATCAGTTGATTTAGACGAGAAATCAACTGTTGATGCCGAAATAGATTGGTATTTAGATGACAAGCCGGCATATGGTAATTTATGAGTATTCGATCACGTAGATGCAAATAAAGAAACATAAGGGGTATTCAACCTCTAAAACTCTAGATGATGAGTTTTGAATATCGGTCGGCTTGGATGACGAGTAGGTGAAAAACATACTGGCAAGAGAATAAAATCTCAATGAGATTTTTCATGGGTAGAATATATAATTCTTTACAAGATATTAAAAAAATAGTTAAATATTCTTTGACACACGGTTATAGTCATGTTAAACGAGCCGGCCGAGCCGAACGAGTCGAGCCGAACGAGCCTGTCGAGCCTAATGAGCTGAGCTTAACGAGTTGACCCAAAAAAATTTTCAACCCGAGCCGACTCGCGAGCCACGAGCTTAATGAGCCGAGCCGAGCCGAGCTCAACGAGCCAAGCCGAGCTCAACGAGCCGAACTTATATAAATAAAATTATTTTATATAAATATATTATATATTTTGTTAATTTCTAAGAGAAATAAAATATAAATTTATTCAAAATTTAAATAATAGACGCATTTAAGAATTTAGTCCTACCAAATACAACAAAATATAGCGAAAATAGGCGAAAAATAATATACCTCACGTGGCAGGCTGATCATTGTCATCACCCTCTCGTGGATAAGTGTCTCGTTGAGGTTCACATGATCTCAATAGATGGTTTGGAAAAATGGGTAATGCTGGACCCAAATTGTCATAATGATTATTTACAGCTCTCACATATCGTGCAAAGAAGGCGGTCTGCTCAAGTGAATGATTTTACATATTCCTCAACCAGTGTTCGATGCGATTCTGTTCATGTGATAACTGTGATTGCTGATTGGAAATATTTCTAACCTTTGTTTTACATCGTGTTCGAAACTGGTTTGTTGAGCAGTCAGATTGATAAACATTCGATTTTGTTCGATGGTGAGATTTTCCAGCATCCGTCATACATCGTTGGTTGAGTAAGAGCGAGGTGGCACGACAGATGAAGAAGCGCCTTGATCAGCTGGCATAGTTGATTGACTTTCGTATTGCTGTTTTCGGCGAGCCTCGGCACGTTCTCTTTTTGTCTGCACTAGGCTACTTTGCGCACCTATCATAGTACCATCTGTGCTACGTCAGATACGAGGAACGACATTAGTTGAGCAGGAATCTCGACATTAGCATCATGCTCAATAAATCCCAGTCCATTGTTTCTATCGATGTCATACGGCCACTTAGCAATTCTTGAAATATTTGGGGAGCTATAAATCTTTTGCTATATCCAAGTCTCATCAGTTGAGCTCATAAGTACATTTTGTGCAGTGCATAGATGTGTAATGAGTGCAGGGTGAATATGCCCAACAGTAGTGGAACCCTTACTATATGCAGTGATATTATTGTGGATAATTCGGCAGACGTTTATGGATCGATCAGTGATAATGCAATATAAGAGCACTGCCTGCTCTTTGGTTAGCTCAGAATTTTGAGACGTAGGCATTAAGTTTCCTCTTATGAACTTACACCAAGCTTGAACATAACAATTGAGACAACTTATAATCAAATATAAAGGTTGAGTTGCATTGACTACCGAGTAAACCCATTGTGAACCTCAGTGTCCCATTTCTTGTATAATCATTTCATAATCTGGACCATCTTCCATCATTGTATGATAATCGTCTTCATTTAAGTTTTCCAAACCAAATTTAGCATTAATGATCTCCGCTGAAAACTCTACGATCTTGTTGCGAACTTAAACGGTATCATCTGAATTTGATGCCCTCAAATTTACATAGAATTCCCGAACAATACTCACATTTGCATCACCACCTAATACAGCAAGATTTCCCATTTTCTTTGCTTGACAATATCTAAAATATCTCCATCTGACTCAGAAGGTTGAAATTGAATTTCACATATAATAGGTTTATTCTTAGCCATGAAATCCATAAAGTATTTCCTTGCTTCAAAGTTTACGAAGGAGTGATTGATTTGCCTTACTGAAGCTGAGCTTGAAGAAACTTTTAAACATTTTGACGGCATTTTCAGTCTGTAAGGCATAATGTACAATCGACAGTTTAGAATTGAGCCATAAAAATCAAACAATGTTTTTTAGAATTCAGCCAATTCAATAATTCCACAACAATGCGATAATTCCACAAAATCATTCAATTAAGTGTAACATCCACAATTCAAACCAACTTCAAGATACAAGTCAATTCAATCAAACCAATTCTGCAATAAAAATCACACGATTGAAACCAAAATTCAGCAATAAAAATCAAATAATGCATTCAGCACAAAATAAATTCATCAACATGCGTAGAGCCGAACGATCGCACCCTCTAGGGTGCCAGTCGACTCGGGCACTCGGCTGTCATCGATCAGCCGATGGATCGTGCCTTGGTGTGCGATCGATCGGCTCTCGCCTCCCACGTACACAGCAGGCCAGTGTGCGCGTCGCTGCGCCCTACCGAGCGAGTGGTGCGCGACCTAGCAGGAATTGGTGCGCGACCTAGCGGGAATTCACTAGCCCGAGTGCCCGACAACCGAACTAAAACAATTTCAAATTGTGGAAGAAAATAGAAATATATAACCTGTGGCTCTGCTCTGAGGTCGAAAGGATCGTCTGAGAGTGTATTCGATACTCGGGAGCGATTCGGGAGTGATTTGAGGTTTTCAGATTTGGGGATCGGCTGAGGGCATTTATCTAAAATTTTAGATGGCCAATCACTCGCCCCTTAAAGCAATTAATCGGCTATCATTCTGTTAAATTATAGAACGTGAGAGTGGGCCGACGGATCGCGTAATGAGACGATGTATCGGCTCACTCTCTATGAAGGTCGATTGTCACTACAGAGTGACAGCCGATCCATCGCCCCGGTAATTTTTTGCTAAATAAATATATAAAAAATATAATATATTATTTATTATAAATTTTACATTTACAAATTTTCACTCATTTAAAAAATGTAAAAATAATAATTGAAAAAATATTTCAAAATTTAATTTACTATCAACTCCAAATTTTTAAAATCTTCAAGTATTTCATCTTCGTGTTGTTGGTTTCTCGTAACAGCATCATTCCAATCCTTCATGCAAATAAGCGCCTCCACAAGATCAGGTGCAAGTCGTCCTCGACGTTCATCATACACACGTCCACCTGCACTAAAAGCAGATTCCGATGCTACTGTAGAGACCGGAGGAGTTAGTACATCTCGTGCCATTATTGAAAGAATAAGATATGTGGTAGAAAACATTTTTCACCAATCTAAAATATCAAAATTTTCTTTACGAGAAAATTGATATCGAGTGTCAAAATAAATATCTAATTCATTTCGCATAGAATTATAGTAAACATCCATATCTAATTGACTCCAAATATCATGAATACCAAATTGTGAACTTACTATATTTCTACTACTGCTGCTTGAATTATCACGCGAAGAAACATGTAAACGACTAACATTAGAATATTTAGATTCATAAGAAGAATATAAACTAGCAATTCCGTTACATATTTGTTTTGTAGAAACTAAAGAAATAGTATTTAAATTATTAGAAATTTTATTAATCATCAAATATATTCCTCTTAATTTATACCGAAGATCCATTATACATACATAACAAAAAAATAAGAGGAATATCTAGCCAATATTTTTTAAATTTTATTTCCATTTTGTTAAGTATATCTCTAAATTCATCTATTTATCGATATTGTACAAAATTACTTGTTAAGTTTATAAAAATTCGGAGTACAAGATGAGAAGTGGGATAATAAATTCCCGAACATTCATTGATAGCATCGTAAAATGGTTTTAAAAAATCAAGAAATATATTAGGTACATCGCAACTAGATTTATCAAGATTAATACTTTGTGTTTTCTCATTAATAAAAGAACAAATAACTTGTCAATATGGCCTAGCATTTTCTAACATTAAATAAGTAGAATTCCACCTATTATCTACATCAGTTTTTAATTTTCGTGGTTTAAGTTGTGCAGCTCTACAAAACTCTCTATATTCTTGTTGCCTTGAATTAAATCCAATTATATAAGAAATTACAGATCTAATTAATCCAATATGAGGCAAAATATATGTCATATCATCTTTAACAACTAAATTTAAAATATGACAAACACATCTCATATGAAAAAGAGAATCATGAGTAGTATCTAATTGAAAATAATTTTTAAAATGAAAAATAGCAACATCGTTAGCACTAGCATTATCAAGTGTTATGCTAAATATTCTATCTCGAATAGAATATTCTTGTAATATTGTTACAATATATGTATAAATTGTAATACCAGTGTGAGGATATTCATAATTACAAAATCCTAAAATTCTTTTATTTAACTGCCAAGATTCATCAATAAAATGAGAAGTAACAACAACATACCCTACAGAATTACGTGCACTCCATAAATCAGAAGTAATACAAATAGACATAGAAGGAGCATTTAAAAAAAATGAAATTAGTTCATTTTTCATATTATTAAACATTTTAATAATATCATTTCTAGTAGTACTTCGAGGAACACGTTTAAAATTAGGAGTAGCACACTCTTTCATAAATTTTTCAAATTCATCACTATCGGTGAACGCTAAAGGCAACTCACATTGTGCTACAAGTTTTGTTATTTCTTCCCGCATTTTATTTTGTGAATATAAAAAAGTACCACTACCACTAGCATTTAATAATATTTGTGTAGGGTCTCTAACTTGCTCGTTTAAGTGACATTTTTTATAATGCCTACCAAGTGTGCTAGTTGAGCTACCATAAATATATGCATAATTTTTAATACAATAGTTACATTGAGCTCTATATTTTAATTTACCCCCAATTTTAATTTCTTTCATTACAAAATGTTTTCATACTTCAAACGTTTTATTTCTTTTTTTTTAGGTGATGACGTGGATGCTTGTGCAGATGAAGACGATTGTCCTATTGAAAATACTGGATTTAGCATCCATACTATTAAAAATATATAAATTTCAAAAAAATTGATACCACACAAATGATGTTGGAGTTCAATAAAATTTGTATCTGGTGAATTGACTACACGTACAAAACCTACATAAAAAAATTCAGGTAAATATAATTAAAAATATAAAAAATAAATTATATTTACAAATATAATTAAAAATATAAAAATAAATTACATTTTACCTTATTGAACAAATTGAAGATGAAGAAGAATAGATTGAGTATCGAGGGAGAGAGAGCACGAAGAATAGATTGAGAGCAGATTGGTTAGAGAGATTTGGAGAAATTGGTGAAAAAGAACGATGAGGGTGGAAGAGAATTTATAGGTTGGAGTTGCATTGTTGTCGTTGCATTGTCAATGTTTGTAATATTCAACGGTCATAATACCGTTAGATTGCAAGTTAAGCGCAAATCGAAATGCAACGGTCATAATACCGTTGCGCAAATCGCAATGCAACTTTCATATGCAAGTGCAACGCAAAATATCATGTCGATGGATCGCTCCGTAGAACGACGGAGTGAGACGAAGAACGGGGTGATCAATCGACCCCTGAGGCGATGCCTCATGGGTCGCCCCAGAGAGCGGGATGATCGATCGCCCCCCGGGGCGATGCGTCGCCCAGAGGGCGGGGCGATGCCTCATGCGTTGCCCCACTTAGAGAGCGGGGCGATGCGTCGCCCAGAGGGGGGGCGATTGATCGCCCCACTCCAGAGAAATAATAATATAAATTAAAAAAAAATAACACAACGATATTAAAACTATAAAATTAATTATAAAAAATTTAATATATTATATTATTAAGTTAAAAAGTAAAAAAAAAAAACAGAACAGAACGACTTCCTGGTTCTGTATATCTGGGAAGCGAGAGCGACGGAGTGGTGAGGCAATGAGACTAGGGGTGAGCCGGTGAGGTGAGAAGAAACTGAATAAAAGTCACGCAAGTTGAAACTTGAGAGATTTTCTCTCAGTTTTCAATAAAATCATTTTCATCGAGTTTTTCTCAACATCTTCTATCTTTATCGTCAGAAAATGTCGAAGGTTAGAGGTTAGTTGATTATTGATTATTTTAACCCATTTTCAGTTAATTGTTTAGGGGTTTTTAGTATTTTTGACCGTCTGAATTTTTTAGGGTGGCTAACTGGGTCCGGCATCTTGAGGCTGAGGATGGACGGACAGATGAGCCATCGGCGAGCTGCTGCCGAGCCACCCTGCCGAGCCAATGAGCCAGCACGTTGGCCGGCTCGTTTGGCTTGGTCCTTGGCGGGCTCGCGAGCCCGATTCTTAAAGTCGGCTTGACTCGTCTCATGAGAACGGGTTAAACTCGACCCGCTACAGTAGCGAGCTGAGCTTGGCTCGGCTCGCTACTGTAGTGGCCAGCCCGCCCGTCAACCATCTCTACATGGTTATAATATAAAATTCACCAAAAATGAAAAGAGACGACTGACGATTGAGTGTGAAGACAGATGTCGGTGGCGACTTTATATTTTGAAGATACAAGATGATCTTACGTTTCAAATAAAGATGTGGATCGATTCTCACACCTGTTCAAGAAAAATTGAAAATCGACACATTTCAGCAAAATGAGTGGCGAATAAGTATATGGATAGATTCAAAATTCACCTTATCCGAGACATCTCTTCTATTATCGAGACAGTAAGGAAGGATTTCATTGTCGACATTTCACCCAGACTTCTCATAAGAGCAAGAAGCGTAACTCGAACCTTTAACGAAGAGAAGTGTGACGAACAATACGGACAACTGTAGTCGTACGTAGTCGAAATATTTAAATCAAATCTGGGCAACGCAGTAAAAATTTATGCAAACATAGTAGACCCTAATTCATTGGGATTTCAAAGATTAATAGGTGCACGGCTGCTTGCAAGGCAGATTTGCTGCAGTGCGGCAGACCTGTTATCTGTTTGGATGACTGTCATATGAATGAGTCGTGTCTTGACCAATTACTCACAGCCGTCAGTATTGATAACTAGAGGTGAGTAAAACCTAGACCGAACCGAAGAACCAGACCGAAACCAAAAATTTGGTTCGGTTCTGGGTGGTTTTGTACCTTAAAAAATCAAATTTTGGTTTTTTTGTAGGAGAACCAAAAAATTCGGTTCGGTTTTCGGGTTTAGTGATACAAACCCAAAAAAACTGAACTGAATTAATGCCTTGCCTAATTCCTCTCTACGAAATTCGCGGTCTTCACTCTTCGAAAATCAGAGCAAACTTCGCTCTTTGCAAACCCTACGCCTGTCGCCCAACACTGAGCCCCCATTGCCCAGCCCAGCAGCCACTCTCTGTCTCTCTCTCCTCGCATTTCGCAGTTGCTCGACACCCAAGTCTCAATCACTCTCTTTGCTCTCACCTTGCATCGCAACACTGTGCCTGTCTTTGTCAGAGTGAAGGACGAATTTAGTCACTGCAGAAGCATATCTTCGACGAAAAGAGCCTCAATATTGGGCTAGTCATGCATTTTCTTCGATTGCCAAGTGCGATTTGGGATTACATAATTTATGTGAGTTATTCAATGGACTTCTATTGCCTGTCAAGAATAAACTGATCTTGACAACGTTCGAGATAATCTAAAAGCGCTTGATGACTCGCATTGTGAAAAATTTTGAGAGGTGGCCTAATCAATAGACCTCCTGTGTCCCTAGTCATCAGAAACAATCCGATTTTCGAGACCTCTTGCATTACCATAAGAAAAAAGAAAAGAGAGAAATTCAATTGCTCGTGTGATTCAGAATTCAACTTTTTAAAGGAATAGCGATTAGGGGAGCACCCAGGAACTAGAAGATGAAATAAAGTTCCATTATGTTTTTCCTTTATACTTTACTCGGATATGTTTTTATGCTATTAGCTATTCTGTTGATTCTTCTCCAAACAGAAACTACTGATTTACAAATATCATTAACCACATAATTTAGTGAGCGGCCCCAAATCTTTCTATAGATTGCTTCTTTTGCCTCTTTCGCTGCCAAAGTGCCTATGGTACCGGTTCATATCTGGTTACCCGAAACTCATGTAGAGGCACCTACGGCAGGATCCATCATCTTGGCAAGAATTCATTTAAAATTGGGAATCCACAGGTTTTTAAGATTCTCAATACCCATGTTTCCTGAAGGGACACTTTGTTCCACTCCTTTCATTTATACTATAAGCACGATTGCTATAATATATACTTCCTTGACCACTTCAAGACAGATCGATCTTAAGAAGATCATTGCTTGCTCTTCAGTAGCCCATATAAATCTTGTAAGCATGCAATATGTGAGTGACTAGCCCGAGGTAATATCTTATTACGTGGAGCATCCTATTGAACAACCACTGTATCTATGTTCATTTAGGTCAAAAGTATATATACATTTTCAAATGACTAAGCAAAACGTTTTTCTTTGATTAGGAAAAAACAAATAAAAGTAAAAAAAAAAAGGCTCGGTAGAACAATCTATAAAACAATTGATACAGTTTGAAGTTGATTCCTCAATTAGTAGTACTTCTAGAGCCCATTTCTTCCTCATACTACAAGTGAAAGAGAAAATGTAAAGACTACCATTAAAGCAGCCCAAGCGAGACTGACTATATCCATGTGAATTATGTCCCCTATCTCTATGAATATCAAAGAATTCTTCCATTATTGTTCACTAATAATAGTGAAATCCCCTAGTATATAAAAGTGCACAGTTAAAAAAGAAATGCAGGCACAACACCATTCACCATTGATGAAACAATCAACTAACAAACGAGTTCTTATATGATTGCGAAGCTAGTCAGTGCATCTGGAAATTGGAGCGATGTGTTTGCGAGAGTTGGACAATTTGAGGTCAGTAACGAATACAAACAATTCGTTGTCGACATGAATTTGGATATATGTAACTGTATTGAGTAGGAACTTACTGAAATCTTGTGTGTCCATTTCATTTCCTGCATGCACAGAATGAGAGTATAGCCAAAACATTACATGCATGTATACTATCACCGGGCAACTTATCTGCAGATGTACTTGCACTATATCTCTCTAGGAGGCGATCACCCTACTCTGTCCCACGGCGAGCTCATCGACTCTGCCTATGAGGAGCTGAATGTCCTGTTACTGGCTCTACTGTATCTCAAGTACGTATTGCTGGTGCGTCTGCTGCATCTGATACATCTGCTGGTGGTGCGTTTGCTGCATTTGATACATCTACTATAGATACTGTCTCATGTCCCATCTATTAGCCTTCTCCTCTTGAAGGGCCAATGACAATGATGTGGTCTCCTCCATTAGCACTGCTCGAGAGATAGATGCTCTCTGATTGTTCTTTAGCACCCAAGTGCTGTCGACTTCCAAAAGACCCATCTGTATCAAATGAGTTATGTCAAATACGTTGGTGGATCTGTGAGCTATTCTCTGCTCGTCGAACGGTAGATGAATCCCAGCTCACTTGATGATCTTCAGAATCAGTGTTCATGCAGCTCACGAGATTTCGATGTCCATCTCACGGCAGAAGGGTGTAGGATAGCATGTTGCGAAGAACCTGACCTCTAATACTCAAATCTTTATATCGTGGCTTCACGAATGCCCCAATGTTAGAATTGTGACGAATTCCCCACAGGAACTCTACTTCCTCGGGCAATGTGAAAAAATATCAGTTTTGAGAAGCAAAGTAATTTTGCTCTGCCCCTTCGATGACAAACCCCAATATTTCATTCACCGTCTCTGGACGTATCATAAGCTTCGTACCAAGGATGTATATCCTCTAACTATTCAAAACTCCATTTTTCTCGGTTGCTGTCAAGTTTGAGTGAACTATTCTCTTGCAGCTATCGCCACTTAATATATTGACCCTGCGTAGGCTGATGCTATCAAACATCTTTTTGATCCCCAATGACTCTCAACTTCTAAAGTCGATGTTCATGCAATAATTAATTGAACGTTTATGCAAATCCTACTCAAACTTCTTCTGACAATGTTCATTTCAAAATTTTATGGCAAGATACTGTCAAGTTCACGTAAAATAAAATTTGGTATGTTATGCAAATATGACATTATAAATAAAATTTGATAAAAAAAACTTCATACTTAACCGTGAACGAGGAAAAATATTGACAGAGTAAGTAACTAGTCGAGAAAATATTGAAAGTTTTCGTTGTGGTTTGAAAAAAAAAAAGTGCTCCTTAAGAAATTAATTTATTAAATAACTATTGATTATTTATACATATATGAGTGCAAATCTAATTCAATAAATTGCCCTAACGGTGTATTAAATATGTAAAGTCTCAGTTTTTTAATAGTTCACAATTATTGTACTATGAAATTTACACTTCTATAGTATGATATTGTTAAAGTAAAGTATATGCAATAATATATCTGAAAATAACGTGTATAAACGAGATTGTAATTTGATTAATCCGTAATAAACAAAATAATAATTGCACAATTTATTACTAAAAAAAAGAAACTTCATATTTAGCTGGTAAACGCGAAAAAATATTGTCAAAATAAGCAAATAGTCGAGAAAATATTGAAAGTTTTTGGTATGATTTAGAAAAAAAGATGAGGGTTCTTAAATAGGAAGAAGAAGGCCGACCGATCCAATTGGACGGGCCGTTCTTCCTCCTTAAAAGACAAACCCGTGACAAAAGTCACGGGTTTTGTCATTTAGCGTCACATGGTACAAAACCCCGTGACTTTTGTCACGGGTTTGTCTGGACCGACCGTCCTTCCTCTACAAGACAAAACCCGATGGCCAAAAACTGAGAGGATAGTCAAACTGACCGTACTTCAAGGTTTAAATTGTCTATCTACGATACTTTGAAATTTTAGTCGATTAATAATAAATTTAAAATTAAAAAAAAAAAAAAAATTCATACTTAAAATTAAAAAAAAAAAAAAAAATCCATAAGTTAACGGTGGGCTAGATTTTGTAAGTTTGGGCAGGTTACTACAGGTTTAGGCTAGTTATGACTCTGGTTTTGGCTTAGTTTGGAAATAATTGACTAAAATATTGACTTCATGGTTCGGATTAATTTTGTCGGTTTTGTGCATTTCAAAACCAAGAATCAAACAATGGATGATATTTCTCTTTCCTTATAAACCAATCTTCATTTACACAAGTATACGAACCGTTCGAACCAAAATTTACAGTTCAGTCCAGTTCTACTGATTTCATCCACTCCCATATTTATCATAAATATAAATGATCAAGCACCTTGAAAGGGGAATGCCCAATTTTTTTTCTTTTACTAGAAAGGATCTCATTTCTATGAAAATCGCTAGGTTTTAAAGGACAGTACCTTACTAGTTAGCAAAATCTTTAGGGAAAAAAGATCTAAAAGTGATGTTTAGAAGAGACAGGAAAACACCAACTTAATTCTTTTAAAGTAATACTAGATATACACTCTACTCTTATATTTTGACACATTATTCATTCATTAATGTAAACTACGTAGAATTATAAAGAATAAAGGTACAATTATTTCTGATCTCAAAGGAGAGGTGGACACGGTTCGGTTCGATTTTTGGGACCGAACCAAACAAACTGTGGTTCTGAATTAGAATACAAACCGTCCGAATCATGAGTCAAAATTCCATTCCGGTAAAATTCCAAAATAAAATCTAATATTATTAAAACACATATTGGATATGTTTTGTGAAGTTTTGATTGGGTTGGACTTGAATCATGAGTTATTTTTCAAGTTTTGAGTCAGATTTGAATATGATATCCACGGGGTTTTCTAAACACTATAATTTGCTTTTTCCTGTTTTTGACACTCAAAATTGTGAGGGAAACGGTGGTCCAATTTTCTAAACCACAGTTACTGTTTTTTGACACTCAAAACTATGGCAAACCGTGGACCTCGGTTCATTTACATTCAAAACCAATTACAAGAACACGGTTTTCATCTACATGGCGGTGAAAATTGAAACTAAACCATGAGATCTAATTCGAACTAGGGATTCAGTCCCGATCCGGCCAACCCCTACTTAAAAGGCAATTTGTGAGCATTTTGTAACTTCAACTTCTTTAGATGACATATCTTTGGTTTCAATTTTACTGCAGAAAATACAATAATTATAAATGTAACAAAAAATAAGCATTACTAATGTCGATGTCAGAAAATCTTAGCTACCCAAGGCAATGAGTCGAGGAGGGTTCATCCGAGCATTAGACTGAATACTTTCTCCTAGCAACCATTTCAGATCAAACTACTGCGCAGCGTTATTTAAACAAAACCCTACCTGAGCAATGTTATTTAAGTAAAACAGTGTGATTTTTTGTTTAAAAGACAGGTTAATGCATAATCTCATCTCAAAAATAAGGAAAGTACAAAGGCCTTCATCAAAAGATCAATTCTACATCTGGTGTAAATGGGTATGAATTTGAAAAACGGACAGATAATCCATTTATGTAGAGACATTAAAATTCAACTTGCCCTGTCTGCCAGTTGCAAGTCGGCCAAATGTTCACATGCAAGATGCCCGTTGAGAAGCCTCGCCTTTGTTGCTGCAATCTTGTTTGAGAAGATCTACATTGGAAAAATGGAAAGGAAAGTAAGGTATGATATTGCAAGAATTACAATCGTATCCAAATTTATGTCTCAATCACAACACTGCAACTTCGAACGTAAACAATTTATCATGATGTTGGAAATCTACACAGCTGCCTTCACTTAGTGGAACTCCTAACTAGATGGAAAAAATTTGCTTATTCAAAAACTTGACAATCTCTATTCACAAGCCTCCACATTTTGTCTCAGTCAGAAAGTAATGAACAATTAGCATCAAACAAAACAAGCTCAAAACATGTCTTTTCATACTACCAAAAGCAGGTAAGTTTCGGTAATCTACTCAAGGAGCCGAGCAAAGTCATTGACAAATTACTAGTCAGTTAACTCCAGGTCATCTTTGGCTCTCATCGTCTCCTCCACCCTTACACACGTTATGCCATAGTCTTCATTTGCAAGTCCTACTCAGCCACCGACTTAAAGAATCTTTTTCTTTCCATACAAACCTACAATGATGCTTTGTTTTGTAATCTTGAGTGCTCAGGTTAGCTTATGCACATTTCATATATGTAACTTGTGCATAGTGCCCCAGTAGTTTCCCTGCACATGAACATATAAATTTTTTTGTACTTGAGGGTATTTAAACCTTAGACCTTGAAAAGGCTCGCTTTGAAAGCTGAAGTTTTAAACATTTGAGCTAGACCTTGGAGTTACAAAGCTATAATGACAAACTACCCAATTCGAAGTTCGATCCTCCTATTCCAAATGTTGTCATTCTCATTGTAGAAGCCAGATTACAAAATTGTTTTCAGCTTTAAATGTAACATTTTGTGAAAATTCATTATTGTTAGAAAGATTCTCTACCAAAGTAAAGTATGATAATAGCAAATGGAAAGATTCTCTACATCCAATTCATCATTTAAAATCACACTAATTAATTTACTCCATATTTGTCCTTATCCGCTCCACCATGTTAACCACACTTCGATGTTCATCTATTGTGCATTTAAGGCATCACCACAACTTCACCAATGTCATATTCATAAAAAAAGGGTTTGGCCAACCACACAACGAAAAAAAAAAAAAAGACAACGGTTCTCTTCTTTCCTCAAGCACATGGCACACTTAATCAAAATAACAAAAACCTCTTTTATTAAAATTATCCAAGGAAAGGCTCTCTACAATTTACAAGCATATTTGATGTCCTGAGACATAGATATTATAGATACCCATTATGAATCGCCAAAGTTTTCCTACTTCTCCATTGTTCCAATCAGATCCTCAAAATGAGGTGGACATTAATTGCATCATGACTATATAAACTATTTTGATATTCAGATTCTATATAGATGAAATCGTAAAAGTGGACCTTTTCTTTCTTTCCTAAGAATACCGCACTAGGAGGAGATTTAGGGTTCCAAACATGTTTTGAGAAAGAAGCATGTGGAGCTGCCTCCACGTAAATCCACATGAAAAGATTTCAGCAAAGATCCTATCGTTGTTTGAAGCATACAATATATCATTTTTTGTGTCTATGCCAAGGTACATAAAAAAAAGTAGAACACCATAGTTGGAGGAGACCTACGCTTCCAAACCCTTTTTCAAGAAGAATGTGAGTTTCCTCTTAGTTAAGACATTTTAACCAGTTTCCCTTGGTTAAAATTGATGAGCCACCACTTACCTTACCCCAAATTTAGCTGCAATTTACTTCCCTCCATAACTTCTCATGGTCTACCGCAAACGTCCAAAAGATCATTTGCCCAAAGATTCTACATTAAGACATCTTAAATCTTTTACTGGTCAGAAGTGACTACAGACTATACAATTTCAAATTAGTTTTTTGTCCACCAAACTTCACCATTTGCAACAGTTCAGCTCTAAAAGCAAAACAAGTTTTGGCTTCAAGATTACTAAACTACAGATAACAACTTGAACCAATGTGTTAAGAAAATATGATCATCTGCATCCTGTAGATCTCTTTAAACTATCAGTCTGCATTGACATAATCTTGATAAGAGTACATTCCAGACTATTGAGGTATTGCATGTTATATGCATATCAAAACGCATGAACAAAAAGCTAAAGGCCTAAAACAGCCAAGCTACTAGCCGATTAAAGAAGAGAAATAAGAATCCAGTACCTCACTCCATAACAACATTGGCTCCAACTGCCTTCATTTTCGCAATAATACTCTCGGCCTCCTCCTTCGTTACTCCTTTCTTTAAAAGAGTTGGCGCCTTCTCCACCAAATCCTTCGCCTCCTTCAAGCCCAAGTCTGTAAACGACCGCACTTCTTTGATAACCTTGATCTTCGCCGCAGCATCAAATGCCTCAAGCTTTACATCGAAAGCAGTTTTCTCCGCCTTCTTCTCCTCGCCACCCTTGGCACCAGGACCGCCCTTGGCTGAACCCTTGAATCCCCCGAAGCCCATCCCAGGCATCATCACCGCCATCACCGGCATTTCCGTTATCCCCAGTTTCTCCCGCAGGACCTCCGAGAGGTCCGCGACCTCGAGCAAAGTAAGTCCGGAGATTTCATCAACGATAGCCGAAACTTTCTCCGATGGAATTGGTTTCGGTTCCGGGGAAGCAGATGTATAATTACGAATAATATTATATGGTAAAGTAGATGCAGAGCTAGAATGCGAAAAGGCTAGGAGAATGGAATTGTGCGTAGCTCGAGAGCTGCTGCTATAGCGCCGGCAAAATTTTCTGTGAAGACGAGAGAAATGTGAGGAAGTGATTCGAAAATATCCCATTTTTACGGAGAGACTAAGCCAAGAAAAACTTCATAGGAGCATAACCGTAGCTCGATCTGCACTCATTCATGGCGATGGATGGATCATAAACCCTACAACCGTGATCAACAAAGTCTTCATTTTTCAGTGCTCGTTTTATGCTGTATTCGGCTAACTGGGCTATGCTCATTTTAATCGGGCTTTGGACCCGAGCATTATTTATTTATTGTCATAATTATAATAAAGCTGTATTTATCAACGTGAAGCGATAAATAATTAATTTATTATATTAATTATATTATAATTAAATTAATTATTATTTGATATGTTAATAAATATATTTAAAAATTAAAATAAAAAAATAAATATAACATTACTTGTATAATTGTTATTCTGTAGAATAACTAATTAATGTTAAGATTTTGAATTTTTTTAAACAATTGTCATTTTTATGCTACGAGCTTATTTGGCACTCGCATATTTATTTATCTCATTATTCAATTGGTATGATTTTATAGCTAATTTCTATCTTAAGATATCTATTTTTAGGCGTTAATTTAATTTTCAATTATTTTCCTATCAATTTATGCTTTTAAACTCCAAAACTAACATCAATTCATAAAAATTGTTTTGCAAATTTCTATCTTTATTATCGACTTTATCTTTGTATATCTGTGTACTTATCTAATTGTCTTTATTTGAATCATATGAATAGTTACTGGCTTGATCTCAAAATTATGGCCTGTAATCGTCGGTTTACGAATTACAGATTGGACACCGACCACAGATGACATCACATAATCAAGTAATGTTTGTGTCTCAACTTCGTCAATTCGGTTAAGATCCATGTCTGCTTTCCTTGTTTCCTTTAGATTTTTACGACAGGTCTGTTCAATTTCTAGATCGATAGGAATTAAGTTGGTAGTACATAGTTTTCGCATACACCTAAAAAAAATTAAAAATAAACAAATTAAATAAATGAATTTAAATATAAACTAGAAAAAATTTAATTTAATAATGGCAAATAAATAGTTCCCGACAACGATGCTAAAAACTTGTTGAAAAAAATACTAATGCAAGTGAACATGTCGCAAAAGTAATCAAGAACGTAAATATGAGTCGATCCCAAGAGAACTAATTTTGTAATTTATTAAACAAAATTAATTTTAATTTAATTTAAATAATAATATTTTGATAATTTTTTATTTAAAAGAAAGCAATACAACAAATCAATTAAATTAAATAACAGAAATATTAAATAAAGTTGTAGAAATTAATATGAGAAAACTCTAGGGTTTACAATTTTACTTAAATTAATCACATTTAGTATTTCTAATTCAATTCATTAATATCTATTTCTGTATGTTGATGGTAATTTCACTAATGTATTTATCAATCTCTCTCGAGTAATGATAAATTTATTCAATTAACGGATTATTGAATTAATTAAATATATTAGGAACGAGAAATCAAAGCACCACATAAACGCCCTAGCTATCTCTAGTCTAAAATCCTTTTCATGGTAAATTATTCATTGTACAATTATTTATCTCCTATTAGTCTCAAAATAATCCTATAAACATGCTATTGTTGATCAGGCAATCGCAAACATTAAGAGCAAAATAAATTACTGAACACAATAACGAAACAAAAAATAAATAACTTAAATTAAAGAAAATACTAAACCTTCTCAATTCAACTACATCGTAGCCCTAGAAAATAGAGTTAGTTCATAATAAAATAATGAAAAACAACGATAATAATAGAGTTCATAGCTTCAAAGGAGAAGAAAAAGGAAGAAAACTATGCTGAATTCTAGTTCTCGAAACTTTCGCTTTGTTTCAGTTTCCGTCTTCAGTTTTCAGCCCCCTCTCTGCAATGATGTCTCGAGCTGCCTCTAACCCTGGTGTTATAACCTAATTCAGAACTAGAGTTGGTGTCCATCTTGTCAACGGTTGAGATCGTCTTAATTAAAAACCTATAATATCTTCCTTTAATCCTTGACAGTCGATCCATCAGCATCTCTTATGATCTCAATCTCAATCTATGCTTCAGCCGATCGATCGCTCACATTTCGTCGATCGATTGGCACATCTTTGCGTATTTGTCTTTTCTCCGTGTTTTAGCCGATCGATCGCCTCATGTGGCGATCGATCGACAAGTCTTCTATTTTGCCTTCTCAATTTATCTATCGAATCATCTAATCTTCTTCGTTGATATTCTAACCTGTTATATTCTTTTTGTCAGCACACTTACACCACAAACGTCAAATTTTCTTAAACACTTCAGAAAAACTTATCGAATCAAATATAAAAGAGTACAAATAAATGTGTAAAATACACACTTATCAAAAGCTGACAATAAGATATATACAAATTAGAAAGGTGATAAAAGAATAAGTAAAATTGCTAATAAACATAACAAGCTTGTGTTAAAAACAAATGATAATATAATAGTAACGCTCCTTGTCGTCGCTTGTTCCCCTTTGTCGCTCGTCTTTTGCCAGTCAACACTCAACATTTACCTCACATAACCACATAGTCGCTCGTTGTTCACTTGCTTAATCACACTTGTTATCGATCAATGACCCTAATAGGTACTCGAACTCGCACTCTGCACTCACACAATTTTTTGCATAGTAATTTCCTAATCGGCTCACATTGTTTCACAGTAATTTCCTCACGGCTCATAGTTTTCACACAAAGGGTGTGGATTGGATTGCAATAATTTGCAAGTGGCAGGTAACTAGCTTAGAACCGATCCTATTGCCCTTCCATTTCGATTTAGATTGATCGAATTGTAGAATTTGAATGGCTTATGTAACTTGAGTTTTGATTGAATAATGTGGATGTGAAGGTTTTTGGGTCAATGATGTCGGTCGAAATATTAAAAATAATTCTTGTTAAAAAAAATATGAATTTGTAAATTATAAGCAAAGGCGAATCCATAGAGAATAATAAATGGATTTACTCCTACAAAAATTATAATGCAAGAAAAATGAAGATTTTGAGTTTTGATAATTTAAAATAATCGATAAACAATAAAATGAGATTTCAAAAAGAATGATTATCTAGTCAATAGTTAATTTCAGTTTTTGATTTAGTAAACTGTTCATTGAAACATGAATTGATTTATTTATTTTTTGAATAAATTAATTATAGTTATCAAGATGCTCTAATAACTTAATCTTTTTTTAATTTCTTGATAACTAAGAGGTGTTTTATGATTATCTCTCTTATAATTCAGATGGTCTTATAATTTAGTTTATTAATATTATTAAAAATTAAAAAGATAAAATTCTAGCTAACCATCTCAATAAGTGCGGATAATTTAGACCAGAGCATACACTTTCATAAACTATGTTATTTACTACATGTTGGAATTTAGGTTCTCTCGCAAGGCGGAATTACTGGTGTTCATAACATCTGTACGTGCGTAACTTAAATATTATGAAAAATAATTTTTTCACAATAATGATAGGATCATCATTTGTGATATATGAATAATTATATGTAATAAAATAAATAAGTTAATGAAATAAAAAATTACTTTTGAAGAAAACTTTCTTAATATTGAAGAGCCTTCGATCTTATTTGTCAATCTTTCTTACCTTGAATAAGCACGTGTGGGCGTGATGAACAATAAAAGATCGCACTTAATGTATGATAGATTGTATTCTCAACACATGAGACAATCTATATGGATATAGAGAACGTTTCTCCAAACCACCATGGAAATGCTCTTAAAAAAATGCTTCTCAAAATGGATTCTTACTTTTTTTTTTTTTTTTTCATTGCAAATGAAGTCTTAAACTATATTTATATTGCAAGAATTTTGTAACGATCATTATAACATTTAAAAGAATCAAACGTTATAAAATTTAATTTACCATTAAGTTAGAATTGATTTCTTAATAACATTTATAACAAAAGATGTTATGGAAATCAAAACAACTTCTCATCATGGCTTTACACTTGACACCATGATTTAGCAAAATCTATTTTTAAAACAAATTTTCAAAAATAACTTTTTGTTTGTTAATTAATTGAACAATTCAATTGTTTTATTTAATGAAACATAATAAACATATTAATTATGACAACTTTTGTCATTTGTCTTATAAGTTTATTAATTGATTTATTCAACAATTTCATCTAATGAAATATAATAAACTTATTATCGAGTGTATTAAATAATTTACTCATGATTAATTATTTAATCTTTTTTTTTGTTCATTTTATTATTTTAATAATAGAAGGTGACAAAGGGACCGATGGACCTATAATTTTAAACT
Source organism: Begonia peltatifolia (assembly GCA_022433055.1). NCBI lineage: Eukaryota > Viridiplantae > Streptophyta > Magnoliopsida > Cucurbitales > Begoniaceae > Begonia > Begonia peltatifolia. Next base: position 2,435,514 of record CM039526.1, on the reverse strand, counting down.
CCAATAATTTCGTTAATTAATATAAACTCTTTATATCAATTAACGTAATTATTAACTCTAAAGTAATTCTACTAAATACTTAGAGTTGTACTCTTAAAACTATAGATTATATTTACTCAAAGTAATGTCCATTGATATAGTCATTACATATGTATTAACCCTCCATTTAGATTCGTAATAAAGATATGTTTATAATCTGTTAACCTCTCATATTACATCTTTATCTTTAACTGCCATTAGTACTTAATTGAATAATTAATTCATAACAATTTATGAATTTGCGCGTTAATTATTCGATCTTTCAACTAACAAGAAGAGAATCCTATAAAATGGATTAAATTGTATCGATATTAACATTCTCAGCTATTCATTTTAATTCATTCTCAATATACAAGGTGTATGAATTGTAACTCATACAAAATTTTACCAAGTAAATTAAAATAAAATAGGAGTTTGTTAAATACAATGAATTAAGATTACACACATATGACTATCATTATGATAAAGTTATTTGTTTTATGTTTAATAGAAATTATAAGAACAAAATAATTTTATTTGGTTCAGTCATATATAATAATATTATATAAAACTTATTTATCTTATGTCACTACATATATAGTTGGGATGTAACTATACATTCTTAATGAGATAAACTAAGTTTATGACTATGATTTATTTGAAGATTCCATACTTCAAATATAAGTCATGGACTTATTTTGGTTATTATTCTTTATATTATATCCCTCAAATATACAATATATTTGTCAATATAAAGTTTGCACAAATAACCAAGGAATTTTCTCTTAATTTTATAAAATATGATTTTCAAATGCAAGCATAATATTAATCAATTTAAATAATATAACTGTTCTATTACATTTGCTTGTTGGGGCACATAATTCCCAACATTACATCCATTAGAATCTTTAAACAATTAAAAATTTAAAAATTTTAATTGGTTGTATACTAAATTGATAAAATGAAGAATGAACAGTTCAAATAATCCACAAAAGAATAACAATATAAAGCAAAGAAGATATATGAATAATTCAATAAGAAAAAGAATAATGAAAAGTGTATATCTCACACATATTTGGTGAATCAAAATTTCAATTAATTCATTGATTAAAAATTAAGAATTTAGCAATCCATAGAAAAAGTCTTAAAAAAAAATGAGGAGAAGAGAAATCATTCTCTAAGAATATTTTGAATTTAAACTCTCTCCTCTAGAATCTCTTAATCTCTCTCTTCTCGGATTTTCATATCAAAAGGAGATCTTTTTTTTTCAAAAATATTTTCTCGAGTCTTTCTCTCTCCTAATCTATACTTATTATCTCTTAAATTTCGTAGGACTAACCCCCCAAAAATATTTCTCATAGCATAATAAAAATTTATTTTTGAATTTTCATTTTCATAGCATTCTGGCAGGGTGACTATAAAGCGTGAACACGTCTTATTATGAGACCTCCGGTCTAGTTGTGCACTTTTTTAGAATTTCTTTAAAGTTTGTTTTTTGGCTTCTAAACTTCTAAATTAGGACACGATTGATCAAAATGTTCATTTTAACCTACAAAATATGAAATTCAATCAAAAGTCAACATTTCAAACGATAAAAATATGACGAAAATCACATTAAATGAATGAGATTTTGTATTTTATCATTCAATTTGGTTGATCGTGAAATTGGACGTGGTTACATTTATTTATATTCTTGAAAATATGGTTGATACGAGGTCTAGACTCTCAATATGGCTGCCATGTTCACATTTTGTCTGCCTTATTTCTTAATTCTGACATTGTTTTTAGGTTTTCTGATGGAAGAGTTCAGGTTTTTCCTTTTCAGGGGAATTGGATTAGATATACTAGCATTGAATATATTGTCTATTGTATATGGATTGATATTGGGTTTTGATAGTCATACTTTTTATTAATTTTGAAATTTAAATTGTCTATTAGTATTCAAGTTATAATTATTTATGTTATTATAAGAAGAATTCTCCAATGTTGAAAATTGGTATGGTTGATACCAAAATATTTAAGTTCAAAGTTTGGGTTTATTATAATAGGGTAGCAAATAATGATATAATTATTGTGAGTAAGCTTATGGAGCTGGTTGGGAAAAAAAAAATAAGTTCAAATTTGAGAAAGCATATAACAATATGCAAAAGATTTGTAAAAATTGTAGATAATAAGTTGAAGACTTTGGTTTTCAGACCCAATGAGAGAAAAAATTCTATTATGTCAACATTCTGTATAATCGATATACAAAATTTCTTGCAAAGATAATTATATTATATGAGCTGCATATTAAATTAATTAAAGGAAATAGTTTTAAAATTTTTTGTCTATATTTGAATAATAAGTTCATTATGCCTTTTAGAAGAACAATTTCAAAAAATATTCGAAATATATTTGAGAAGAAGGAAATAAATTGAAAGCATATTTTTTTTACAATTTAACAAAAGGTATATTTGACCACTGAAATATAGAATTCTGTTCAAAATTTGAATTATATTTGTAACGCCCCAAAAATCCTCCGTGATTCCCGGTTCGCTACCACCAACTACTACTCGTCACCATCACTCATATTCTCTACTAAATATTTCTTATAAATTTGAAAGCTTTATATTTTTTTGACTGAAAATGACTCTTTTTTTTTTTTAACCATCTTCTAAAGGAAAATGCATAACTGCCGCAGCAGAAACTCGTTTAAAATCAGTTTAAGAAAACTTTACTTTCTAAAAACATAAAAATAAAAGACCGGTCGACACCTGCAAGAGCCGGTCGACAATTCACATCTCTCGGGTCTTTTCATCGATCGACCTTGGGGACACCGGTCAACACTTCTACACCCATTTTAGAGAGGGGTCGACACCCGCTGTCGCAGGTCGACAGCTTGATCCTCTCTGTCCGCGTGATAATTCTTAAATTAGAGTTATTTTATACTATTTATTATTAATAAAATTCCTATGATTTAAATGAATTTAAATAGAATGTGGTCAAAATTATAATAATTGCTATAAATTATTAAGCATGGAAAGAATTTAAGATATTAATGATTTTTATGCTTATATTTCCAATTAAATCAGATTATGAGCATTAATAATTATTTTTTTATCTTTGGCCATAGAATTATGAAAGATTGGATTACACATTTGAACAACCTAAAAGAGAGGAAGATGGATGGAGAATACCATAAAATCAGGGAAATTGAATTGATGGAAGAACAAGAGAGAGAAGAGGAAGATAATGGTGATGTGGCCCTAAACGACAAAAGAAGAGTGATGTGGCGCGAAAAGAAAGAAGAGACAAGTTGACTGATGAGAGAATTTAAAAGAGAATAAAAATTTAAAAAGGAAAAAGAGGATTTTGGAAGGAGAGAGAAGATTATTCTCTCCCTGAAAAGGGGGATTTTTATTTCTTCTCTTGATCTTTCAAAAACTCTCCTTTTTACTGACTTTTTTTCTCTGGCTCTTGGGGGGGCTCTCTTGTTCTTTGGCGGGTGACATCCAGCATCTCCGAAAGAAAAACTCTATGAAGGGAGATTATTCCAGAGAAGAGTGAATACCACAATTTCTTCTCTACTTTTTATTTTTCTCTTTATGAATATTTTTATTATGATTTTTATTAGTATGATTTTAGACTAAGTTTTTAATCTTGGTTAGGAGAGATAGTACTCATTATGTGTTTTACTTAAATCTATGAAAGTTAACGTATTTTTTATGGAACAATCTATCATGATGTTTATTGTTTAATTTGAATTGTGTCGACGGACAAATTTAATGTTACATGTTATTATTGTATCGATAGGTAGATAGAAATTTTAAGATGCATGATTGATTAAATAAATTAAATTGTTGCAAGGTTGTTGATATTAATTTATTTGGCACTGAGAATAGGGCTGAAAAGAAATTCAATTCAAGTTTTATTCTTTCAAAGTCGAAAGAAACCTTAGGTTGAATTTAACTAGGCAATTCGATAGAACCCTAGAAAAATATTTGTTCTCGCCGTTTCGTAGGAAATGCTGTAGCTTTCTGTAGCATCAGTAGTAAAATTCACGTAACGAAGAAATCGACCATAACCAAGGCTTTTATTATCGTAATTATCCTAAATTAGTTTAATTTGTTTCTCTAGCATATCTAAATGATTTTCTAATTTTATATTATTCTTTCGTCACGTTATTTATCTTATTAATTCATTTTTATTTAATATAATTTTATAGCAATTAAAATTCATTAAAAATATTCTCGTGGGATCGACTTTTACTTATTATTTATTACTTTGTTAGCGACACGTGCACTTGCGTTAGGTGTAGAAAATCCACTAATAAGTTTTTGACGCCGTTGCCGGGGATATTTCTTAGTTATTTTATTTTGTTATAATTTTATCTTTATAATTTTATTTTAATTGTTTTTATGTTTTATTCATTTTTCTTTAGGTACCAATTACTTGATGTCTGACGAGGACAACCGGGATCTTGTTCAATACGATACAGAGATCGAACGTACATTTCGAGCAAGAAGAAGATAACAACAATTACCATTTATTGAAGAAGACAATATGGCCAACCAGGAAGAAATAGGAAATAATCCTAATCGTATTATCGATGACAGAGATCGACCTATTCAGGATTTTGCTATTCCAACACTTGATGATCTGAATCCTTGTATTGTGAGACCAAACGTACTTGCTATTCGATTTGAGTTAAAGCCGGTCATGTTTCAGATGCTTCAGACAGTTTAGTGGATTAGTACCGGACAACCCTTATCGGCATCTCAAGGTTTTTGGAGAAGTGAGCGATTCATTTAATTTTCCTGGAGTTTCAGCTGAAGCGTTAAGGCTCAAGCTTTTTCCATATTCCTTAAGAGATAGAGTACGAGATTGGTTGAATGGCATTCCAGCAAATACTATCACTTCATGGGGAGATTTAGCCAAGAAATTCATAATGAAATATCATCCACCAGTGAAGAACGCGAGAATGAGGAATGAAATCACAAGTTTTCAACAACGGGATAGTGAATCACTTTATGAGACTTGAGACAGATTCAAGGAGTTGTCAAGACAATGCCCTAATTATGGAATACCACATTGGATTCAGCTGGAAACATTTTATAATGGACTTAATGGCCAGACCAGATCAATCATCGATGTTGCAGCAAATGAAACTTTTCTATCAAAATCTTTTAATGAAGCGTATGATTTATTGGAAAGAATGGCAGTAAACAGTTATCAATGGCCTTCAGAAAGAGTTTATTCTACAAAACACGCATCTGGAGTTTACGATTTGGACAAAGTTTCTGCCTTGAATGCAAAGATCGCCACGCTGGAAAATACCATCAAATTGATGAACAACCCGTCAAAGCCGACAACGAGAGAAGTATCGTGTATTTTCTGTGGGGAATACCACGACAATAACTTATGCTCCACCAACCCAGAATCTGCAAATTATGTGGGATACAATAGGAACAATAATCCTTATTCTCAAACATATAATCCTGGCTGAAAACAACATCCAAACTTTCAATGGAATTCTCAACAGCAGAATGCTACAGCACCAAGCAGAACTATAGGAAACTACCCTCAAGGATTCTCGCAACCCAATCATAGTATGCTGTCTCAAGAGAAATCAGAAAGTTTTGCCAGAGAATATGCCTCCAAAACAGATGTGATTCTGCAAAATCTGGCCGCCTCCATAAAAAATATTGAAACTCAAATGGGACAGTTAGCTTAATCATTAAACACACGGAATGCGGGGCAATTACCAAGTGATACGGAAGTGCCACAAAGACCAAGAAAAGAGCATGGCAAGGCCATTGTATTGAGGAATGGAAGGGAGATTGAAATTCCAGAAAAACAACCGAGGGCAGAAAATTTAAAGAAACAAGATGAGTTAGTTGAACAAGAGGATTTAGATGAATCGGAAAAGTGTGACCTAGTGACTGATGCTGTAGCAACACCACAGCAACCACAAGGTGAATTAAAAATTCAGAGACCACCTCCACCATTTCCCCAACGACTGCAGAAACACAACCAGGACAAGCAATTCAAAAGATTCCTAGACGTTCTTAAACAACTTCACATTAATGTACCATTGGTGGAAGCACTGGAACAAATGCCCAACTATACAAAATTTATGAAGGATATTTTGTCCAAGAAGAGAAGGCTAGGAGAATTTGAAACAGTGGGCATGACTGAAGAAACCAGTTACATCTTGCAGAATAAGATTCCACCTAAATTGAAAGATCCATGTAGCTTCACATTCCATGCACGATCGGCAACAATTATTTTGGGAGAGCTTTATGTGATTTAGGAGCCAGTATTAATCAAATGCCGATGTCTATCTTCAAGAAACTAGGAATTGGAGAAGTTCGCCCTACTACGGTTACTTTGCAACTGGCTGATCGTTCATTAACTTATCCACAGGGGAAGATAGAAGACGTACTTGTAAAGGTAAATAAATTTATATTTCCAGCGGACTTCATTATTTTAGATTACGAAGCAGATCGTGAAGTGCCGATCATATTGGGTAGACTGTTTTTAGCCAAGGGAAGAACGTTAATCGAGGTCTAAAAAGGAAAACTCACCATGAGAGTGAATGATCAACAGGTTACCTTCAACGTTTTAAAAGCCATGAAGTATCCTTATGAAGAAGAAGACTGTTTTATTATATCAGAAAGGACGAAATTAAAAGAAACAAAGCAGATTTCTCGGGGCTACAGAAAACAGTACGAAGCATTAACAAGAACAAAAGATGAACCAGAACTTCCTCAGTCTTCCATCGAAGATGCACCAATACTGGAGCTTAAACAACTACCCGCTCAACTCAAATATGTATTTTTAGGATCCAAGGAGACTTTTCCTGTTATTATCTCGACTACTCTGACAACCGTGCAAGAGGAAAAATTACTCCACATATTGAGAACTCACAAGCAGGCTATGACATGGATAGTTAGAGACATAAAAGGCATTAGTCCTAGTATTTGTATGCACAAGATACTCCTAGAATATGGATACAACGCATCTATAGAGCAACAGAGAAGGTTGAATCCAGTAATGAAGGAGGTTGTGAAGAAAGAAATTCTCAAATGGTTGGATGCTGGAATTATTTACCCTATTTCAGACAGCTCGTAGATCAGTCTGGTTCAGTGTGTTCCAAAGAAAGGTGGGACAACAGTTGTTTCCAACGAAAATAATGAGTTAATTCCGACAAGGACAGTCACAGGATGAAGAATCTGCATGGATTACCGGAAGTTGAATAAGGCCACACGAAAGGATCATTTCTCGCTACCATTTATCGATCAAATACTCGACAGGTTAGCTGGTAGACAATTTTATTATTTTTTGGATGGATATTCAGGTTATAATCAAATTACGATTGCGCCCGAAGATCAAGAGAAAACTACGTTTACATGCCCCTATGGAACTTTTGCATTTCGGAGAATGCCTTTTGGACTGTGTAATGCTCCAGCAACATTCCAACGTTGCATGATGACAATATTTTCAGATATGGTTGAAGAATGTTTGGAGATTTTTATGGACGACTTCTCCATTACTAGATAGTCTTTCGAAACATGTTTAAAGAATTTAGAGTGAGTTTTGACGAGATGCTTGGAGACGAACTTAGTACTCAATTGGGAGAAGTGTCATTTTATGGTTTCTGAAGGGATAGTGTTGGGCCATCGAGTTTCAGCAAAAGGTTTAGAAGTGGATAAGGCAAAAGTGGAGATCATCGAGAATTTGCCACCACCGAGTACAGTAAAAGGAATTCGGAGTTTTTTGGGTCATGCGGGATTTTATCGACGTTTCATCAACGACTTCTCAAAAATCTCTAAACTTTTATGCATGTTGCTGGAACAGAATGTGTCATTCAATTTTGATAAAAATTGTTTGGAAGCTTTCAACATGCTAAAGCATAAATTAGTAACCGCGCCTATGATAACAACACCCGACTGGTCCATACCTTTTATTCTAATGTGTGATGCCAGCGATTATGCAGTAGGAGTAGTGCTAGGACAGAAGAAAGATAAATTATTTTATTCCATCTATTATGCCAGCAAAACACTCAATGATGCTCAGAAAAACTACACCACTACAGAGAAAGAGCTACTTACGGTAGTCTTTGCGTTCGATAAATTTAGGGCGTATCTGATAGGAACAAAGGTGATTGTGTACACTGATCATGCAGCCATCAAGTATCTAGTTACGAAAAAGGATGCAAAACCAAGACTAATTCGCTGGCTGTTATTTCTTCAAGTGTTCGATTTGGAAATCCACGATAGAAAAGGATGCGAGAATCAAGCTGCAGATCATTTATCTCGTCTGGAAAATGGGAACAAACAGCAACCTGGAGAAAGCATAAAAGAAACATTTCCAGATGAACAGTTGCTAAAGGCGGATGTATATTCAGTGCCATGGTATGCAGACTTTGTGAACTATATTGTAAGCAACATTCTTCCTCCCGAAATGCAATATCAGCAGAGAAAGAAATTTTTGAAAGATGTGAAACAATGTTTTTGGGATGAGTCTTTCCTCTTTAAACAATGTGCTGACAATTACTAAGGAGATGTGTTCCAGAGGATGAAATGGAATATGTAATAACCTGGAAATTTCGAATTTTATTTTTAATTTCTGGAATTTTTAGTTTAATCCCGGTCGGAGTTTTGAGAAATTTTTCAACGGGAAAATTTAGATTATAAGGCGCGGAGCCTACTTTTGTGATGGTTTTCGGAATTTAAAGTCGGGAGGTCGAGAAATTAACGAAATCACGGAATATTAAAACACGTGAGGGCGGTTTTGTAATTTTGTAATTTAAAATATAAAAAAATATAAAAAAATTAAAACACCCGAATGGCTTCGGGAAGAAGCCATTCGGCTGTTTCCACAGTGCACCCGAGAGAGCCGAGAGAGAAGACGACCGGGAGCCAGGGCGATCACGTGCAGTAGTCGGAGCTGCGATCGACGGCCGACGAGCGTGGGCGCGAGGTGCGAGTTGCGAGCTGGTGCTGCTGTCCCGACGAACCGAAGCCGTCCAGTTTCAACAGCTCGAGTCCTCGAAGTGAGAGCCGAGTGTTTCGGCCGACGACTGCGAAGGGCGAATTTTCGACCAAGTCTGCCATCGACGATTTGGGTGCGTTGCTGGAGTCCTTCTCCCACCCGAGTGCCGGACGCCACCACTTTGTAAGTTCTTCTCTCCCTCTGCTGTCCTGTCCGAATTGACCGAGACTGAGGTTCAGCTCCCTTCCGTTTTTCTTTGAATTTGGCTGCAAATGTGAGGGGATTAAGAGGGTGAGTGTGTAGGTTAGCAAGTGGACAGCAGGAGACCGGTGAGAGGGAGAGAAACCGAGGGAGAAGGTTGAGTTAAAATTCAAATTTTGTGCTTGAATTTCTGATTTCGGGTTAGATTGTGCTTAATAGGTTGAAATGTGAGTGTTCGGTGCAGAGAACTTGTGAGATTTGCTCGAAGTTGAGATTTCGGCTATTTTTCGTATAAAGACAGCTTCTGTTTTTGGCCGTTTTGGCTAGGCTTAAGTTGATCATTTTGAATTCTGTTTTGTGGGTTAAAAATAGGTTGTTAGAGGAACGTGTGGCCGCTGGAATCGTTCGATTCCGACATCCGACGCAAAAGTTATGCACGTCGGAAGTTTAGCCCAGATTTTGGTCCAAGTCGAATTTAAGACCATTTTTCGTGGAATTTTGACGTGTGGTAGAGGCATGCCTGTTTTGGTGCATAAAAGCTGAATCGAGTGAGTTTTGGTTGAAGAAAAACAAAGGTTGAAATTTTATAAAAAAATGGCATATTCGGTTTTTGGCATTTTTTGCCTGTTTGCGGCTTACCGTTTTAAGATCCGTCTTGGGATGTTAAACTAGGTTCCTAAGGGGACGTTTAGACACTTGAATCGTTCGATTCCGTTGGCGGATGCAAAAGTTATGCGCATCCGAACGTTGGGCTGGTATTCGGCCAAACCAAACCAATGGACCGTTTTAGTTGGAATTTCATGAGTGTAGTTAGAGAAGGTTATTTTTAGTTAATTGGTGAATGTTGAGATAAATACTGATGAGAAATTGGTTGTGTTTTAGGTTGAGGCTTTCTTTTGGCGAAGCTGTGCGTCGAGCGAGGTTAGGACGCCAGGTAAGTAGTGCATGCATGTGTTTTGCCCAAGTGGGCCTACACTGTAGAACTTTAGGGTTTATGTGATTGATTGTGGTGTGCTTGCGTATTGTTTGACATGCATCATATTTTAAAAAAAAAACGGGAACGAAAATGATTTTTAGCATGTTTTGATTTATGAGGTGAGACGTGTGGCGGTGGTACCGCGGATCCCGCTAGTGTGCGGGCCGGTGATTCACCAGTCGCGGATCCTACTCGAGGGGTGGGCCGGCTGGGCCATCATACGGCGTGAATGTGTTGACGGTGAGGATATGGGCAGTGGTACCGCGGATCCTACTAGTGTGTGGGCCGGTGCAACACCAGTCGCGGATCCTACTCGAGGGGTGGGCCGGCTGGGCTGTCGTGAAACGTGTGTGTAATAACCCGGGAATTTCGAATTTTATATTTTTATTTTTGGAATTTTTTAGTTTAATCCCGGTCGGAGTTTTGAGAAATATTTCAACGGGAAAGATTTGAATTATAAGACTCGGAGCCTACTTTTGCGATTGGTTTTCGGAATTTAAAGTCGGGAAGTCGAGAAAGTTACGAAATTTCGGACGATTGAAGCACGTGAGGGCAATTTGGTAATTTGTATTTATTTTAAAATTAAAAAAAAAAAAAAAAGAATTTGTGAAACACCCGAATGGCTTCGCGAGGAAGCCATTCGGTTGTTTCCTCTGTGCACCCGAGAGAGAAGACGACCGGGAACAGGGCGATCGCGTTCTGGAGTCGGAGCTGCGACGGCCGACGAGCGCGAGTGTGAGGTGTGAGTTGCGAGCAGGGGCTGCTATTCCGACGAACCGGAGCCGTTCGGTTCCAGCAACTCGAGTTCCCGAAGTGAAAGCCGAGTGTTCGGCCGACGACCCCGAGGAGCTGGTTTCCGGCCAATTCTGCCGCCAACGACCAGACTTGTTGCTGGAGTCCTTCTCCCACCCGAGTGCTGGACGCCACCACTTGGTAAGTCCTCTCCCTCTGCTGTCCTGTCCGTATGAACCGAGACTGAGGTTCAGCTCCTCTTCGTTTCTTTTCTCTCTTTAAATTTGGCTGCAAATGTGAGGGGATTGAGAGGGTGAGTGTGTAGATTAGCAAGTGGACAGCAGGAGACCGGTGAGAGGGAGGGAGGCCGAGGGTGAAGGTTGAGCCAAAATTCAGACTTTGTGTTTGAATTTCTGATTTTCAGGTTAGATTGTGCTTAATAGGCAAAATGTGAGTGTTCGGTGCAGAGAACTTGCGGGATTTGCCCGAAGTTGAGATTTCGGCTATTTTTCGTATAAAAACAGCTTCTGTTTTTGGCTGTTTTGGCTAGGTTTAAGTTGATCATTCCAAATTCTGTCTTTGTGGGTTAAAGTAGGTTGTTAGAAGAGTGTGTGGCCACTGGAATCGTTCGATTCCGATATTCGACGCAAAAGTTATACGCCTCGGAAGTTTATGCGGGATTTTTATTTAAGTCAAATTAGTGACCGTTTTTCGTGGAAATTCGACGTGTGAGAGTAGCATAGCCATTTTGATGCATATAACTAGTTGAGGGTGAGTTTTGGTTGAAGGGAAGTGAAAATGTGAAATTTTAATAAAAATGGCAGATTCGGTTATTGGCGTTTTTCGCCTATCTGCGGCCTACCGATTTAAAATCCGTCTTGGGATGTTAAACTAGGTTTCTAAGGGAACGTTTAGCCACTTGAATCGTTTGATTCCGTTGACGGACGCAAAAGTTATGCGCATCCGAACGTTGAGCTGGTATTCGGCCAAACCAAACCAATGGACCGTTTTAGTTGGAATTTAATGAGTGTAGTTAGATAAGGTTATTTTTAGCTAATTGGTAAATGTTGGGAGAAATACTGATGAGAAATTGGTTGTGTTTTAGGTTGAGTCTTTCTGTTGGCGAAGCTGTGTATCGAGCGAGCTTAGGACGCCAGGTAAGTAGTGCATGCATGTGTTTTGCCCAAGTGGGCCTACACTGTAGAACTTTCGTGTTTATGTGATTGATTGCGGTGTGTGTGCGTATTGTGTGACATGCATCATATTTTTTTTAAAACGGGAACGAAATTGATTTTTAGCATGCTTTGATGTATGAGGTGAGACGTGTGGCGGTGGTACCGCGGATCCCGCTAGTGTGTGGGCCGGTGCTTCACCAGTCGCGGATCCTACTCGAGGGGTGGGCCGGCTGGGCCGTCATGCGGCGTGAATGTGTTGACGGTGAGGATATGGGCAGTGGTACCGCAGATCCTACTAGTGTGTGGGCCGGTGCAACACCAGTTGCGGATCCTACTCGAGGGGTGGGCCGGCTGGGCTGTCGCGAAACGTGTGTGTGTGGCAACTGTGGCCCCGTGCTGGGGAGGCTGGGACGGGGGCGACGTGTCAGGGTGTAGAGTGGCGCGAGGTACACCCTTACCCTGATGTGGTTGCCGTGTGGTGATGCGTGGGTGTAGCTTGTGGGCCTCGTTGCTGGGGAGTCCGGGACGGTGGCGACGTGTCAGGGTGTAGGGTGGCGTGAGGTTCCTCCTTACCCTGGTGCGGCTGCACTACGCGTCACAGATGTGACAACATGAGTGTGAGTGTAGAGACTGCATGTGATAGGATTGCATTGTCGGCTTTTACTTTCATATCGCATTACTTACTGAGCGTTAGCCTTATGTTGTGTGTTCTGTGGTGTAGGTGCTGACGATACTGCTGGTGAGCCTCGAGAGCTTAGTCCAGAGGCGTAGGATGGTTGGCGGCGTGCACCCGAGGCACCGGATGGCGGATTTTTGTTAGGGCGACCCGACCCGTGGTGGTGGTAGGTGATAGTGGATTTATCATTTCATGTTGGGTATTTGTGTAGATAGCGGGGTTGTATAGACATTGATCTTTTGAGATTGTATAGAGGGGTTGTAGTGTTTTGGAGGACTTTCTTCATTTGTATTCGATGGGTTCTTATTGTCTTCTTACTCTGATTTGGTTATGGTGATTTCTCTGGATGATGGATAGATAAACATTGTTGGGTTATGGTGAATTGTGTGCAGGGTTTAAATTTTGGGATAGTCATTTTTTTAGCCGTTACTCTGCTGAAATTTCGGGAGAGAGGTTGGGAGTCGAGGAGATACGAAATAGGTTGAGGTGTGAACAGTAAATGCTAGAAAAAGGTAGATGAGCGTGGAAGTGCGGCGTTATCGCAGGTGCGCGGGGCACGCCGCCCTGTGGGTGCACACGGGTCATGCGGCGCCGGGTGAGGGCGTCCGCGCGGACGTGCTGTACAGAGGCAGGGTGCGTGGGGCACGCGGCGCTGTGAGCGTGCGCGAGATACAGTGACGTTGGGTTGGCACCTGTGGCACTGCGGTGGTGTACGCGGGGTGTCAGAGTGGGGACGTGAGTGCTTGGGACCGGACTGGGTAGTTTGTGGGGTGCGTGGGGTTCTTTCCTAGGATTTCAATTCTACCGTTTTATCTCAAATTGTTTTAAATGGTTTTCTTTTCCGCTGCGTAGTTTTATGTTGAGGACTTCGTATTTCCTCTTCGGGACGCGAGTTGTTTTTCGAATCGAGTCGAAAAATTTTCATACTCACAAATGGGCTTTTGAAAATGATTTGAAAACGAAAGGGGTATTGAATTGAGTTAGTTGTGTCAAGTGTTAGTGTGTGTGTGTAGTGTGTAGATGCACTGTAGCGCACCGAGAACGCGGGGTTTCTCGGGGTGTTACAGTGTGTGTGTGGCAACTGTGGCCCCGTGCTGGGGAGGCTGGGACGGGAGCGACGTGTCAGGGTGTAGAGTGGCGCGAGGTACACCCTTACCCTGATGTGGTTGCCGTGTGGTGATGCATGTGTGTAGCTTGTGGGCCTCGTTGCTTGGGAGTCTGGGACGGTGGCGACGTGTCAGGGTGTAGGGTGGCGTGAGGTTCCTCCTTACCCTTGTGCGGCTGCACTACGCGTCACAGATGTGACAACATGATTGTGAGTGTAGAGACTGCATGTGATAGGATTGCATTGTCGGCTTTTACTTTCATATCGCATTACTTACTGAGCGTTAGGTTTATGTTGTGTGTTCTATGGTGTAGGTGCTGACGATACTACTGGTGAGCCTCGAGAGCCTAGTCCAGAGGCGTAGGATGGTTGGCGGTGTGCACCCGAGGCATCGGATGACGGATTTTTGTTAGGGCGACCCGACCCGTGGTGGTGGTAGGTGATAGTGGATTTATCATTTCATGTTGGGTATCTGTGTAGATAGCGGGGTTGTATAGACATTGATATTTTGAGATTGTATAGAGGGGTTGTAGTGTTTTGGGGGACTTTCTTCATTTGTATTTGATGGGTTCTTGTTGTCTTCTTACTCTAATTTGGTTATGGTGATTTCTCTGGATGATGGATAGATAAATATTGTTGGATTATGGTGAATTGTGTGCAAGTTTTAAATTTTGGGATAGTCAGTTTTTAGCCGTTACTCTGCCCAAATTTCGGGAGAGAGGTTGGGAGTCGAGCAGATACGAAATAGGTTGAGGTGTGAACAGTAAATGCTAGAAAAATGTAGTTGAGCGTGGAAGTGCGGCGTGATCGCAGGTGGGCGGGGCACGCGGCCCTGCGGGTGCACACGGGTCATGCGGCGCCGGGTGAGGGTATAACACCCCGAGAAACCCCGCGTTCTCGGTGCGCTACAGTGCATCTACACACTACACACACTAACACTTGACATAACTAACTCAATTCAATACCCCTTTCGTTTTCAAATCATTTTCAAAAGAACATTTGTGAGTATGAAAATTTTTCGACTCGATTCGAAAAAAACAGCTCGCGTCCCGAAGAGGAAACACGAAGTCCTCAACATAAAACTACGCAGCGGAAAAGAAAACTATTTAAAACAATTTGAGATAAAACGGTAAGACTTGAAATCCTAGAAAAGAATCTCATGCACCCCACGAACTACCAAGTCCGGTCCCAAGCACTCACGTCCCCACTCCGACACCCCGCGTACACCCTCGCGGTGCCGCACGTGCCAACCCAACGTCACTGTATCTCGCACACGCTCACAGCGCCGCGTGCCCCACGCACCCTGCCTCTGTACAGCACGTCCGCGTGCACGCCCTCACCCGGTGCCGCATGACCCGTGTGCACCCGAAGGGCCGCGTGCCCCGCGCACCTGCGATCACGCCGCACTTTCACGCTCACCTACCTTTTTCTAGCATTTACTGTTCACACCTCAACCTATTTTGTATCTCCTCGACTCCCAAATTCGCTCCCGAAATTTCAGCAGAGTAACGGCTAAAAACTGACTATCCCAAAATTTAAACCCTGCACACAATTCACCATAATCCAACAATGTTTATCTATCCATCATCCAGAGAAATCACCATAACCAAATCAGAGTAAGAAGACAACAAGAACCCATCAAATACAAATGAAGAAAGTCCCCCAAAACACTACAACCCCTCTATACAATCTCAAAAGATCAATGTCTATACAACTCCGCTAACTACACAGATACCCAACATGAAATGATAAATCCACTATCACCTACCACCACCACGGGTCGGGTCGCTCTAACAAAAATCCGCCATCCGGTGCCTCGGGTGCACGCCGCCAACCATCCTACGCCTCTGGACTAGGCTCTCGAGGCTCACCAGTAGTATCGTCAGCACCTACACCATAGAACACACAACATAAACCTAACGCTCAGTAAGTAATGCGATATGAAAGTAAAAGCCGACAATGCAATCCTATCACATGCAGTCTCTACACTCACACTCATGTTGTCACATCTGTGACGCGTAGTGCAGCCGCACAAGGGTAAGGAGGAACCTCACGCCACCCTACACCCTGACACGTCGCCACCGTCCCAGACTCCCAAGCAACGAGGCCCACAAGCTACACACACGCATCACCACACGGCAACCACATCAGGCTAAGGGTGTACCTCGCGCCACTCTACACCCTGACACGTCGCCCCCGTCCCAGCCTCCCCAGCACGGGGCCACAGTTGCCACACACACACGTTTCGCGACAGCCCAGCCGGCCCACCCCTCGAGTAAGATCCGCGACTGGTGTTGCACCGGCCCACACACTAGTAGGATCCGCGGTACCACTACCCATATCCTCACCGTCAACACATTCACGCCGCATGACGGCCCAGCCGGCCCACCCCTCGAGTAGGATCCGCGATTGATGAAGCACCGGCCCGCACACTAGCGGGATCCGCGGTACCACCGCCACACGTCTCACCTCATAAATCAAAACATGCTAAAAATCATTTTCCTTCCTTTTTTTTTAAAAAATATGATGCATGTCAAACAATACGCACGCACACCACAATCAATCACATAAACCCTAAAGTTCTACAGTGTAGGCCCACTTGGGCAAAACACATGCATGCACTACTTACCTGGCATCCTAACCTCGCTCGACGCACAGCTTCGCCAAAAGAAAGCCTCAACCTAAAACACAACCAATTTCTCATCAGTATTTATCTCAACATTCACCAATTAACTAAAAATAACCTTCTCTAACTACACTCATGAAATTCCAACTAAAACGGTCCATTGGTTTGGTTTGGCCGAATACCAGCCCAACGTTCGGATGCGCATAACTTTTGCATCCGCCAACGGAATCGAACGATTCAAGTGTCTAAACGTCCCCTTAGGAACCTAGTTTAACATCCCAAGACGGATCTTAAAACGATAAGCCGTAGACAGGCAAAAAATGCCAAAAACCGAATATGCCATTTTTTTATAAAATTTCAACCTTTGTTTTTCTTCAACCAAAACTCACTCGATTCAGCTTTTATGCACCAAAACAGGCATGCCTCTACCACACGTCGAAATTCCACAAAAAATGGTCTTAAATTCGACTTGGACCAAAATCCGGCCTAAACTTTCGACGCGCATAACTTTTGCGTCGGATGTCGGAATCGAACGATTCCAGCGGCCACACGTTCCTCTAACAACCTATTTTTAACCCACAAAACAGAATTCAAAATGATCAACTTAAGCCTAGCCAAAACGGCCAAAAACAGAAGCTGTCTTTATACGAAAAATAGCCGAAATCTCAACTTCGAGCAAATCTCGCAAGTTCTCTGCCCCGAACACTCACATTTCAACCTATTAAGCACAATCTAACCCGAAATCAGAAATTCAAGCACAAAATTTGAATTTTAGCTTAACCTTCTCCCTCGTTTTCTCTCCCTCTCACCAATCTCCTGCTGTCCACTTGCTAACCTACACACTCACCCTCTTAATCCCCTCACATTTGCAGCCAAATTCAAAGAAAAATGTAAGGGAGCGGAACCTCAGTCTCGGTCAAATCGGACAGGACAGCAGAGGGAGAGAAGGACTTACAAAGTGGTGGCGTCCGGCACTCGGGTGGGAGAAGGACTCCAGCAACACGTCTGGTCGTTGGCGGCAGAATTGGACGGAGACTCACTCCCTCGGTCGACGATTGAAGGCGCTCATGCCCTCACCCTTCGGGAGCTCGAGCAGCAGAAACTGAACAACTCCGGTTCGTCGGAACAGCAGCACTCGCTCGCAACTCTCCCCTCACACTCGCGCTTGCGGCAGTTGATCGTAGCTCCGATTTCGGCACACAGAATGCTCTCCCCCGCACGATCGCTCTCGGGCGCTTTGCGAAAAACAGCCGAATGGCTTCTTCCCGAAGCCCTTCGGGTGTTATCATTTTTTTTAAAACAATAATAATTTACTTAAATGCCCTCACGTGTTTTAATCTCCCGTAATTTCGTTAATTTCTCGACTTCCCGACTTTAAATTTCAAACTCCATCGTAAAAGTAAGTTATGTCAAGTGTTAGTGTGTGTAGTGTGTAGATGCACTGTAGCGCACCGGGAACGCGGAGGTTTTTCTCGGGGTGTTACAGAATCAGTGCTACAGCAATGCCACGCAGCACCATACGGGGGTCATTACGGAGGAACACGCACAGTCGCAAAAATTCTACAATCAGGTTTGTACTGGCCCGCTCTTTTTAAAATACTAACATTTTTGTGAAAAGTTGTGACAGGTGCCAAAGGGTAGGAAATATTACAAGGAAACATGAGCTGCCACTCAATAATATTATGGAGATCGAATTATTTGATGTTTGGGGGATAGATTTCATGGGACCATTTCTGATGTCGTTCAGCAATCAATACATTCTCTTGTCTGTTGATTATGTTTCAAAGTGGGTAGAAGCAGTAGCGCTGCCAAATAATGAAGGAAGGGGAGTTCTAAAAGTTTTATAGAAAAATATATTCACCAGATTCGGAACAACCAGAGCAATTATTAGCGATAAAGGATCTCACTTTTGCAATAGGTCTTTCAATGGATTATTGAGCAAATATGGAGTCAGATACAAAATAACCACAGCATATCACCCACAAAGTAATGGCCAAGCGGAGGTTTCAAACAGAGAGATTAAAATAATTCTAAAAAAGGTGGTGAACCCCAATAGGAAGGATTGGTCTCAAAAACTGGATGATGCGTTGTGGGCATACAGAATAGCTTACAAAACTCCCTTGGGCACCACTCCATACAATTTGATTTACGGGAAAACTTGTCATTTACTTGTGGAGTTGGAACATAAGGCTTACTGGGCAATCAAGACATTAAATTTGGATTTAAAGCAAGCAGGAAGAAATCGATTTTTACAGTTGCAAGAATTAGAAGAGTTGAGTATGACTGCTTACGAGAATGCTAAAATTTACAAGGAAAACGTAAAGCGGTGGCACAACAAAAAGATTCAAAAGCGAGTGTTCGAAAAAGGAAAAGCAGTTTTACTTTTCAACTCAAGATTGGAGTTTTTTCTAGGTAAGTTAAAATCTCGGTGGTCTGGCCCTTTTGAAATAATATAAGTTTATCCATACGGAACTTTGGAATTACGAGATGAAAAAATCAGCCGAAATTTTAAGGTAAATGGCTAGAGAGTGAAGTTATATCTTGGAGAGAAATTGACGGAAATTACGTCAATTCCTCTTGAGAACGGAGAAGCTACATGAAGCATGGAAAAGTCAGGCTGAAGACTTACAAATCAAGTGCTTATTGGAAGGCAGCCCAATTTTTAGTATCCTTTTGTTATTATTAGTTTCAGTGAAAATAATGGTGATGCTACAATGTTAGCTGTAGCATCACACTTAATCGAAAAAAAAAAAAAAAAAAATATATATATATATATATATATATATAAAGAATAAAAAAAATAAAATTAGTCAATCAGTTCTTTTATTTAGTGTTATTTAATCGTGATCTTTACCAAAGTGTGATTTTTATCAAAATTTCTTTCAAATTTGAATTTTCCCCTTTGCTTGCCTTATAAATGCTGCAGCAGCCCTAACAAATTTCTCACCCAGAAGAAAGAAAACTCTATTCCTTTTTGCAGATCAGCAGATACCAACATGAGGCCAAAGAGCGCTAGAAAGAAAGCTGCTAAACATTTGTCTCAACCAGAATTTATTAATGATGTCGCAAAAATCCGATACGAGCAAGGGATGAAGCAGAAGACATTTGTGGTTGAGAAGGGCTTTGTAATTTCTGACGGCAGCTATTCAGGGTACCCAAGTTATGTTTCCTCAGTTATCCAAAATCACAATTGGACACTATTTTTCACTCGTCCAGGAGAGGTCATCATGAACCTGGTTCGTGAGTTCTATGCTAACTTTGAAGGTGACTTGCCCCAATCGGTAAGGGTTCGGAAAAGGGAGGTGAAGATTTCACCCGCAACAATAAATTCGTTCTACCAGTTGGAAGAAGTGGAGGATAATTTTTATGCTCATGCCGACAATCAGTCTCCAGCATACCTCGAAACTGTCTTAAAGGAGATTGCTGAACCGGATACCGACTGGGTCATCTCCAAAACAGGATCGCTCTCTCTCCCTCGCATTGCGCTACTACCAAAAGCAAGAGTATGGTATCATTTTCTTAAAAGCCGCTTACTCCCTTCATCGCATGGACAACATGTGACAAAGGATAGAGCTGTTCTACTATATTGTATTCTGACTGGGAAACGTATCAATGTTGGGAAGATTATATATAGAAATTTATGTGCTAATGCTTTGAGGCCCAAGGGGCAATTCCTGTTTCCCTCTCTGATAACAGGGTTATGTGAACTCTCTGGAGTAGTTTATGAAGAACAGGAATTGAAGCTTGCTCCAGCATCTGGAATTACTCTTTTGCCAGTTAAAAGAATAGCTATGGATAAACCAGCGGATGAAGAAGCGGACGAAGATGAAGAACCGAAGAAAAGAAAATCTCATGATTCAAATGCTGCAAGCGGAGCTGCAACATCAGCAGAGAGCATCATTTACCAACAACAAATCATGGAAGCACTGCTGCTGATCGATGAAAAATTAGAAAAGCAGAAGGAAACTATGCTTATGATTGAACAGAGAATCAGCCAGAGTGAGATTCTACAATACAACATTTATGACAAACTCCGCCGCATCAAACAAAAGAGCAGGGTATTCTGGTGCTACACCCAACTCAAAGACAAGGCAATAGCAGGCAGTCTTCAGCGAGATTACACCAAGTCACATCCAACGTTTCCTCATTTTTCCACAAGCCTACTCCAGCAATCGGATTCCGAATCCGACAAAGAAGAATAGTCATCCAGGGAAGTACCTGCCCTTTTCTTTTTATTTTATGTTGCACACTATTTTGTTTGGCAGTGAGGACACTGCCAATTTTAAGTTTGGGGGTAAGGTGTATTAGAAAGTGATAGGAGATAGTGAAATTAAGGGTAGGAGAAAGTGAAATATCTACTATGCAAAAAAAAAAAAATGTTCCTAAAAGTGAAGTATCTAGAATTTTCCTAACTCCGTAATTTTGTTGAAAAATTTTATTATCATGCATTAATGACATTTAATTAGGAATTATTTTCCCTTAATCTAATTTTTCTTCATAACACACAAACTTCTCTCTAGTTGCTTAAGGATGTATCTTAATTAAATTTTCTAATTATATTTAGATGAAAATAAGTTAATGTTTACCAAGAAAATTAGAAATAAAAGATTTCTTTGAAAAAAAAAGAGAAAAAAAAAGAAAAAGAAAAAAAAGAAAAAAAGAAAAAAAATGAATGAAAAAAAGAATAAATTGCAATTTCCTAATCTACTTTCAATTTCGAGTGAACCCTTTGGATACTCGATGGGTAGAAATTAAATAGAGGAACTCCGTTGCAATATTATTATTGACTATATTCCTCTATAATATTATATGAGTATTTATCTTTAAGTGACACTATTGAGTAACCGGAGGCTTTCATGACCAATGTTGACACTCACGTAAAAAAATAGTGTGACTTATAAGAGAAAGTAAAAAAAAAAAAAATAATAATAAAAAAATTTAAAAAAAAAATTCTTTGAAATCTAATTAACTTTAGAAAAACATTGAAGTGTCAGTAATCTATAGTATTAACTGTGAAATTTAGTTTGGATAATTGAACTTCGCAAGTTGAGAGGAGTTTGAGCGCACACACACTTTGAGAAATTATTTTGTCGGGAAATAATTCTATGTTAATTGACTTTAATTATGATGCTGTTATTTTTCATAAAATTACAAGTTTTGAATTATTCTGGAAATCACATAAAATTCATTAATGTTACCTTTGAAAGTTTTAATATTGACTTTATTTTGCATCACTCGAGTACGAGTAATGGTTTAAGTTTGGGGGTATTTGATAACTCTTAAATTAGAGTTATTTTATACTATTTATTATTAATAAAATTCCTATGATTTAAATGAATTTAAATAGAATGTGGTCAAAATTATAATAATTGCTATAAATTATTAAGTATGGAAAGAATTTAAGATATTAATGATTTTTATACTTATATTTCCAATTAAATCAGATTATGAGCATTAATAATTATTTTTTATCTTTGGCCATAGAATTATGAAAGATTGGATTACACATTTGAACAACTTAATAGAGAGGAAGATGGATGGAGAATACCCTAAATCAGGGAAATTGAATTAATGGAAGAACAAGAGAGAGAAGAGGAAGAGAATGGTGATGTGGCCCTAAACGACAAAAGAAGAGTGATGTGGCGCGAAAAGAAAGAAGAGACAAGTTGACTGATGAGAGAATCTAAAAAGAAATAAAAATTTAAAAAAGAAAAAGAGGATTTTGGAAGGAGAGAGAAGATTATTCTCTCCCTGATAAGGGGGATTTTTATTTCTTCTCTTGATCTTTCAAAAACTCTCTTTTTTACTGACTTTTTTTCTCTGGCTCTTGGGGGGGCTCTCTTGCTCTTTGGCGAGCGACATCCAGCATCTCCGAAAGAAAAACTCTCTGAAGGGAGATTATTCCAGAGAAGAGCGAATACCACAATTTCTTCTCTACTTTTTATTTTTCTCTTTATGAATATTTTCATTATGATTTTTATTAGTATGATTTTAGCCTAAGTTTTTAATCTTGATAATGAGAGATAATACTCGTTATGTGTTTTACTTAAATCTATGAAAGTTAACGTATTTTTTATGGAATAATCTATCATGATGTTTATTGTTTAATTTGAATTGTGTCGACGGACAAATTTAATATTACATGTTATTATTGTATCGATAGGTAGATAGGAATTTTAAGATGCATGATTGATTAAATAAATTAAATTGTTGCAAGGTTGTTGATATTAATTTATTTGGCACTGAGAATAGGGCTGAAAAGAAATTTAATTCAAGTTTTATTCTTTCAAAGTCGAAAGAAACCTTAGGTTGAATTTAATTAGGCAATTCGATAGAACCCTAAAAAAATATTTGTTCTCGCTGTTTCGAAGGAAATGCTGTAGCTTTCTGTAGCATCAGTAGTAAAATTCACGTAACGAGGAAATCGACCATAACCAAGGCTTTTATGATCGTAATCATCCTAAATTAGTTTAATTTGTTTCTCTAGCATATCTAAGTGATTTCTAACTTAGAATTATTCTTTCGTCACGTTATTTATCTTATTAATTCATTTTTATTTAATATAATTTTATAGCAATTAAAATTGGTTAAGAATATTCTCGTGGGATCGACTTTTACTTACTATTTATTACTTTGTTAGCGACACGTGCACTTGCGTTAGGTGTAGAAAATCCACTAACACCGCACTGGTCGACCCTTGCGGTCGACACCACCGCCCATTTTACACGGACCGGTCGACACTTGTAACCAGGGGTCGACACCTACCTCGGCTCTGCCTTGTACAGGTCGAGCCTCGCGGTCGACACTCACCCTCTATTTTACACTGACCGGTCGACACCTATGGGCTTCGGTCGACACTTTGCACCCAGAAACTTTAATAAAATTCAACAAAACAACACGAATTTTGACTAAACGTTTAAAACTCAAAAATCCACTTCTCCACTCAGTTTACAAACCTGTTACGCACGCCAAAATACTCAGCCCAAATTCAAATATCATATTTACATCAAAATGACTAAGTATGACTCACAATACCTCACTATCCGTACCTACACCTGCCATGGTCAAAACGCCTCAACAACTGGCCCAGTCGTCCCACGAGCGTTCTCCTCCAACTACCTCCTAGTCCTAAGCATGCTCGGGATACTCATTAGCCGTCACCTATATCACAGAACTCAACTATTAGCCTAATGCTAAGTAAGTAACGCATAAAACACACTAAAAATCAAACATCTCCTAACACATGCAATTTCTACAGTTTCGTCTCTACCTTCGTGTTCGTCTCCTTCCTACATTTTCTTTATCTTCTTACTACTGGGTTCTTCTTTACGCGCTAGACCGAGATAACCCCATAGTCCACCTCACTAGACAAGGCCAACCCCAGTCTAGTAAAGTGACACACATCACAGTCCACCTCACTGGACAAGGCCACCACGTAAAGCGGAGGAAGAGTAATACCCCTTTTACGGTCCACCTCACTGAACCGGTCCACCTTACTGGACGAGATAACTCAACCCCACCTTCATTATCTTCTTACGTAACTTCTCATTTTGTTCATCTCAATACATCCTACTGTTTTGCTTCGTAAAAACATGAACATTCATTTTCGTCTCGTGTCCTACTTTAAAACAATGAGCACAACCATGAAAGCATAACATAAAGTAAACGTGCAATGCATCCTACCGAACTGTGATGTAGGCCCGAAGGCAAAACTGCTACCACGTTACTTACCTGGCGTCCTTAGCACTCGTAGTCCAAATCTCGTTTGTTAACTGGAAAACCTATATAACCGCGCATCCATTAGCTCTATATTCCATTAACTCCGTAAAACTTTAAAGGAATCAACCACTAAATCCCCACTCATCCTAAACCGAATTTCTAACTAATGCTCCGACTAACCTTCAAAATTTCATAACTCCACCAATACACGTTCGATTTGGACGATTCAAAATGTTACGGATTCCTCATGACGTCTAGTTTCTAACGATTTCATCCATTCTCTAATTGGACCTCCACAACTTGGCCGAATGTGGCCAAATGGAAACTGTTCTACAATCCGAGCATTCGGCTACTTAAACGCTCGATCTTTCCCCTAAAACTTCGTAATCTACTCTTATTCCTAGCTTAAACATCAGCATACGTACAAAAAAATGATAAAACCTCTAACTTTCGTATCTTACTCCTAGGGCTCACCCAAACTCTTTCTAACTCCACTTTTACCGCTCAAAATCGCTAAAAGACTAACTATTTACTAAGAAATAAGAAGGACTTACCTTTAGCTTGAAGAACGGAGGAGGGGCGAAGGAGAAATTGTCGCCGAGGGCTCCACGAGCGGGAGAAGAAAAGAAGAAGAAGAAGAAAAAGAGCGTGGGAGGTTTTCCGTTACTCCCCTCTGTTTTACTGTTTTTTTTTAGATTTAATATAATTAATTATAATTACTATTTCGCCTTCAATCCGTAACCATTTTCTAAATCTGTTATATCGTTCAATTTCGAGTGAATTCTTAAATTTTTCTCTCCTCCAATAATCTCAAAATAATCTTTTACCTAGGGGTAGAAATTTTCCGCCCATAATTCCGACCATTACTCTGCCGATTATAATCACATACTTCCAAAATTAACTTAAATGGAAAAATTCTGGGTGTTACAATATTATTTTAACAGCTCATTACATTAATGAAGATTGGATCGTTTAAAAGAAATTTATAAACTTTTGTTTGAATTCAAACTGTATAAGTAAATCTATTGGTACAAAAGTAGAAAAATGTTTACAAAAGTGAGAGATTAAAAATGTTACGAATAGTGTCGCGAATAATGTGTCTTCCAATGACATTGCTATTTCATATTTTCTAAGACTGAAAAATTACAAAGAACTGATACTAAGAGGTGATTACATGCAAATGAGATGTTTTACACATATATTGAATTTGATAGTTTCTGATGTTTTAAAGAACATCACGTGTATAACAAGAATACGAAAAGTTGTTAATTATGTCAAATTTTTGTCGTATTTTAAGAATTCTTTCAAATTTTTATCGTAGTTTAAGGATCAATTTGTTAACTAATATAGTTTAAATGAGAATTTGTGTCCATGACCTTTTGTTTGGAGATGTTTTTATTTTTGTTAATTACTCTAAATAAAATTACAAGTATAAAATTGGTAGCGACGAAAATTGGACAAATCATTTCAGCAAAGGTAATGGAATTGGAAGTGGTACGGAGGGCAACGCGCTGCCTGAGTTCCAAGTGTCAAATTGAGGAGAGCCAAATGTTGGGAGGCGACTGCACCAACGCCCAAATTCGAACCCTAGAATGCCGAAACTTGTAGCAGCTGGTACTTGGATTCGAAAATGGCGAAGCACTCGATCGGGTGGGTCGCGTTGCAGAAGCGATGGTTCTTTGCTCTTCTACTAATGCTCTCAATTTCCATGCTCGTTGCATTTTTCGTCAGAGAGGTGTTTGATTCCTGTGACCGCCGCCTTTATTTCGAAGAGAAGAAGGTTCCCTCCTCCTCTCCGATCGGAACTGCTCCGAGTCCTCTAAGTTACATGAAGTCGAAGCTTGTTCTTCTAGTTTCGCATGAGCTATCTCTGTCTGGTACTTTTTTGTATGCTTTTATTACTGGCTTTACCAAATTAGTAATTAGTTGATCAGGCATCAAATTTATTGATGAATGACGCGGTGACGGCAAAGTTTTGATTTTCGTTTTTCTTCTTTTATATGTTTATGTGTATCAAAAGTAGAAATAAGACGTCGGTTTGCCAGGGTAGAAACAGTGTTGCATATGTTGATCTGTTAATGACATGCAAATCATGAATCTACTGTCGATCCTGAAAGAAGTGCCTGTCTGGTAGAAATTTTATGTATGAAAAACGATGAACTAAACCATCTTCTGTGACAAGTCTACGGTTCTGTTAGGGTATTTAATGGTATCTTCTTGTGGATGACATTGATAGATTCGAGCAGAAGTCTTATATTGAGCTATAACGTTTCAGGTGGCCCATTATTACTGATGGAGCTGGCCTTTTTACTGAGAAGTGTTGGTGCTGAAGTGTGTTGGATAACTATGCAGAAGCCATCTGAGTCTGATGATGTTACCTACACTTTGGAGCACAAGATGTTGGATCGTGGGGTGAAGGTGGCTTAAGTGTTCAATATTTAAAATTTGCCCATGTCGTAAAATTTTCTTCTTATTAAGTCTTTATGCATCAATTAGGTTTTCTCTGCTAAGGGCCAAGAAGCTATAAGTACAGCTCTTAAAGCTGATTTGGTTGTTTTGAACACTGCGGTTGCTGGAAGATGGCTTGATGTTGTATTAAAAGAAAATATCCCCAGCGTTTTGCCCAAAGTGTTATGGTGGATTCATGAAATGCGTGGTCATTACTTCAAGTTAGAGTATGTCAAGCACCTACCAATGGTTGCTGGTGCCATGATTGATTCGCATGTTACAGCAGACTACTGGAAAGAGAGAACCCAACAACGACTGGGGTAAATGTTTGCCAAAATATATTAGTTGATAACATTTTTAATCGGAGTATAGGTTTTTTCTAAAGTTATATACATTTATCTGAATTGTGTCCGGTTGTATTTTTATTTTCTGATGGTTGATATCATCACTTTCCCTTTTCAGGATTAAAATGCCAGATACCTATGTTGTTCACCTTGGAAATAGCAAAGAGTTGATGGCAGTGGCTGAAGATAGTGTAGCGAAAAGGGTTTTGCGTGAGCATGTAAGGGCGACTCTTGGAGTGAGGAATGAAGATTTACTGTTTGCCATCATAAATAGTATGTTTTTTTTTATTATTATTCTAGATGATATATGTGTTACGATTTTAGAATAAGGCACTTGTATATTACAGTTTTTTTTTATCCTAGTTAGATATTTATTCTCTTTCTAATGTAGAATAAACCAGTTGTAAACTAATTCTATTTACTTAATATTTGTTGTCCCCCCACCACTCGTTTCTTGTTGAGATTGGCCATTATAATTAATTCACTGATGCATGCCATTCACCATTCATCAGTGCTTTTAGTGTTATCGGACCTGTTTTCAATTGTCATAATTGCCACTCATTGATGTAATTAATTAATTTAAGATATTTGATGAACCCTAAAGAATAAGCTGTAACTGATTAACAGGTGTCTCGCGTGGGAAAGGGCAGGATCTTTTTATCCGCTCCTTTGATGAGAGCTTGCAGTTGATCCAACAGAAAAAGCTCCAGGTGCCGACTATCCACGCACTGATTGTTGGAAGTGATTTGACCGCCCAGACCAAGTTTGAGGAAGAGATACGGAAATTTGTAATTGAGAAAAAAATTCAAGATCGTGTTCATTTTGTCAATAAGACCCTGACAGTGGCTCCTTACCTAGCCGCAATTGATGTACTTGTTCAGAATTCCCAGGTAGTTTTCTTGTGTATCATTGATTCTTGCTTTGTATTTTGTTATTAAGTATGAAGACTTCTTTTCTTCTTCTCATTCATCACTTGCACCAAGGAGATCCTAGGTAGTGAAATAATTTCATTGGATATTGGTATTATTCAGTGTTCTCTCCTCTGGATATAGTGACTAGAAGCTTAATATGCACATGCATTGCTTGTTTCATTTTGTTATGACTTTCATTTATTTATTTGATTTTGTATTGGTTTCCATGGTTTTAAGCATACCCATAAATCCTAATCTTGTTAAAACTACACACTTGCAGGCAAGGGGAGAATGCTTTGGTAGGATAACTATAGAAGCCATGGCGTTTCAGCTGCCTGTATTGGTAATAAACACAATACGGATAACACCACCTTTTGGGTTTTCACAATTCTGACAACCCACCAATTCTGGCATTGCGTTGAACTTTATATATGCTGATAATGATGTGTATCTAAGACAAAACGATGAGAATTTCCATTCATTGACTGCATATTGCTATGTATTTGGCAGGGAACAGCAGCAGGAGGCACCAAGGAGATTGTGGTGAATGGGACAACAGGCTTGTTACATCCTGTTGGAAAGGAAGGTGTGGGCCCACTGGCTAGAAACATCGTCAAACTTGCCACTCATGTCGAGAAGAGGCTAACGATGGGGAAAAGAGGGTACGAGAGAGTCAAAGGAAGTTTTTTAGAGCCCCACATGGCAAGTAGGATAGCCACTGTTTTTAAGGAAGTTTTGCACAAGTCAAAGAGCCACCCAAATTCTTAACACGTCAATTCTTACAATCTGAGTTGGATGGTCCATGCTCTGATTTGGTATGAATTTAAACTGATTTTTGCATCTTAAAATAGGTAGTAATATTTCTGTGGCCTGATTTTCTACTTCTAACGTTGTCCGGGGTTGTAAATTATGTTCATACAAAGAGAGTGGACCCTTTTTTTGGTCATAGATTTGGTTGAGCAATATGTATAATCTTGAATCATGCTTGTGAACTGAAATATGAAATCAGAGAAGAGTTTGCTTTTGTTTGACACTCAGTAATTCTTGTGGTTTCTCTCAGATTTCATTGGTTGTGTACCAGCAATGATTCTCGTAATTCTAATTATAAGAATTGCCCATTATTTAGACTATTTTGGAAGGAATGAAAGGTTTTCGTAAAACATTGCTCGACACAAACTACAATCCAAGGTACAATTTGATTGTAGATCCGTTACAAAATAAAACTAACATTAATTTTATAATAAAGTGCATAAATTTATGGACTGATTTTTTCAGACATGGGTCAAACCAAACAATGGATCACTATTGAGTTTGGAAGAATTCATCTCAATTCAATTCTACCAATCGCATCTAAAACTGTGAACCGAACCGCAGAAGATGGTTCTTTGTATTAGACTGCAAGACCAGACCCACATTAGGTTCATTGTTAGTTACAGTACGGGTCTGCCCACGCATAGTTTTTACTAACTATCACAACGGGCTGTAGGCTCAACTTCAATACCAAACAGACGGGTTTCAAGCCGGGAAATTATTGGGTGACAACCTCATCAATATTGGCTCTCGTGAAAAGCTTCATGTTTTGATTGTTACTCGTCAAAAACAAAGTAAAATTTTCATAAGTGGCAGCATTAGATCGGCTGTTCCAACCCAATCATTCCTTGCTATCTTCAACACCAATGAATTTTTAGAACTATTCCAATGTTGTTTTGATAATTCATCGCTAATCCTTGATTAGTTCTTTAATTTCTATCCAAATGTAAGTAAAGATCACATAAAACTCATGTAAGATCGTATTCACACAAATATGTATCGAGCCAACAGTTTTTAGAGCATTGAGAAAAGCAGAAAGATTTTCTAAGGGGAAAAACGTCGAACACCTGGCGTACAAGCGCAACCTCTTTGCTCTGAGTCGCAAGATCTCATGGGAGCCTCGGCCTTAAAGGTCCATTTCCAGGTTTTGCCGGACGGGGATTAGGTTTTGTGAACCAGGTCGTGTACAGAAACTGCTTCTGAGCACCTACATGATTGCAAATTAACCTTACCTTCTGCCTCTCTCTCATCCATCTCAAGAGTATTTTCATATGCCTTTTACTCGTCAATCCCCTCACTCCAACTTCCTGAACATAAATAAACATGAAAATGGCGAACTCTTCCTTCAACTACTGTCGTCTTAAACACTATAGCAGGGTAAATCAACCGTAAACCATCGGAAAACTTAGATGCTGTGCTGGCTATACCTTTACGCGGTCCCAGGTTTCAGCGATAGTAATCGGACCGTGCTCCTTGAGGACGTCGAAGATGACTCTAGTAATTGTCTGAGTTTGCTCCGGCGGCGTTTTCAGCTCGATTGGTTTCATCTTTGGCTTAGGTTTCGTGGCGAAGTACCTAATCCAAGTCCCTAACGCGTTCATTCTGCTTCTGCAAAACCAGAGATTTTACAAATGTTTCCAAAATTTTCACGTAAAGTAGAAAAAAAAGGATTTTATTAGATTCTTACGATTAATCGTCCTCTTTCTCCAAAAACCAGAGGTAAAATGAAGAATTTTGATATCATTCAACTTCGCAAACAACTCGACGATCAGAAAGAATTTAAAATAGCAGTCATGCATCGTAGTGATCAGATGTAAGTTTGAGCTTCGGATTGTTGCTAAGCTTTTCTCCCATGGCAATGGATTGAGGGTGCTCTCTTCTCTTCCACTCTCATGTCATATTCTTCTTCGTTCAGCTAAAAGCTCCGCAGTTGATGACTTCTTAACTAAACTTTTAAAGCTTCCCAATATTTTTGATAAATTATTAATAATAAAAGTAAGATAACTATCTTATAATTTAGTGCACACTAAATTTTTATAATTAATATCTTATTTTAAATATTTATAATTTCACTTCATTGTTAAAATTTTTTTAATTTAACCTCTTAATTAATGTGTTTTTTAAAATCAAACTCTAAAGTACCTGAACGAACAAATGAAAGCTTAAACTATCTAAATTCTAACAAATTAAACTATAACGTACGATCGATGTTAATAATACGGTTTTCTATTCTAGACACGTCGGATCGACCGCACGAATAGAGGGTGGAGACTGTCCGTTACCCGTGCTGTTCACGGGACAAAGGAACTAATGACCGATCTCTGACAAACGGCCATCCATTCCATGGAATAATTGATTCACGGGTCACACTGTATTGAAGAATAGACAGTTATACTCGTTAAACGGCCGTCCGTTCTTTTAAATAATTGAGTCACGAGTTGGACTGTAGGCAAGAACGGATGACAAATCAAATCCAACAGCCGTCTATTCCTCTAAATAATTGAGTTACGGGTCAAACTATAGGCAAGTATGGACGGCAGGTACAATCTAATGACCGTCTGTTCCTCCAAATAATTTAGTCACGGGTTAGATTGTAGGCAAGAACGGCCAATCAAATCAAACAACCGTCCATTCTATTAAATAATTGAGTCACGAGGTTACTGTAAGGGAGAACGGACAACCGTTCATACAGAACGGCCGTCCGTTCTCTCGTACTATATATAGTGATGACTCTTTAATGTTGAATTCACAAATCTCAAAAACTCTAAAATCTCTAGCGATATCGTATTTATAGCGATGTTTTCTTATTTTCTTTATTAGGGACGGGTTGATGGACCATTATTCAAGTAGATGGGTTGACGCTGATGAAGCAATGAATTCAGATGCCAACATGGATTGGTATTCAGACAACATGACTGAGTATGGTGATATTCGAACATTTGATCACTCAGAAGGTGATGGAGAAATAGATGTGCATTTAATCTCCCAAACACTAAACTAGTAGCCTCGAACACTGGTCGGGTAGGAAGATAACGAGAAGAAAAACACACCGGTAAGGGAAGAAATTTCTATTGGTTTTTCTTTAGGAAAAAAATATAGTTCTATTGCCGCCATTAGGAAGAAATAAAAAAATATACTTTGAACAATGAATATGATACCATATTTATTAAAAGTGAATTGCGGCAACTCACGGCAGTGTGTGGAGACGGATGTGAGCGGCAACTGCATGCTTCGGTCATGCAAAATGAGCTAACATTTCAAATAAAGAGTTACACTCATTCTCATAGCTGTGCAAATAAAATTGAGAATCGTCACGCTATTGCAAAATGGGTGGCAAACCATTATTTGGATAGGTTCAAAAGTCATCCAATATAGAAAATTCCTTCATCCAATATGAAAAATTACTTCTATTATCGAGACGGTGAGAAAGGATTTTAATATGAACATTACACCCAGTTTTGCCAGAAAAGCAAGAAGCGATACTCGAAAACTCAATGACGGAAGGGGCGACGAACAATTCAAGCTACTGCATTCGTACATAGCAGAAATATTTAAATCAAATCCAGGTAAGACAGTGAAAGTACATGGTTACATGGTGGGCTCTAGCCAGGAGGAGTCATTCGTATTCAAAAGAATGTATATGTGTATGACTGCTTGTAAGGCAGGTTTGTTGTTGCGTGACAGACCTGTTATCTGTTTGGATGAATGTCATTTGAAGAGCTATTGCCCCGGCCAACTACTCATAGTCGTTAGTATTGATGGCGATGATGTCATATATCCTGTTCTCGTTGTCAACGTAGAGTTGGAGTGCACAGACTCGTGGAAATGGTTTTTGCAAATTTTGAAGGAAAACCTAAACACTCATGATAGAAGCGGATGGACAATTGTGTCGGATCGACAAAAGATACAATTTTATCGGATCACTTCTACTATTGTTTCTAGTTTTGCTTATTTAGTGGTGTAATTTTATTGTGTAAGGAAGTTCTGTCTAGGAGACTAGATTTTAAGTTCGCTACATCTCTATCATTTCCTTGGAACTTACTTGAAAAGATAATTCTGTGTAGAAGATTGTCCAGTACAGTATTTCTTAGAAATTCTTCTAATAAGTATTCTTCATATTTTACAGCGATAGTATTTTTATTATTGTTTCCATCATTTTTGTTATTTTACCAACACAAATGTTGAGGCGTTGTGATCATTATATATTTTTTTTTATGTTTACTCTATTTTTCTTTCACATTTTAGGGTTTGACGCGTGCTGTGGGGGAAGAATTAGGTGCAGCCGAACACTAATACTGCCTTCGGCATATGTAAACAAACTTCAAAAGTTAATGTCAGGGATGGCTGTACAGAAATGCAATGTGAAATGCGACCAGAGCAACCCCAGAGCCTTATTTTGACAAAGAAATGAGAAAACTATATCAGATAAGCTCGGATACCCACGAATGGCTCCGACAAACACCACCTAGCTATTGGGCTAGTTATGCGTTTTCCTCGACATCTAAGTGCGACATGTGGTTGAACAATTTATGCGAGTCATTCAATACAGTTATATTGCCAGCCAGGGACAAATCGATCGTGACCATGTTCGAGATTATTCGAAAATGCTTGATGATTCGCATTGTCAAAAAATACGGGAAGATGTTGTCGTTGACAAAACTCCTATGCCCGAAGATAAAGAAAAAGCTTATAAAGCTAGTATTGTCGGCTCAAAATTGGTATGTTGCGTTAGCAGGAGATACACAATTTGAAGTCACCAACGACAATGAACAATACATTGTTAACCTATGTATGCAACTGTTTCAACTGGGAGCTTACTGGAATCACATGTGTTCATGCTATTCCATGCATCTATTTCATGAGAATGATACCGGAATATTTCGTTCATCAATACTATCGCCGGTACAGATATGTAAAGATGTAATCAAACTTCATTCATTCTATTAGTGGCGTGGACATGTGGTTACCCGTACACGAAATGAGCCCAATCATTTCGCCTGAGAGAAGGAGCCAACTTGGTAGGCCGAAGAAGCATAGAGTGCGCGACATCGATGAGCCGGCGATGTCGATAATTTTTAAGAGGAACTCTACGCTGTCATGTCGTTATGTCGGCGTGAGGGGCATAATAGTCGAACTTGTCCTGATAGGAGATCCACTTAAGGTGCTGCTGCCGCATCTGCATCGCAAGACACATTTATGAGTTTCCACACATTTGACGGGTTGCAAGTACATTTCAGCTCATTTTTTCATAAACTCACTTTCATTATTTTTTAATATAAATTTTATTTTGAGCAGGAATCTTCTACATACGGCTATGGACGAGGAAATGTATGACTCTATTCAAGTTGCAATTTTTAGAAAATTAATTTTTCATAATATGTAATGTGTGTTTGATGATTTACTTCACTAATAGGACGATAAATTGCACAAGTGTCGAAAAAGACCAAAAATTTACAGACTCTCTTCCCGTGGTGTGGTGCATATAGGATAAAATTTTCAAGTAAATCCAATATCCTCTACAATTTTTAGAAAATTAATTTTCCATAATATGTAACGCGCGTCTGTTTTATGATTTACTTCACTAAAATGACAATAAATCGCACAAATGTCAAAAAATACCAAAAATTTATAGACTCTATTCCCGTGGTGTAGTGCACGTGGGGTAAAATTTTCAAGTAAATACAATGTCGCCTGTAATTTTTAGAAAATTAATTTTTCATACTATTCTTTTTAATAAAAAAAACTTGAAAAATTGGGCAAAATTTCTTTTATTTTATAATTCTCTCATAACTAGTATCAAACAGTTTATGCATATTTAAAACACCAAACAGTTCTAATATTTCGTAGTATAAACTAAAATTTTCATCCAAATAAATTATATCAACACAAATTGTATCAAACTAAGTTACATAAATTAAAATACATAAAATAAACTACACGGGTACGTCATAGGGTGGGACATCGGGTGCGTCATCGGGTGGGAGATCGTCGTCATCGCTCAACGGATGTGGGCCTACGTCATCATCGGCCCCAATCCAATTCAGGACGATTTGCCTCGTATTTCTTTGATACTCCATCATTCCTTTAAGGTATTTCATCACCTCTGTATGAGACTCTGCCTGTTTCACTTCACTTTGATGTTATCTGGTTGCGAGAGCATCAATATCCATTCAAAGAGCTTGAATAGCCGTTAGGATGCATTCCTGTGGGGACTCTGGTCACGCCGTGGTTTGCTCTATATGCACATCCCTAGAAGTGGAGACCCTCTGATC
Source organism: Begonia peltatifolia (assembly GCA_022433055.1). Taxonomy (NCBI): domain Eukaryota; kingdom Viridiplantae; phylum Streptophyta; class Magnoliopsida; order Cucurbitales; family Begoniaceae; genus Begonia; species Begonia peltatifolia. Next base: position 2,400,525 of record CM039526.1, on the reverse strand, counting down.
TCCTCTCAGAGTCCAAATTCGTCGGCTTCAACTAGGCCCATTCACACCAAATGAACTTTGTCAAATACATCGACAACCTGCTATGCTCTCAACTGCTCTTCCGACGGCAACTGAATCTCAAATCGCCAACAATTTTCTGAATGAGCATACTGAAGGGCAGATTTTTGTTACGTGTCTGCTGGATCTCACCTATGTGACTGAAAATCACAAAGTCGAGGTCGAACGTTCTCCCGCTGTATAGCTTCTACATGACATAGAGATTCATGCAGGTAACAAGATCTATATGTCTCTGTCACGGCAGAAAAGTGTAGAACACCATGTTGTGCAAGATCCGAGCTTTAACATTTAGTTCTAATGTTTTGGGCTTCACAAACCCGATAATGTCGGCGTTGCGATGAATTTGGCTAATGAACTCCATTCCATAGGCCAAGCTGAAAAAAAGGCAATCCTAGGAGGCATGGTAGTATCTTTCTACCCCTCTTCGGGGAACCAGAGTAACTCATTGACCGTCTCTAGGGTAATCTTGAGCTCTGTACTCAACATGTACATCTTTATAGTTTCCGCCCTCCTGGTAAAGTTCAAGTTCGTATAAAATAGGCAACATATTCGGTCACAGCTATCGCCTCACACATTGTAGACCCCGTGCATCCTGATTCTGTCGAACATCTTCTGGATTTTGAGAGATTTCCAACCTCTGAAGTCGATGGTCTTCAAATGCATCATTGACCGGTGTACTAGATCTAGGTGAACTGCTCTCCACATATCTGGTTGCGAAACTACAACGACAATGCCCTAGGTCGAGGTTACGGCGCCTCCGACGTTGACGGCGCCTTGCGGTGTGTCAGACCACCTTGTGACGTAGACAGTCCATGATGTGCTGTCGGTGCAAACTCCCGCCTAATTACTATTCTTTCAGCCATTTCAGGAGTGCTTTTTGAAATTTTGTAATTTCAGCAAAAAAATTCACGGATTATTGCAGATTTTGGCTGAAAATCGTGCAAAACAAATGGAAATAGAGAAATGAACGAGATATAACATCAAATGGTCGATTTTGGACAAAAATTCAAAAACCAGCCAAGAGGATTGCAGATTTCTGCTTTTTTTCGGCAGAATGATGTCTAGTCCTTATATACTGTCGGAAAACAGATGACCGTTGTCATGGTAATGACCATCTGTTCTTAGAGAATGACCGTCCGTTGTCGAGGTTGTGACCATCCGTTCTCAACCCTCATTTTAGGAACGGAAGGCCGGTAACCATACCACAGCCATCCGTTCTATGTAGTAAGAACACGGTCGTCCGTTCCACAGATGTTTACGAGAACGGACAACCGTGTTCTTTGGCCGTCCGTTTCAATTCCTGATAATGAACTGAGCGGCCATTGTAAGAACATGACCGTCTGATCTCGTAAACATCCGTGGATCGGACGACCGTTTGTCAGAGAACGGCTGTCCGTTCCTCTGTCCCGCGAACCGCACATGGAATGGACAGTCTTCACCCTTTATTTGGACGGCTGAGCTGTCGTGTCTAGAACGGACAACCGTACTATTAACATTGGTCGTCCGTTATAAGAGAACGAACGGTGAACGGCTGAGCTGAAAAATAGAGACTTGATCACCTATAATTTATTTTTATCTGTTTCCAGAAGAATGTGAAACAATTATTTAAAATGGTAAAAGTGACGTGATCGAAGAGAGTTAAGAAAAACTAATCAATAGTAAACCACGTGGGACAAGGTTGCAACCTCAAATGTAGTACTATTAAGAAAGAACTCAACATCTGAGCCAAACATTTGAATATGGTAAATCAACTTTCAATGAACATCTATTATGTTTAAAGAAAAGAAATGCATATGAAAAATCTAGTAATTAATGTAAACTTAATCAATACTCTCTAGTGAGAGCTTTGACTTGGGAGCCACATGAGCATCAGAACCTTCACAAATATCCCAAGTGAATATGTGACTTGCCTAACGACAAACGCTCTTATTTCATTTAGCACAAGAAGAGTAATAAAATTGTTGAATAAGATTTGTTACATTAAGCGAATCTCGAACTCAAACTTGAATCATCTTTGAAGATAGAAATATAAGAACATTGAACTATAAGATAAAGGATCTTATGTATACCATACAACAACTTTCTAGATTGGAATAATTTAAAAGCTGATCAATTTGCATGACATTCAAGGAATTATCCTCATGAAAGTGGAAGAAAAAGTGAAAACTTGGAGTACACCGTCAATGAAGGAGACATTAACCTCTAACCTAAAAGAACAATTAATTCTTAGCGAAAGGACAAATCTAATTAAATGCAACAATTAATACACTTTCAAAAACATATAATAAATTGCTACCGCATTTGAAGTTCAATTCCTTTTTTAAATGTTGGATTAATAACAATAGTACTATTGGAAGTAATTGAGATAGAAATACCAAACGAATCGTGACAAGGGTAAGGATAAGGGTAAAACAAGGAAACGAGGGAAAGAGGTGAGGGCCGTTCACCCAAGAATGTACAATATATATAAGATCATGATTAGATTGAAGAACTTTAAGTAGGCAAATACCATTGTAAGTAGAAATGAGTTGTTATAATTATCCGTTTCTCAGGTATGATGATAGAGTAATATACAGTAATATCAACATTGACTATTGTTATTATATTAATATTAACATTAACATATATTAATCGTGGAAAAGAGGATTTGCATTTATAACACAATCTTCGTCTTCAACAAAAGTAATTCCATAGAAGGAACCAAAAAGGGTAGGACATACATTGCACATTTTTAGTCACAAGTAGAAAGGATTATTTTTTGGTGAAGAAGGCCAGATAAATGTTCGAATTCATCTTGAACAAAATTCTTAACTTTGATACGAGGAATGTCAAAGGGTTACTGATAAGGCTACACGTGCTCTGAGACCATTAGCACATGCGTCAATCTCATCAGAAAATGGTATAGGTGCATTGCAAGACTCTGAAGAACTCCTAACACACTTAGACAATGGATGAGCAATATTGTCACTATTGGGAGGCTCCATCAAAAGACTTTGAATAGAGAGGCGAAAGAAAAACCTCCTGAGGTGGACACATCATAGTAAGAGAATAGTGAACCGATGGTCGAACGGAATGTGTTCGATGTGACTAAAGAATGTGAACTATCACAAGATATCTATACAACATATTTGTAACACGTATTAGTACAAATAAACCTTTCCCTTATTAGGAGATATCTTTATTTTGTGTGTTACAAAGCAGAAAGTAAGTGTAAAAAAAGATAAACAGAGAAGAAGAACGAAACTTTACTAGAAGAAAATAGACTTTTTCCATAAAAATAAGTAATCATATCTATCTACACGGACGAAAATATTAAATATTAAAATTTGCTTATACTTTATTCATATTTGTTAATATGATTAAAGTTGTAAAAATATATAAACAAAGAGTAAAAATTTAAAATAACCAAGGGATTATTAATTTACCTTCACTATTATAATTATTATTACAACATAATACTGTCAAGAGAAGAATGATGATAGAAAAAGAAGGGATAAGATTTTCCATCAATGTCAACGTAGACAACATCCCATATTGGATTTGATTTGATTAATTAATTAATTTTAATTTTGAATTAATTCATTGTTAAAAGAAAACCATATTCATCGTTCTTTCAAGGGTATAGTGGTTGCTCCACGTTCATGTACACACCTATTGTTTGAGGCAGTCATTACGGTGCTTTTGTAATCATATTACAAGTGTTATTACAGTATAATTAAAGATAAAAAACCTTAAAGTTTGATTTTTTTTTTTTAAACCTTAAACTATACTATTCATCATAAAAAACATTAACGTTTGATAAACAATCAGCGTGAACCTCGGAGAGTGGGTGAGGAGGCCGAGACCGGCCATTTAGTGATTTTTTTTTTTAATTTTTAATAGAAAAGACAGTCGGTCTATTGAAACGGCCGTTCTCTCAGGGGAGAGGCCGGCTGGTCCTCGGACTGGCCGTACTCTCTACGGTCAAAACCCGTGACAAAAGTCACATGTTTTGTTTTTCTTTGCGGAGTACGGCCGGTCTGTTGGGCCGGCCGTACTCTGCGGGAAAAATCTAGTGACTTTGGTCAGGGGTTCGTCCTCTAGCAAGCGAGTACAGTCGGTGCAGTTGAATCAGGCGTCCTCGCCCACTAGAGGAAATCACCCGTGACCAAAGTCACGAGATTTTCCCTTGGACCGGTCGTCCTCGGCGCCCCTATTTAAGAACCACCATCCAGTTCCTCAATTCTCACCTCTGATCCTTCTCTCCTTCGCGGCCAACCCTCGGTTTTTCGCATATAACTCTTCAATTTCTTTCCTCTCTTTTCTTATCCCGTCGATAATTCTTTGCGTTCAGGTACTAGATACAAAAAGTTTTTTTTTATTTTAGCATTTATTCTAGATATAAAAAAAATAATTCATGTACGAGTTGTCAAACCGAATTAAATTTGTTATGACGTAGTATTTATGCACTGTATTTTGATTTAAAAATTTATAGCAAAATTCTGAAAGTATGAATATTTTATGCTATGTTTATTTATTTAAATATTTCTAATACTTTTCTCTCGAATACGTATTACTATTTTCCTCCTCCGACAATATTTTTCTGCGTGCACCTGACAGGTACGAATGATTTTTTCTTTTTTTAGCATTTACTTTATACATTCAAATAAAAACTCAATCTTAAGATATTTTAATAATTATTTTGTAAAGATAGTTATTATGCAAAAAAAAAAAACAATTTAAGATATTTTATTATTAGTATCTTTTTTAGTAAATTTGTTATTACGTATTATTTATGTGTTGTATTTTAATTTTAAAGTTTATAGTAAAATTATGAAAATATGAATATTTTATGTTATATTTATTTATTTAAATATTTTTAATACATTGCCGATGATAACTAAAGTTTGGTGATTTTTAAAAAATATACCAATACTTCTTTGGTCTATATTATATTGTGTAGTTGAATTTATTTTCAAATTTTCAATTCTAACAAATGTGAAAATTTATGTTATTTTTATTTAGTCAATTAAAGCATTTTATTTATAATGTTATATTTTTTATATAATTTATTAAATTATGGTTGTATGTGAAATTGACAGGATATTTTAATGGAAATTTTGAATGAAGATTGCCAGAGAAAGTTTGCACACGATTCCCAAAAATATTCACTTACACATTGTATGACTGTAGGCTTCAGAGGTTGGGAGTCGATGGGCATCAAAGAGATGTTTGAGAATATCAGCATACACGAGATCAATGCATTGACGGGTGAAACCTGCGAGAGAATACTTCGCTTGTTCTATGCGAACTTGAAATCGTCCGGGGAAGATGGAGTTTCCATTGGTTTGAGGACGTACATCCTCCGTAGAGAGTTTATGGTACGACTAGAGCAAGTTAATGAAGTGTTAGGGTTTGACATACGAGAGGCGGAACAATATTACAATGCTTCTCGAAATTGCCATTTTTTTTCACTGCTCGAGGGAGTGGATTTTCTATGAAGAATTCACTGCAATGCCAACATTGGGATGTTCGCAAAGCCACGATCAAATGAATTGAATATCAGAGGTCGGGTTCTCCGCAACTTGCTATCCCACACCCTTCTACCGCGAGATGGACATCGAAATCATGTAAGCTGCATGGACCTATATGTCATGGAAAAGCTATACAACGGAAAGTTTTTTGACCCTGCCTTTTTGATTTTGAGCCACATGCGTGAGGCCGAACAGACACCCAAGACGAATCTCCCCTTTAGGGCACTGATTATGAAGATCATTGGGCGAGTTGGAATTCGGCTATCGATTGGAGAGCAGATAATATCTCATAGATTCATCGACGTATTTGATATGACCCAGTTGACACAGATGGACATTGTGAAAGCTGATGGTGCCTGGGTGCTGAAGAGAAATCAGAGGGCATATACCTCTCAGGAAGTGCCAATAGATGAGACCACATCGCCGCCATTAGCCCCCCAAGAAGATGAGAGTAATGGATGGAATACGAGGCAGTATCTACAACAGCTATATCAGATGCAACAAACGCATCAGCAGCAGATGTATGAGATGCAATAGACACACCATCAGCATTTGCAGCAATTGCTTGAGACACAGCAGAGCCAGCAACGTGATATCCAGCTACTCATAGGAAGTGTCGATGAGCTCGCCGTAGGACAGCGTGTGGTGATCGCTTCTTAGGGAGAGTTGACTCAGTCACAACATTATCTCGATGAATCCTATAAAGAGATGCATGAGATGTTGCATACTTGAATAGAGAACCACGCCACCACCGACGAAGACGATGATGACCCTCTGGCGTAGTATATGTTAGTTTTTATATGTAAAGTTAATGTTGTACTTTAATTTTGTATGAAATTTAAATTTATGTGATTTTCTAATACTTGAACGATTTGGTGTAATTTAACATTAAAATAATTACTTAAAATACAATAATTTTCTAACACTTGCACGATTTGTCGTAATTTAGATTATCTTCCTGATTTGTTCTACTTATGAAACACTTTCCGTGATTTAATAACACTTTTATAATTTAGTGTAATTTTAGTTAATTGTTTTTAAGGTTAAATTTAAATTTTTTTTTTAAATAAAATTAGAAAAGAGGGCATTCTCACCCGATGTTTAAATTGAATATTTTTCGATGAATAATAAACTTTAATGATTTTTTTCAAAAAAATCAATCATTTATGGTTTATTTTAAGAAAACCATAAATCAATTAAACTATTAATTATAATATTATAAACAAAAGCATGAGAGTCTCTGCCAATAAAAAAAAGTCAACAATTTTTGCCACGACCGTGTGTAGAAAATTCCTTCATCCCGTGAAATATGTTGAAGCCCATAAATGTGTGTTGCGAAGCAGCGCCTGAAGTTGATCCCTGGTTAGGACATGTGCGAGTATTATGCCCCTCCTGCCGACATATACGGCACCACATAGTGGAATTTCTCTTGCTAAGTCTCGAGCTTGATGGCTCATCAGCATCTCGAACTCTTGTTTTCTTCGGCCTACCAGGTTGGCGCTTTCTTTTGGACGGGAGGATTTCGTTCATAACTTCAACGGATGGCCACATTACTTGTCCGCTAATTTGGCGAATGTAGTGTGAGTACATTTGCAGGTATGTTGCCTTGTGATAGCATGCATGCACGTAATTTTCTAGCGTTACTCTCATCTAGTACATGCAAGGAATAGAATGTACACATGAGATTCCTATCAGCTCCCACCTTGTACAGTTGCACACACCCAAATTCATGTCTACAACGAATTGTTCGTATTCATTGCTGACCTGAAATCGTCCAGCTCCAGCACGCGTTGCACTCCAATTTCCAGACGCGCTTATGAGCTTATCAAGCTTTTTTCGTATCTGGGGACACAGGAGCTCGGTTGATTCTATCACCTTCTCAAATTTCTGCACGATGTGAGTCATCAAACGCTTTCAGATCATCTCAAACATGGTCAGGATCGGTTTGTCACTGACCGACAAAAGAAATGCGTTGAATTATTTGCACAAATTATTCAATCCCAGTTCGTACTTGGAAATCGAAGAGAATGCATGACTGACCCAAATTTTAGGCTTTTCTGCTCGCAGCCATGCGTGGGCATCCGGATTAAGCTGGTATAATTTTCGCATCTCGTGCTCGAAATGACGCTCCGTGGGTGCCTTGGCCGCACTCCACATTGCATCTCTGTATGCTCTGTCCCGAAATTGATTTTTAAAATTCGCATACATATGCCGGAGACAGAAGTGGTGTTCAGCATGTTCGAATTCTTCGCGAACAACTCTCTGCAACCCCTGATATTTGCACGAAAAACAGGGTAATTAAAATAATATTACCACCACGATAGCCAAAAATTTGACATAACATAAAGAAATGCATTATATCTTTTGTCGATCTGAAATAAGTGTCCAACCACAACCCGATTCAGTGTTTAGATCTTGCTTTAATATTTGTAAAAATCATGTACACAAGTCCGCACACTCAGATTTGATGTTGGCAATAGCAACGAGATATATTTCATCATTGCCATCGATATTGACAGCCGTTAGTAATTGCTTGGGACACGACCCTTTGAAATGACAGCTATCCAAATAGATAACTGGTCTACTACACTGCAGTAAACCTTCCTTGTAAGCAGCCATGCACATATAAAATCTCTGGAATTGCAATGAATTAGGCTCCACTAGGTTACCATAAATTTTGACTATGCTACCGGGATTTGATTTAAATATCTCAGCTGCGTAGGACCACAGTTGCCCGTATTGTTCGTTGGACTTCCCTTCGTTTATGTTTCGAGCTACGGCCCTTGCTTTTGTAGCAAAACTGAGAGAAATGTCAACAGTAAAGTCTTTCCTCATAGTCTCGATAATAGAAAGAATCTTCCAGGTAAGGTGACTTTTGAACCTGTCTAGATAATGATTCGCCACCCATTTTACTGAAGCGTGTTTGTTCTCAATTATCCTCGAACAGCTGTTAGAGTCGATCAAACTCTTTATCTGAAACGTATGCTCGTTTTGCTTCTTTGAAGCATACGGTTGCCACCTACATCCATTTGCACACTCAGCCTTGAGTTGCCTCGTTTCACTTTTAGAGAATTTTATAGCATACCTGTTTTTCACAGAATATTTGCGTATTTCTTCTTTAATTTGTTCTAGAGAACCATATTATCTACCCAAAAAGAAGTTCATTGTAATTTGTTCTCTTACCTGGTACACTTTCCACCTCCTGCTCATTCGAGCTGGCCGGTATTCGAATCTCATCGTCGAGAGTTTTGGACATTGAATACACGAGCATTTCTTCATTTTCCTTTGCGTGATCGAATGATCGTACCATATGCAGGTGTGTCATCCAAATACGAATCCATTTCGGCATCACCAGTTGATCTCTCGTCTAAATCATCTGATCTACTTGAATTGAAATTTATCGTCATTTCTACAATTAAAAGAAATGACAATAAGATATGCTAAAAAAATGAATATCTTAAAAGTTTTTTTTCATAATAACTATCTTTACAAAATAATGATTAAAATATCTTAATATTGAGTTTTTATTTGAATGTCTAAAGTAAATACTAAAAAAAAAGGAAAAATCATTCGTACAAGTCAAGTGCACGCATAGAAATATCATCGGAGCAGAAAAATAGTCGTACGTATTCGAGATAAAAGTATTAGAAATATTTAAATAAATAAACATAACATAAAATATTTACACTTTCAGAATTTTATTATAAACTTTAAAATCAAAATACAGCGGATAAATACTACGTAATAACAAATTTACTAAAAAAAATACTACTAATAAAATATATTAAAATAATTTTTTTTTTTGCATAATGACTATCTTTACAAAATAATTATTAAAATATCTTAAGATTGAGTTTTTATTTGAATGTCTAAAGTAAATGCTTAAAAAAAAAAGAAAACATTATTCGTACCTGTCAGGTGCACGCAGAGAAATATCGTCGAAACAGGAAAATAGTCGTTCGTACTCGAGAGAAAAGTATTGGAAATATTTAAATAAATAAAAATAAAATAAAATATTCATACTTTCAGAATTTTGTTATAAATTTTTAAATCAAAATACAGAGTATAAATACTACGTTATAACAAATTTAATTCGGTTTGATAACTCGTACATGAATTTTTTTTTTTTATGTCTAGAATAAATGCTAAAATAAAAAAAAAAAACTCTTTGTACCTGGCACCTAAACGTAGAGAATTATCGACGAGATAAGAAAATAGGAAAGAATTTGAATAGTGAGATGCGAAAAACAGAAGGTTGGCCGCGAAGGAGAGAAGAATTGGATGTAACGACCCTTTTTTCCAGTAACATATTATCCGCTTTAAGGATTGGGCCGTAGCCCAATATCCTACCCTCACGAATTTGTTTGGTGAAAACTTTCCAGTCGGTCACCCAATATGGTACTGCTATAAACGAAGCAGTCTTAACTTCGGAGTTCGTGTGAGATCCATTGCCAATTGTGCTTCAAAACACGTCTTACTATCTTGGGAGGATTTCTTTACATATGTTTCATTTCCATATACATCCCCTAAGCGATATGAGATTGTGACGACCCCTTTTCTACGACCCAGGATTTGCTTAGACTCGAGGCGTTACGTCACGTTGTCCCTCGAGGTTTACCCTACAGTCGTACTCATACATACACATCCGGGTCATCACATCGGAGGTGAGAATTGAGGAACCGGGCGGTGGTTCTTAAATAGGGTCGTCAAGTACGACTGGTCCAACTGGACAGGTCGTCCTCGGCTGGGAATCACCCGTGACTTTGGTCACGGGTGATGTCCTTTAGTGGGCAAGTACGGCCGATTCGACTGTACCGGCCGTACCCGCTTGCTAGAGGACGGACCCGTGGACCGACCCAGTGGACCGGCCGTACTCCGCAGGGAAAAACCAAAACCCGTGACTTTAGTCACGGGTTTTGGCCGTGGAGAGTACGATCGGTCCGACGACAAACTAGCATCTCCTCGGAGAGGACGACTGGTTCAATGTACCGACCGTTTTTTCTCTTAAAAATTAAAAAAAAAATCACGGGACGACCGGTACAAGAGTACGGCCTCTCCCCTCCTCCTCCTCCGATGAGGTTCACGCTGATTGTTTATCAAACGTTAAAGTTTTTTACGATGAATAATATAGTTTAAAGTTGTTTTTTTTTAAAAAACAACCAAACTTTAAGTTTTTTTTTTTTTTTAAAAAACCCTATTTTTTAAATTATTTAATAAAAAATAAAATTTGATAAATAAACATAGCAAAATATAAGGTTTTTTATTTTAAACCTTCAAGTACTAGTTTTTTCTAAAAAATGCCTAAAGTTTCATTAATTAAATCAAATCTCAAAATATAAAAAATAAGCAATTTGAACCTCGAGATATGGTGAACCGGTCGTCCTCTCCGATTTTATTTTAAACGAGAACGCTAAAAATAATTTATTAAAATTATAATAAATTGTAAAAGTATTATTAAATCTGAAAATTTTACTATATATAGACCAAATCATGGAAAGAAAATCTGAAATTTTGTAACAGTTGCACGATTTATTATAATTTAAACATGAAATAATTAACTAAAACTACAATAAATTGTACAACTGTTATAAAATCACGCAAATTTTCATATTCTTTTCTTATGATTTGGTCTACTTATGGTAAAATTTTCGTGATTTAATAACACTTATACGGTTTATTGTAATTTTAGTTAGTTATTTTAGTATTAAATTACAACAAATTGTATAAGTGTTGAAAAATTACAAACATTTCTAAATTTATTTATCATGATTTAATCTACATATATTAACAATTTCGTGATTTAATAACACTTGTAATGTAATAACCCGGAAATTTCGAATTTTAATTCTTATTTCTGAGATTTTTAAATTTAGTCTCGGTCGGAGTTTTGAGAAATATTTCAACGGGAAATTTAAATTTTAAGACTCGGAGCCTACTTTTGCGATGGTTTTCAGAATTTAAAGTCGGAAGGTCGAGAAATTAACGAAATTACGGACAATTAAAACACGTGAGGGCATTTTGGTAATTTGTAATTAAATTAAAAAAATAAATACAAAATATATGTTATATGGTGGAATGGCTTCGGGTGGAAGCCATTCCACCGTGTTGTTTCGCGGTCGAGAGGAGAGAGCGCTCGAGAGAGATAACCAGCCGGTCGAAAGGGGGGTGCTGCCGACGAACGACGGCCGTGCGAAAGGGGTGCCGACGAGCTGGAGTGAGGAGTTGTTTTGCCTTCCCGCGCTGAGAAACCAAAGGTAAGTTCTCCCCTGCTTTTTTTTTTTCTGTTCTGTCGACCGAGTGTGGAAGTTCGGTTGTTCTTGAACTCCCGACGGTTAGAGCTCGGTTGTTGGGGTATTTTAGAACCGAGTGTGTGTGTGTTCTGGAGTCAGTGTGTGGCTCGGCTCTCCCGCGACGAAACCGACCGAGAACAGGGAGTTTCCCCTGCTCTGATGGCCGAGCGTGGGGTTGTTTTACCCTCAGCATTTCAAGGGATTATGTGATAAATTTAGAAGGAATGAGGGAGGGGTTCAGGGCTCAATGAACCGATTGAGAATTCTGCCGTTTTGGAGAGAAAACCGTGAAGGTTTTTGGTGCTGCCATGCTGTTTTCTAATTAGGAACTCCCCAAATTGTTAATGTATGCATTGGTGGGTCGAAATGTGATTGTTCGATGAAGGAATTGGCGAGATTGGATCAAAGTTGAATTTTTGGCTATTTTTTGTATAAAAACAAATTCTGTTTTTGGCCGTTTTGGCTAGGCTTAGGTTGATCATTTTAAATTCTGTTTTGTGGGTTAAAAATAGGTTGTTAGAGGAATGTATGGCAGCTGGAATCGTTCGATTCTGATATCCGACGCGAAAGTTATGCGTGTCGGAAGTTTATGTCAGATTTTGGTCCGGGTCAAATTAGTGAGCGTTTTTCGTGGAATTTTGACGTGTGATAGTGGCCTGTCTGTTTTTGGTGCGTAAAGCCGAATTGAGTGAGTTTTGGTTAAAAAAAAAACAAAGGTTGAAATTTTGTAAAAAATTGGCAGATTCGGCTTTTGGCGTTTTTCGCCTGTCTGTGACTTACCGTTTTAAAATCCGTCCTAGTATGTTAGACTAGGTTCCTAAGGAAAAGTTTAGCTACTTGAATCGCTCGATTCCGTTAAAGGGCGCAAAAGTTATGCGCGTCTGAACTTTGGGCTGGTTTTCGGCCAAACCAAACCAATGGCCCGTTTTAGTTGGAATTTCATGCATGTAGTTGAAGAAGGTTATTTTAGCTATTTGGTAAATTTTGAGATAAATATTGATGAGTGGTTGTTTGTGTTCTAGGTTGAGACACTTTTTGGCGAAACTGTGCATCGAGCGAGCTTAGCACGCCAGGTAAGTAGTGCATGCATGTGTTTTGCCCAAGTGGGCCTACACCTTAGAACTTTAGTATTTTATGTTGTTGATTGTAGTGTGCGTGCGTATTGTTTGACATGCATCATATTTTAAAAACGTGAACAAAAATGTTTTGAGCATGTTTTGAGTATGTGGTGAGACGTGTGGCGGTGGTACCGCGGATCCCGCTAGTGTGCGGGCCGGTGCTTTACCAGTCGTGGATTCCGCTCGAGGAGTGGGCCGGCTGGGCCGTCATGCGGCGTGAATGTGTTGACGGTGAGGGTGATTGGCAGTGGTACCGCTGATCCTACTAGTGTGTGGGCCGGTGCAACACCAGTCGCGGATCCCACTCAAGGGGTGGGTCGGCTGAGCTGTCGCGAATGCGTATGTGTGGCAACTGTGGCCCTGTGCTGGGGAGGCTGGGACGGGGGCGACGTGTCAGGGTGTAGAGTGGTGCGAGGTACACCCTTACCCTGATGTGGTTGCCGTGTGGTGATGCGTGTGTGTAGCTTGTGGGCCTCGTTGCTGGGGAGTCCGGGACAGTGGCGACGTGTCAGGGTATAGGGTAGCGTGAGGTTCCTCCTTACCCTGGTGCGGCTGCACTACGCGTCACAGATGTAACAACATGAGTGTGTGTGTAGAGACTGCATGTGATAGGATTGCATTGTCGGCTTTTACTTTCATATTGCATTACTTATTGAGCGTTAGACTTATGTTGTGTGTTCTATAGTGTAGGTGCTGACGATCTTGCTGGTGAGCCTCGAGAGCCTAGTCCTGAGGCATAGGATGGTTGGTGGCGTGCGACCGAGGCACCGGATAGCGGATTTTTGTTAGGGCGACCCAACCCGTGGAGATGGTAGGTGGTGGCCTGGTTTGTTTGCGGGTATTTTCCTTTTGTGGTAATTATGTACAGTTGATGAGATGAGTTGTATATGCGTCAATGTATAGGTGTATATGGAGTGCGTGTGATTTTGGCAACGTACGCATATATTTTACATGTATGAGCTTGAAATTTACTTTATACTGTGAATTTTCTTCGTTTGAAATTGATGGATTTTCATTGTCTTCATACTCTGATTGTGTTATGGTGATTTCTCTAGATGATGGATAGATAGATATTGTTAGTTTTGGTAAACTGTGTGCAGGGTTTTAAATTTTTGGGATAAGCAGTTTTTAGGCGTTACTCTGCCAAAATTTCGGGAGAGGGGTTGAGAGTCGAGAGGATATGAAATAGGTTGAAGTGTGTACAGTGAATGCTAGAGAAGTGTAGATGAGCGTGGGAGTGCGGCGTGATCGCAGGTGCGCGGGGCACGCGGCTCTGCGGGTACTCACGGGTTGTGCGGCGCCGGGTGAGGGCGTGCGTGCGGACGTGCTGTATAGTGGCAAGGTGCGTGGGGCACGCGATGCTGTGAGCGTGCGCGAGATGCAGTGACGCTGAGTTGGCGCGTGCGGCACCGCGAGGGTGCGCGCGAGGTGTCAAAGTAGGGACGTGAGTGCGCGGTACTGGATTGTGTAGTTCGGAGGGTGCGTTGGATTCTTTCCTAGGATTTCAAGTCTTACCGTTTTATTTTAAACTGTTTTAAATGATTTTCTTTTCCGCTGCGTAGTTTTTATGTTGAGGATTTCATGTTCCCTCTTCGGGACGCGAGTTGTTTTCGAATTGAGTCGAAAATTTTTCATACTCACAAATGTTCTTTTGAAGATGATTTGAAAACGAAAGTGGTATTAAATTTGAGTGAGTTATGTCAAGTGTTAGTGTGTCGTAGTGTGTAGATGCACTGTAGCGCACCGGGAACGTGAGTTTTCTCGGGATGTCACATGTAAAATTTTATTATAATTTCAGTTAATTATTTTATGCTTAAATTACAATAAATTATGCAAGTGTTAAAAAATCATGTAAATTTTCAGATTTTTTTTTCATGATTCGATCTACATATGGTAAACATTTCTTGATTTAATAATAGTTGTACAATTTATTGTAATTTTATTTAACTATATTTATGGTTAAATTAAACATTTAAATAAAATTGGAGAGGACGACTGGTCCAGCTGGACCAGCCATCCTATCTAGAATTTAAATTGCCTATTTTTGATATTTTGAGCTTTGGTTTAATGAATAATAAATTTTATGTGTTTTAAAAAAAAATTAATATTTTAATATTTGAAATAAAAAAAAATTTCAAAATATATTAATATATTATATTTTAAAATAAAACAAAAAAATCATCATGACACTTGAAAGTAAAGTAATATTTATTATAATATTAACTAAATTACTAAATTTTGTAAAAGCAACACACACTATGCTTACAAAAAATACATAATCTTAACTCTTAGAAAAATATAACATAAATTTAACTAATCATAAGACAATTGTTATTATATCACGCTAATGAGATAAAAAATCTTGCATCTTCACAAATATTGTAAAATAAGTTAATAATATGATACATGTAACTGTAGTAAATTATGAAATATTACATGTTCAATTTTTAATATTATTAACACTTCAAATAATAAAATTAATATGTAATACGTCTAATACGTGTTATCACAATAAAATAAAGAAAATGAATAATCACGACTCTTTGAAAATATTGTAGTGAATATGTCAAATAAATGGCATGTATCATTAGAATTCAGAATACGGATTTGAAGAGTCATCTAGACATATATCATCATATAAAAATATTTTGTTATAATTTTTAATTACTTAATAGATTTGTACGCAGTAAAAAACAAAAAATTTATGAAGATAAATATTTAATAAAAACAAAATTTGATAAAAATAAAAAATAATCGTGACAAAATATATTAATATATTATATTTAAAGTATGATTGATAAAATATAACTCAAATATTAAAATAAAACACAAGCATTCGGACTTTTAAAACATACATGTTACGCTAAAATAATATATATATATATATATATATATATATATATAAAATAAACATAATATTATATTTATATTTATTTCACCGTAATGGCAAAAATAAATAGAAGAATTTATTGAAGGTATGACTTAAAAATTCATATCATTAAAGGACTTGAAGCGTTGATTTTTTAAAAATGCAATTAACCAACACATGTTCTTGCAGTAAAAGATCAACATAGCAAAGAAACTTAAGCTATAACAAACAAGATGGAGAGTCAAACTACTGATAAAGTACCAAGTGTTACGTAGAAAAATAGAACAATGGATAGAGAGAACATATTGACGCTCAGCGAGAGAGACGTGAAAATTCAACTTTTTGTATTTTTTTTTTAAATGCGGATAAAAAAATATAAAAATCATAAACAAAATGTTAAAGATGAAGACATTTTGTATTTTTCGGACTAACAAATATCAAAAGAAATTAAAAAATCTACATTAAAAGAAATTGGGAACTATCCATAAAAAATCTGTACATAAAAAAAATTGTTTAAAAGATAAAATATAAAAAATGTATTAAAATAAATGAAGATAATATTTATAAACATAGCATTTAGATTATTTCTCCAATTTTTTAGTGTCATTATAGCCAATAACCATAGTCTCTCAATAAAGTTTCATCCGCATTGATTCTATTTTTTTCACTAAATACAATCCTGAAAAACATCAGTAATCACAACCAATCCTGATCACCCAAATAATAAAGTTGTATGAAAATAAATAGAATAATGTTTCATTTATTTTTTGTTTTTACTTTTTATTTTTTATTTTTTGATGTGTCAAATATTAATTTTATGTAATTAATATAATAAATTTTTAATTGCACTAATTAATATTTGATACGTTATGAAGATAAAATAGAGTTTAATAATAAATAATAAACACAATATTATTTAAAGTATAAACATAATATTAATAAAATAAAAATTAGGGTAAAATTTAAAAAAAATACTTAAAGTATGAAATTTTTTTCAAAAAACTCATATAGTTTGATTTGGTTTAAATCAAACCTTAAAAATATGAAAAAGTTCAAATTAAACTTTCATGAGTTGACACATGGTAGAGAGGACCCATCTCTTGAGATCTATTAGATGGTCATCCCATCTCCTGTAATAACCCGGGAATTTCGAATTTTATCTTTAATTTTTAGAATTTTTAGTTTGATCCCGGTCGCATTTTTGAGAAATATTTCAACGGAAAATATTTAAATTATAAGGCTCGAGGCCCACTTTTGCGATTGGTTTTCGAAATTTAAAGCCGGGAGGTCGGGAAGTTACGAAATTTCGGACGATTGAAGTACGTGAGGGCAATTTGGTAATTTGTATTTATTTTTGTAATATAAAAATAAAAATAAAAATAAAAATTAAAAAAAAATAAAATTTGTAAACACCCGAATGGCTTCGCGATGAAGCCATTGGGTTGTTTCCTCTGTGCACCCGAGAGAGCCGAGAGGGAAGGAGACGCGGGAGAGATTCGAGCTCCGACGACAGCCGACGACCGGAGGAAAAGGATTTCGGTAGTCGACGTGGATAAAGGGCTCCGACAAACCGGGAACGACTTGTAATCCAGCCATTCCCGTGCCGAAGACCCAAGGTAAACTGCCCTGCCTTTTTCGTTTTTCCGCCAGCAAGTGGGGAGTTCGGTTACTACCAAACTCTCGCCTGGTTTGAGCTCGGTTCCTGGTGTGAGGAGGGCTGGGATGGGCGCGCTAGAGGCTCGGCATTTCCGCCCCAAACCCGGCCGAGGAGAGGCGGGAATGTCCCCTGTTCCTCCACTAATCGTGGTGGCTGAAGATGTAGGCTACCTGTGTTCCTACCTCGGCTTGTTGTACCATGGTATGGAGGAATTGCAGCAAGAATAAAGGGTGGGGGAGGGGAGAGCTGGTAGTGCCCTGGTTTCGAGAGGAAAACCAGGGAAGTTTTGCTGCCATTCGAGGTTTCCGATCGAGAAGTTTCGAAATTGTTATGAGTTATGCATAATGGACTGGAATGCGGCTGCTTGGTGAAAGAATTTGCGAAATTGGATCGAATCTAAATTTTCGGCTATTTTTAGGTTAGAAGCAGATTCTGTTTTTGGCCATTTTGGCCTAGTTTTGGTTAATTGTTCTAAATTCTAATTTGCGGGTTAAAAATAGGTTGTTAGAGGAACGTGTGGCCGCTGCAATCGTTCGATTCCGATATCTGACGCAAAAGTTATGCGCGTCAGAAGTTTATGCGAGATTTTGGTTTAAGTCAAATTAGTGACCGTATTTCGTGGAAAATTCAACGTGTGAGAGTAGCATAGCCATTTTGATGCATATAACTAGTGGGGAGTGAGTTTTGGTTGAATGGAAGTGAAAATGTGAAATTTTAATAAAATGGCAGATTCGGTTATTGGCGTTTTTCGCCTATCTGCGGCCTACCGATTTAAAATCCATTTTAGGATGTTAAACTAGGTTCCTAAGGGAATGTTTAGCCACTTGAATCGTTTGATTCCGTTGACGGACGCAAACGTTATGCGCATCCGAACGTTGAGCTGGTATTCGGCCAAACCAAACCAATGGACCGTTTTAGTTGGAATTTAATGAGTGTAGTTAGATAAGGTTATTTTTAGCTAATTGGTAAATGTTGGGAGAAATACTGATGAGAAATTAGTTGTGTTTTAGGTTGAGGCTTTCTGTTGGCGAAGCTGTGTATCGAGCGAGCTTAGGACGCCAGGTAAGTAGTGCATGCATGTGTTTTGCCCAAGTGGGCCTACACTGTAGAATTTTAGTGTTTATGTGATTGATTGCGGTGTGTGTGCGTATTGTATGACATGCATCATATTTTTTTTAAAAACGGGAATGAAAATGATTTTTAGCATGCTTTGATGTATGAGGTGAGACGTGTGGCGGTGGTACCGCGGATCCCGCTAGTGTGCGGGCCGGTGCTTCACCAGTCGCGGATCCTACTCGAGGGGTGGGCCGGCTGGGCCGTTATGCGGCGTGAATGTGTTGACGGTGAGGATATGGGCAGTGGTACCGCGGATCCTACTAGTGTGTGGGCCGGTGCAACACCAGTCGCGGATCCTACTCGAGGGGTGGGCCGGCTGGGCTGTCGCGAAACGTGTGCGTGTGGTAACTGTGGCCCCGTGCTGGGGAGGCTGGGACGGGGGCGCCGTGTCAGGGTGTAGAGTGGCGCGAGGTACACCCTTACCCTGATGTGGTTGCCGTGTGGTGATGCGTGGGTGTAGCTTGTGGGCCTCGTTGCTGGGGAGTCCGGGATGGTGGCGACGTGTCAGAGTGTAGGGTGGCGTGAGGTTCCTCCTTACCCTGGTGCGGCTGCACTACGCGTCACAGATGTGACAACATGAGTGTGAGTGTAGAGACTGCATGTGATAGGATTGCATTGTCGGCTTTTACTTTCATATCGCATTACTTACTGAGCGTTAGGCTTATGTTGTGTGTTCTGTGGTGTAGGTGCTGACGATACCGCTGGTGAGCCTCGAGTGCCTAGTCCTGAGCCGTAGGATGGTTGGTGGCGTGCGACTGCGGCACCGGATGGCGGACTTTTGTTAGGGCGACCCGACCCGTGGATATGGTAGGTTGTGGCCTGGTCGGTTTGTGGGTTTTCTTTCTTTTGCGGTGATTATGTACTGAGTATGAGATTGATTGTTGTATATGCATCAGTGTATAGGTGTATATGGAGTGCGTGTGATTTTGGTGACGTACGCGGATATTTTCCATGTTAGAGTACGTTATTTCTCTATACTGGAGACTTTCTTCATTTGTATTTGATGGATTTTCGTCGTCTTCTTACTCTGATTTGGGTTGGGATGATTTCTCTGGATGATGGATAGGTAAATATTGTTGGATTCTGGTGAATTGTGTGCAGGGTTAAATTTTGGGTTAGCCAGTTTTTAGGCGGTACTCTGCCGAAATTTCGGGAGAGGGGTTGAGGTTCGAGAGGATACGAAATAGGTCAAGGTGTGTGTATGATGAATGCTAGAGGAGTTCATATGAGTGTGGATGTGCGGCGTGATTGCAGGTGCGCGGGGCATGCGGCCCTGTTGGGTACCCACGGGTCGTGCGACACCGGGTGAGGGTGTGCGCTCGGACGTGCTATGCAGCGGCAGGGTGCGTGGGGCACGCGGCGCTGTGAGCGTGCGCGAAACACAGTAACGTTGAGTGGTATGTGCGGCACCGTGAGAGTGTGCGTGAGGTGTCGAAGGGGAGACGCGAGTTGTTTTCGAATCTAGTAAAAAAAAAAAGAGGAGTAAATTGGAAACAAAAGGGTATTAAATTGAGTGAATTATGTTAAGTGTTTGTGTGTGTGTGTGTAGTGGGTAGATGCACTGTAGCGCACTGGAGACGTGTGGGTTCTCGGGGTGCTACATCTCCTCTCCTATTTAAGGAGAAAAGATGTGAACTTTTCAATTCTCATCTCTTCTCTTTAATTTTAAAACCTCTTCAATATTTTCTTATTCCGAGAAAATTTAATTTAAGTGATCGACAAGACAATATTTGAATTATTAAGTTTTAATAGTTTAACGTTTAAATTGTTCGAAATTTTTATTTACGTATTTTTAAATAAAAAAAAACGATGTAAGTTATTATTATTACTTTAATGATATCTCAATTGTATATTATATTTTTTTAACATTGTTCACTGTTAATAAAATTGAAATTTGACTACTTCCATCTCACACTTTATTAACTATTTTTTTAAGACGATTTTTTGATGGTGTAATTATATTGTGTAAGTAAATTCTGTTTAAAAGATTGAGTTTTGAGTGAAACCATTTGTAACTCCTGCAGCTTTTCATAAAAACTTACTTGGAAATAATTATATCTAAGAAATTATCCAACATAGTCTTTTCTGAAAATTATCCTTATCAGTACTCGCTATATTTTACAACGACAGCATTAATATCAACAGTATTAATATTTGAACTTGATAGTATGTCAAAAGACGTTTCAGCAAGATCTGGTCAAATGTTCTATTAATTATTGAAAAACTGTTGACTGTAGATGATGAGAGTCGTTGGGGATTAAACAGATGTTTGACCGCATCAACCTACACGGAGTGTATGCATTGAAGGGCGATAGCTGCGACAGAATAATTCACTTGTTCTACACGAACTTGATAGCCACCAGGAGGTCAAAAAGTTTGATGACGTACATCCTTGATACGGAGCTTTTGATACGTCCACAGACGGTAAATACATTGCTTGGGTTTGCCATGGAAGGGGTATAACAATATTATCATGCTTTCGGAAACTGTCTTTTTTTTCAAATTGCCCGAGAGAGTAAAGTTTCTATTGGGAATTCACCGTAATTCTGACATTGCGGGGTTCGTGAAGCCACGATCAAAAGATTTGAATCTCGGAGCTCGTGTTCTTCATAACAAGCTAATACACACCTTTCTATCACGTGACGGACATAGAGATCACGTGATCTGCATGGACCTGTACGTCATGGAGAAGATGTGCAACAAGAATACTTTTGACAATAGCTTCTTGATTCTAGGTCACACGAGTCAGATTGGGCTGACATATAACAAGAATCTTCCGTACGGCGCACTGATTCATAAGATCGTCTAGCAACTTGAGATTCAGCTACCGGTTGGCTAGTATATTAGAGCTCTCAAACCCGTTGAGGTATTTAACAAGAGTTGTATGATTCGGATGGGCCTCAATTGTGTCGATGGCACTTGGATGCTGAAGAGTGGCTAGGAAGCATCCACCTCTCAAGCTGTGCTGATGTAAGAGGCCACATCGCTGCTATTGACCCTCCAGGCGAGTAGTAGATGGGACATAAAACAACATTTACAACAGATGTATCAGATGCAATAGAGGAGATGCTGTAGATTTATGAAATGCAATAAAGGCAGCATCAAAACATGCAACTCTTCATAGGCAGAGTCGATGAGCTCGCCTTAGGTTAGAAAAAATTGGATGAGAGAATCCGTGATTTAATGGCAAACAATGACGAGGATGGCGATGATCTGCTGGCATAGTTTAAATGTTTTTGTATTTCTTCTCATCCGCCTCACTTTATGTTGTGTAGAATATTTTCGTAATTTTATAACACTTATATAATTTATTATAATTGTTTTAGGTATATTTTATAAAATAATTCACTAAAACTACAATAAATCGTACAAGAATAACCTTTGAAATTACACGGATTGATTATGTTTGAAAATGAAAATAAGGATGAAATCGAATAGAATCGAGTGAACTCTAATCTATGTTTGGGAATTAAGCATGTCGAGAAAGTTTCTGGCTGTTCAAAGGCACGGGCATAGTGCAATTATAAATTGTCGTGTATCTGGAAAGGCTCGAGTCATCAGGCAAGCAGCTAAATTATCAGCATCCTTCGCTCGCGACTTTTTGTCTCCAATCTTCAAAGGTTACCTTGCAATCATTAAGCTTTGCGGTGCTATTGCAATGAAAGGTGAAGATTGCAAACGAAAAGTCACGAGTAAAGGATGTTGACAATTCTGCTGCCTCCATGATGATCCATCCAACGCTCGATAATTTTTGTCTCGGCTGTGCGTCGCAGATTCCTGTCGGATCGTTTTTACATAAGAGAGCGGGGGGGTTTATTTTTTTAAAACTTAGTAATTGTGATCACTAACAAATTAATAAGTTCGCATTTAGATGTATTGACTTAATGATTGTCAGGATAATTTGATAGAAAAAATGCAATCAACAGTAAATAAGGAGTTAAGGGAAAAAAGAAACGACACCGAAATTGTTTACTCGGTTCGGCCAACCTTACCTACGTCCATGTTTTAAGGAGTCACATTGAAGATTATTTCCTTCTCTTCCGATAAAATCTTTGATTGAACTTCACAGGCGTCAATCAACTGCCTTTACACCTTTATCTTTGGGATTCACTCTTTTACAATGTTCTAATACAAGGTTGAGTTGAAACTCAAAATGCACTCTCTCAATAATATAATCTCAAGTTTTTTTAGTTTGAGAGTTGTATCAAGAATTGAGAAATTGACGCTTTTTGAAGTTGAGAGAATTTTTCGTTGATTGCTTCATTGTACTTTTTTGTAAAATCTTCATTTTTCAATTTATAATCCTTTTGACTTCTGCCTACGATCGGTCGACCTATCTTAAAACTAGTTGACACCTTGTTACTGTTGTGCATAGATAGAAGACCATTGTAAGCCGTTTCGGTCGACCTCTTTGCATTTCGGTCGACACTTTGTGATCGTTGATGGACGTTATAAATAGTGTTGCTCGACTCTTTGTTCTTTTCTGAATTCATCGGTCGACACCTTGATATAGCGGTCGACACTTGCTTTGTCTCTGTTTTGCATCGGTCGTTCTTTGTGGTCGACACGTCAATTTGCGTCTGGATATATTAGTCGACACTTCAAAGTCCGGTCGACACTTTAAATGGTTCTGTTTCCATCGGTCGATCCTTTTGGTCGACACTTTAATTGATACTAGATATATCGGTCGACACCTTCAATTGATTCTGGATAGATCAGTCGACACGTTCAAGGCCCGGTCGACACTTTGAAACTGTATTTCTTCGTTTATACTGCCACCAACTTTACAATAGTTTATTAGTACGAAATACTCTTTTTCAATGACATTTTCAATTAATAAAAACAACAAGTAATTTTAAACATTTATCAACTATGTTAACATTAAATATATTTTATTAAAACATAATAAAAAATTTATTAATCTTAAACACATTTTAAGTTAGCAATTCCTGCGTATAATAAAATTATATTAAAAAAAATGATTGTGTTTATGGGAGAAATGTGTTGAACTATATCTACATCTCGTTAAATATGTTGAAACTCATAAAAATGTCTTGCGACGTAGCGCCTGAAGTGGATTCCCGATTAACACAAGTGCGACTATTATGCCCCTACTACCGACATATATCCCACGAAATCTTTGAGTTCTTCTTACTAATTATCGAACTGGAGAGCTCATTGATATCTTGCACTCTTGTCTTTTTCAACCTACCAGGTTGGCGATATTTCCTGGGTGGGACGAGTTCCTTCATCTCTGGCCTTTGCAGACACATTTGTTGGTCACTCATGTGTCGAAATAAATTGTGAATACATATGTAGATAAATCTTCCGGTGATAGCATTGATGCACATAATTTTTCGATGCAACTCTCATGAAACGCATGCATGTAATGAAATGGATACACAGGATTCCAGTAAGTATCCACATGTTGCAGTTGCACACACCCGTACTCATGTCTACAACGTATTGTTCGTATCTGTTGTTAACCTGAAATTGTACAGCTTCCACAAACACAGCACTCCAATTTTGAGATATACTTTTTAATATCACAAAATTTTTCCTTATTAGGGGGCACAAGAGGACTATTCAGTGAGACAACTTCTCAATTTTTTTCACAATACGAGTCATCAAGCAATTTCTGATAATTTCGAACATTGTTAAGATCGATTTGTCTCTGACAGACAATATGACTGTATTGAATGACTCGCACAAATTATTCAAGCCGATATCGCTCTTGGGGTTCAGAGAGAAAGCATGACTAACTCAATATCTAAGCTTTTCTTCGCGAAGCCATGCGTGAACAT
The DNA here is from genome assembly GCA_022433055.1 of Begonia peltatifolia. Classification (NCBI taxonomy): domain Eukaryota; kingdom Viridiplantae; phylum Streptophyta; class Magnoliopsida; order Cucurbitales; family Begoniaceae; genus Begonia; species Begonia peltatifolia. The sequence goes on along the minus strand of CM039526.1, from coordinate 2,376,101 downwards.
CCGGGGTAAGCTATTGTAATTTTCTCATTTCTATTTCGAAATGATCACGTGTGATTGCCCTGCCTGTATGTCACATCATATCTCTGTACGCTCTGCCATGAAAGTGATTTTTGCAATTCGCGTACATATACCGGAGGTAGTAACGATGTTTGGTTTCTTCAAATTGAGCACAGCCCTCACCAAACTCTAAATATTGAAAGAAAAATATAATAAACATAAAACAATATAATTACCACGACGCCATTAATTTGATATAACAATTGAAAATGTATTATAACTTTTGTCGATCTAATATAATTGTCCATCCAGCTCCTGATCCAGTGTCTAGGTATCGCTTCAAATATTGCAAGAACTAGGTTTATGTTTCCGTGCACTCTTTTTTGACATTGACAACAACAACGGAATATATTTCATCATTGTTATCAATAATAACGACTGTCAGTAATTGACTGAGACACGAACCTTTTAAATAACAGTCATCCAAAAACAGATAACAAAACGACCGTACTGCAGCAAACCTGCTTTGAAAGCAACTATGCACTTATATATTATTTGACATATCTATGAATCATGCCTCTATCTCGTAAGTATGCATTTGTAATATATTATCCGGATTTGATCTACATATTTCTACTACATACGACCAAATTAGCTTATACTGTTCGTCGTTATTGCCTTCGTTAAGTATTCGAGCTATGTTTATTGTTTTTTTAGCAAGATTAAATGTAATGTTAACAGTGAAATTCTTTATCACTGTCTCGATAATGGAAGAAATTTCCCAGGTAAGTTGACTTTTGAACATATCCAAATAATGATTTGTCACTCATTTTGCTGAAACGTGTCGATTCTCGACTATCCTCGAATAACTATAAGTTTTTCAAACTCTTTATTTAAAATGTAAACTCGTTTTGCATGTTCGAAACATGTAGTCGTCACTTACATCCACCTTCACACTCAACTGTTAATCGCTTCTTTTCACTTTCGATGAATTTTATACCATAAACATTTTTTAAAAAAATATTTGAATATTTCTTTTCTAATTTTTTTTAAATAACTATATTTTCTACCAAAAAAAAAAAAAAAAAAAATTCTCGTTGAGATTTGTTCTCTTACAGATATGCTTTCTACCTCATCATCATCCGAGCTAACCGATTTTCGAAGCTTCTCGTCTAGAGTTCTGAAAGTCGAATACACACCTATTTCTTCATTTCCATCTAAATGATCGAATACTTGAACATTACCATATGCAGGTGTAGCGTACGAATACCAATCCATACCAGAATCACCAGTTGATTTCTCGTATAAATCAACTGATTTACTTGAATTAGAATTTACCATCGTCGCTTACAAATAAAATCTAATAAACATAAATTATATATAAAACAAAACGATTAAGAGAAAAATTATTATTGAAAAACAATAATTTTAATGTCACTGATATAACACGTAGAGTACTGATAAAAATAATTTTTTAGAAAAACTATACTAGACATTCTAATAAATAGAATTAACTTTTCAAGTAAGTTTCTAAAAAATACTGTAGGGGATCAGAAACATTCTCACTTAAAATTCAGTATTCTAGACAGAATTTACTTACACAGTATAATTACATCACTACAAAATTATCTTACAAAAAAAATAGTTAATAAACACTGTAAGGATCAGAAACATTATCACTTAAAATTCAGTAAATTTTTTATACAAAATTTACTTATACAGTACAATTACACCACTACAAAACTATCTTACAAAAAAAATAGTTAATAAAGTATGAGAATAGTAAACAGATCTCAATTTTATTGACAGACAATGTTAAAAAAAAATAATATACAATTGAGATAGCATTAAATAATAATAATAAGTTATATCGATTTTTTTTATTTAAAAACACAAAAAAATTCCGAACAATTTAAATATTAAACTATCAAAACCTAACAATTCAAATATTTTCTCTCATTCATCCAAAATAAATTTCGCTACAGCAAAAAAATACTGAAGAAGTTTTAAAGTTAAGAAAAGGAGATGTGAATTGAAAAGTTCACATTTGCTCTCCTTAAATAGAAGAGCAGATGAAATAACTCATCTTTTCTTCACGGGTGTGCAACTCGTGAAGAAATGGGAGGACCCATTTATGGGTCGACCCATCTCTTAGATGGATATAGGTCGAACTATAAAAGTTTAATTTGAACTATTTTTATACTTCAAGATTAAATTTGAAAACTAAAATATTTCATTCTTACAATATATTCTTCTGCACCATGGTCAAGGGTTAGGCATGTTCCATTTGCAGCTTCGTCTATTTGATGTGTCAGCCAGAATCTCCAGTTTGAGCTGTTCCAGAATGTTGATTTTGGTAATGTACCATTTCCTAAAACTACAACAAATCTTATACCTTGAATAAGTTTGTATCTTGCTGTTCATGAACCACTTGTCTGCAGGGATTCAGCATCAGCAAGATAAAGATGATGGACTAGCTTGATTTGAACCGGCTTGGGCTCATTCAGCTGCGCGTGTCTAGTAACTTGAAAGATACTCTGCTGCTCCGAACAAATGCCAGAAGCAGAGAGATATGATTCTGAGATGAGATCATTAGGGGATTGAATTTCTCAACTCAGTTTTTCTCAGCTCACCTCCTCAAAAGATCAAAAGGAGTTTAGAGCATAAACGTTGTTAAGAGGATCAAGCAATAGAATTATTCCTTGAAGTAGTAAAAATACCGATCCACAATTAAAATTTAGTGTTTCAATTGGTGTCTAAATTACCGGACTTGAAAATAATGTTTGATAAAACACAATTAATCCAGTTGATGAACATTGTACAAGCCCTAGCAAAGTGCCAAACCACGAGCTTAGAAGTCTTCAAAACAAAGAGGAATGACGTGGATGAACAAGTTGCACTGCAGGTAGAGGAAGCTGCAGAAACAAGAAAATCTATCAGACCCGAAAATAAAAGATTAAAAAGGAATTCCATATATTATTAGATTTTGTATAGAACTAGGTATAGCTTTCCATATAGAATCTCTGTTTCTTAATCATGGCAAGCCATAAGTCATCACAGTTGGTTCGATAGTCACTGCATGCAATTGCGATCTCTTAGAAAACCTTTCTTATTTTGTAACTCTGCCCAATTAAAACTAACCCAGCAAAAGGAGATGTGAGGGATCTAAACTTATAAGGTAGAAGAGAATTTCACAACTCAGATAAAGTTTTAACTCAAGTAGAATACCTTGGCCATTTTATCAGCATCATAATCAAAGAGAGTAGCAAGATGAACGTAGATGAGTTAATAAAAGCTCACTGCCCCACTAGAATTGAGTGTTACCAAAGAAAAGCTCAATACAGACTAATGATTTTCCAGGTAACATTGAAACAAAATGCTCTTTGATTGACATGTCAGAATCCATTCGAAGCAAGAGAGCAACACCAATTTAAACCAATTCATTCTTTAACGAGATCCATCCTTCTTCGTAGAAATACATCGTTTAATGGAGATGATCAAGTCTAGCCATTTGAATATATCATCTTGAGATTGATGAAAAATATAAACCCTCAAGGGAAGAGCATGAAGGAGGACTCGTAGCCTTTCTCAATGTCAAGGCTTCTATCAGTTCTTCAATTTGATGTTTAAACATGAAAACTTCATCAGCTAAATCTTTTGCAACTGAATCTTCCAAGGTTCTGCTTCTCAAGAAAAAGATACATCAGTTGATCCCATACAACTATCCAGCAATAGTTGATGAAGAATTGTTTGATCATATAGTTTTACTTTATAACTCTAATGTATCAACTAATTCTTTTATAATTCATATTATGAGAAAATAGAAGAAATAGAACATTTAAATTGCTCTATTAATAAACCAACCTTAATTGAGATTCTGCACCTTCCCTGCAGTCAGAGAATAGAACTTTGATGATAGGATGTAAATCAATGTTCTGAAACAATGCTGTTGTGCCCTCCATACCCAAACAATAACCACTAGAGTACCAAGAATTTATATTTATAACGACAATGTGCAGCATGGAAGATTTTGTTTTCAGATCCTTCACCACAGTACGAAATGATGATTCTTCTGTTGCACTTTCCAAAAGCTGAACTGCAAACATTCTTTCCAACGTATAATGCCTGTCAATGAAATTTATTTTATTTGCTCAGAACTTGCATCCATCATGGCTAAACATTAACACAATAAATTTCTGAAGATAAAAATTCCCCTGCCTCTTTTGTTTTTGTGCTTCACATCATTATAGCCAACGACATATGATGGATTATTTATGAACCATAACTTGAGCTATTTATAACTTTTCATTTTAAGCTTTTGGCATTTGCCCTTCAAAAATACATTACTCTATTCTTTGAAAATGACATACGGATAATCAGAAATTATAATTAGGATCAGGCTATCTCTTCAGATATTAAACCAGAAAAAGGAGAAAAGCATTAATCAGAGTAACCTAACCTGAAGAAGTCACCAGGTCCATTTACTGGCAAAGAAGTTGAGACATAACACTTAAAAATTCGAATTCCACCGTCTACAGGCTCCTGATTATTATTACTGCAAGGGTAAGCTCCAAGGAGAGATGAACACTGTGGGCATAAATACTCAATCCACTCAATATCTTCCCTGAGATTGGAAGATCGAACCATGAATATATTCCCAAGAAACCCACCAAGAAATGGCTTGCGTTCAGCCTGCATATTTATAATTTTCGTACAGTTTTGGTTGTCTCGAGAACTTTTACATAAATCATGTGTGCAATCATGATTAATATGATCTGAAACTGAACTATCACTACAATCAGAAAATACAGATGGGGAAGCTAAATGATGTACACCATCATTGCCACTTTCGTCTCCACAACAATCAGAGTATGCTGCAATGTCTTTACCATAACCTTGTTTAGAGGTTGGATCCTCCACATACAGAAAAGTACTTTCTGAATCATGCTTAGCTTTAGGAAGCCCATTTTCGCAAGTGACACCTGGCTCTAGCTTTAACATTTCAAGTCCTCTACAGACTGAGGATATGTATTCAACAAGGTCATCCTTGAAAAAAGTTATAGTTGTTGGGGACAGGAAGCAGAGACCCCTTTTGCACGCATAGGCATTTGCATAACTGACTACCATTTTCTCACTGATGCCACCAAAAGAACAGCAGCATGCGTCAAACCAGTTATCAGCTATCTCTCGCCAATTGACAGATGGCATTTCCAAGAAATCTCTACGATCATTAATAAAAGTAGGAAAATAAAATACATTTAATTCTGCAATTTATTGGAGTGACACTACGAGCAGAATTCAAATATCCTGCAGAAAGAAAATATAAAAGGCCAATTGATTCTCACTTTCTACAACTTATTTTTTTCAAAAGTTCTGTTGATCAATGTGTCATTAACAAAAAATTAAAGTGACATAGCAAAAACTTTGAGATTCATCAATTGAAACTCAGAAAAAGTCTCACCTAATCGGACTTTTAGTCAACCTGAACGAGCAGTTCCTGCAATAAAAGTCAGCACCTCCACTAGATGATAGATTGTCTTTATCTTCAAGAGTTAAAAAAAAAAGGAAATTTTTAAATACAACAGATGAATAGGCACAATAACCAGAAAAGTTAAAAAGTTAGAAATAAGAGATATTCTATGAGATAGAGAAAGATAAGAGAGAGTCACTTTCTTTCCCGCCAAAAGAAAAGAACTTACAAGCTTACCAGATTCCTTAAAGAAAGACTTTGACGCATCTGAGCTTTCACTTTCCGCGTCTTCAGAAACGTCCAGTACGGATTCGAGATTCAGAACAATAGGATGATCAACTGGAAGAACCAAGACAAACTTCACCTCAATATGATCGTCAAAAGCTCTGCAGCTCAGAGGAGACTCATCATCAACCAAAACTCGGGGAATCGGAACCCTAAGAGAAACTCTTTGGTCTTGAAACCATCTCACAGTAAGAAACGATCGAGGGAGACCCAAATTAACCTCGAGATCCTGACATTGAATGTATGGATTAGTTTCCGGATCGAAAAGTAGTAAACGGAGGGTCGGAACGTGGGACTGAGCTTCCCAGATGAACCGCCATCGGCTAGGGTTCCCGGCGGCGCCGGGCATTGAAGAGATGGCCGTTGCCCTTCGCTCCATAATCCATATGAAAACGCCCGCTAAATTTGATTTTACATAATCAATCCAACAACGTCATGGGCTTTCTAGTTGGCCCAATAAGCCCATAGGCTTTTTAAAGCCCCCTATTTTTTTAATGCTAGGATTACATTTTTATCCACATCCACCTTCAAGGAAAGAGACTTCGGGTGGAACCAGATAAACTGAACCGAATCAATGATATTTAAGTTGGTTCTCGTTTGATTCGGTTTCAAATTTTGAAAAAAAAAAAAACAATTTTAAAACCGGAGCAAGTAAAATCAAAATTGTCAGTTCATTTTTTCAAAAGTTGATCGGTCTCGGTTAAAACCAAGTCCGAATCGATTAAAACCAACCCAAATACAAAAAGATCAAAAATCAAATCCAAACTAGAATTGAGTAAAACCGAAAAAATTAGTTCATTTCGGTTCCAATTTGAGGTGGAATTGGATTATTAACCTTTCCGGTAATTCAGACATGCTACCTTAAATTGTTATTCTAACAATAGGCGATAATTGTTACATTTGTTCGATTTATGATGATAGACCTTGGGCATTTTCTCTCTAATTATTAATCTTGTAGTCACTTTAATATATACATCAAACAGAAATTTTGAGGTCATCAAAAGCATGGAACAATCAAACATTATCATGTGTAGTCGATCTTTTAGCTCCTGCGTCGTGGTTGAGCTTTCATGGAAGGAGTCAGTCAGTCTAGAAAATTACTGAGCAAGTGACCAAATCCTCCTATAAACCAACAATGAAATGCAGCAAACACTCGCTTGGAGTCATGAGATCTTGGTTTGCCAAATCAAACATCATTTGTCGTCCCTTTCTTGCTCATGTAAAGCAGTCAAATTTCACAACAAGAACAGAAAATGCTCCTTCCATGAAATTTGAAGGAGCTAATAACACGATAACTTGTAGCCTAAAAGCATTGTGCAGCGCAATCGGAGGCGACAAACCGTATGTCTTTTTTGTCTTCAGTCCGAATCTGAATCAGCAACCACAGAGGTTCTCACGCTTCTCAATTTAGCATTGAAGAATCCATCATCTTCTTCGTCCTCATCTAGCTTCTTTTCACTAATAATACCTGTAAAATGAAGGGTAAAAATGGAGTTGTGATTATGAAAAGAACATAGGCAGAAAAGCCTTACCCTTCTTTATTAAGACAATTTCAAGTGCCCTCGTGTTGAAATCGTCTTTTCCTCCTAAATCTTGAAACCCGACAAGTCTATCCACGGCAACCCCTTTCCTACAATGAAACATTTCAAATTTTATGAAGACAGCAACTCAAAAAAGTCTAAAAACACTTGAGGATGTCAACTATGAACTCAAACAAACAATACTAATTTAATTGAGCGAAATTTGACAAAGATAACTTACTTGAAGAGAATGACACAAGGCAAAGTTTTTATCCCAAGTTTGGTAACAAAGAAGGGTGCATTCTGCAGTTTATTTGTGTATTGAAATTACTAGGTCAACCATTTGCAACTAACATATGTACAGAGGATAAATATATGCAGTCATATAATGTCATTCATGCTCACCTCTGCATCAAGCTTTAGAAATTTTGTATCTAGATGCTTTGCTGAAAGGGTTTTTAAATGCTTATCCATAATCCTACAACAAACAATTCGCACACACAATTAACTTCAGTTAATTCTAGCTATCATGACGTCTGTATACACATGTGAGAGAGAGTTTAAGATAAGCATTTTACTTGCAGCGATAGAATTCATGATGATAGAAGTGGCAAATCACTTTTTCACTCTTCGTAACTTCGCCTAAGAAGTCACCTTCAGTTATCTCCCTGTACTCTCCATGCCCTTGGTTCTTCAAAGCCTCTCTCTTCTCAGCTTCTTTCTAGTCAAATAAACCAATCATGAACACCCACCAATTGCATAAATGTTACCACAAATATCATCTGATATGCTAATATAAACTCAAAAACTCCAACCTTGAGGGCTGCAATTCTGTCTGCATGCAATTTTTCCAGCTCAGGATCCTGACATCACCAAGTCAAAAAAATTGTGTAAATTCAAGAAGGACCGTAATTTGGAAAATAAGAGTTTGGAACTTACATCCATCAACTCATCAAGATCAACCTCCTGGTTTATAGAACTTGATGCCTGAGACTTCTCTTGGGCAAGCAATTCCTGTCAGATCAATAATTATTTAGAGGGTGCATCCCCATTTTCACATTTCTAACGAGCTTTCTTTTTCCACCAAAAGTAGAAGGCTAAAATTAGAGCTAATTACAAATGCAGAAGAATGCTTCCGCAGAACTTCATGTTTTTAAGGAGTTTTTTTTTTTTTTTTTTTTTTTTTTTCTCCATCGTAATATTTCTAACAATAACAAAATTTGTGTACTTTAAAAACGACATGTACAGTACAAGTGTATTACATACTCTACCTCCTTAAAGATTTCACAAGAATGCCCTCAAAGGCATAGAAATATGCCACGACAAAAGTATGATATGCAAAATTCTAAAACACCCTACATCTCCCGAATCCTGGTCTCAAATCACCATAGATTTCTTCCAAAGGCATTATAACTTGCAACGGGGCAATAGCTTCTTGCCCATCTCTTTATCCTCACTTCTCACTAGTAAAATCCCTCCATTCCAACAAGTAATGTCTGAATATTAAGACCTTTAAAACCAAAAAAGTATGGGGAAGGGAAATTTTGAATCATTTGACGTAGGATGAAACCAAAACAGACCCTTGCAGCTAGAAAACTCAGATACTTTTTTCCCATAGCCACTGCTAAACAAGACACACATAACCATATCGAGATTTACAATTTCACCATATAATAGGCAGAAATAGAACTGCCGAGATAAAGAACACAAATGAATCCGATGGAAACGGAATTACGATAATACCTTTTGATAATCACGAGCAGCAGCAGCCATTACATTTCCAAATGCTAAATTAGAGAGAGTCGATTTAACTGAATTCGGATCCATTGATACACTTTCTTTCTGAAAAAAAAAGACAAAATAAACTCAACGCAGCAAGATATTATTAGCATACATCCCATCGCTGAAATACCTGAACACACTTCGTAGAATCTGCAGAAAAAGGAGCGAAATTGGCCTTGATTTTCAGGGGTTTCGAGAAATGGATTTGCCCCTGGAGCGCGTTGCCGAGGTTTGAAAAAATAGCACTTCTTCCTCTAACGAAATTTAGCACTCGTAATTCTCTAAATTGCAAGGGCCTTTTTGGACTACTTTGTTCGAAATCACTTTTCAGAAGTCTTTTGCTGCGCAAGTAATGCTAAATGTATTTTTTATTTTAGTTTGTCAAAAAATTTACATATTCAATTAATATAATAAATTATAAAAATTAATTAATTAAATTTATTATTATTTGATAAATTAGTAAATTTTTTTAAAAATAATAACTAGCAAATTTAATCTAATTGATCACATCACTTATTTGCAACACCCCGAAAACCTATCCATTTCTGATTTGTTCACTGCTCTAATACATACATTCGGGTAAAAATTCATGTAAAATTTAAAACTTTCGTTCTTCAACTTAAAACGACAATTTTAAAAACTTAAAAAAAAATCGTCGCAGCAGAAGTCTTTAATTAAAATCATTTTAAATAATATATTAAGTTTTTAAAACATTAAAAGACATTTTCGGTTGACCTCTGTAAGCACTGTTCGACATTTTATTTGTCTCTGTTATCATCGGTCGACCCTAACGGTCGACATCTCTGCTCATCAGGATAACCGGTCGACACTTGTGAACACAGGGCGACACTCCAATCTTCTCTGTCCGCACAGGTCGAACTCCGTGGTCAACACTTCTACGTTCATCACAGAGAGCGGTCGACACCTGTCATCACAGGTCGACACCTACATCTTCTCTATTTTCATTGGTCGAACCTTGCGGCCGACACTTCTACCATCTTTACACTAACCGGTCAACACTTCCACACATAGGTCGACACCTTGTATGACTCTATCTCCGTAGGTCGACCCTCACGGTCAACACTTGCCTGATTTGGTCGACCCTTAAGCCTACTGGTCGACACTTTCTTACCAGAATTCTGCCTAAAAATCTTAAACTTCACAAAATCAATCGAATTTCGACTCAACGCCAAAAATAACCCAACGTGCATTTTTTCATCAACTTAAAATCATTATTTACATAAAAAAAAATGACTACTAAAGTTTGAAATCTGTTTATACATTCATTTGTCTCAAAACAACTTAAAACCATTTCGATTACACTCCCAAAACCTATACATATGCCCATCATGGTCAAAAAGCCCTAACAGTCGGCCGGGTTGTCCACGAGTATCCTCTTCCATCTGCCTCTTAATATTGGGCTTGCTATAAGTACTCATCAGCTATAGCGTTGTCACCTAAATCACAGAACTCATTAGCTTAATACTAAGTAATGCATAAAAAAACATAACACTGAAATCAAACACATCCTAATATATGCAGTTTCTGTAGTTTCTACAGTTTCATCTCTACTTTCGTTTTCGTCTCTTTCTTACATTTTTTTTATTTTCTTACTACTAGGTTCTTCTTTACGTGCTATATCGAGGTGACACACCTCGCAGTCCACCTCTCGGGACAAGACCAACCCCAATCTAGTAAAGTGACACACATCGCGGTGCACCTCTCAGGATAAGGCCACCACGTAAAGCGGGGGAACAGTGATACACCTTGCAGTTCACCTTTGAGGACAAGACTACTCAACTGCACCTTTATTATCTTCTTACGTATCTTGTCATTTTGTTCGTTTAATCTAATCCTACTGTTTCATTCCGTAAAGAACATAGAAATTCATTTTCGTTTTGTTATCGTATTTTAAAACTATGATGCATAATCATTAAAACATAACATAAAGTAAACGTGCATGCATTCTAACGAACTGTGATATATGCCCGAAGGCAAAACACCTATTACTCTACTACACTACTTACTTGGCGCCCTTAGCAATTCGTATTTCGTAGACTGCTCGTTAAACTGGAGAACCTATAAAACTACACATTCATCAATTTTATTTTCCTTACAATTCATAAAACCCTAAAGGAAAATCAAAGCTTTAACACATAATCTATCTAAATCCGAATTCCACACAATTTCCAATAAAACACCTATAACTTATCCAATACTCGTCCGATTTGGACGATTCGAAGTGTTACGGATTTCTTAGAACATCTAGTTCTTAACGGTTTATTCCAATTCCTAATCCAACACCTATAACTTGGCCGAATGTAGCCGAACGAAAACCATTCCGTAACTCGAGTTATTCGGTTATCCAACGCTTAATACTTTCCATAAAACCTATAATCTACACTTTCATATAACTTAACCACCAATACACGACTAATACTCGACTAAATCCTGAAATTTCATACCTTCTACCTAGAGTTTTACTGAAACTAACAAATACTCTCTCTAATCTTAGTTTTATCGTTGAAAACGACTAAAGGACTAATTATCTACTCAAAACTAACTAAAACTTATTGTAAATATGAAGGTTGACAAAGAATCGAAGAGGAACTGTCGACTAGAAGGAGAATCTCTGAAGAGGGAGAAAAGGAGCTCGCGGGGTGGGGAAGGAAAAGCCAAAGGGGAAGGAACTCGTTCCCCACCTTTTTTGTTCTTTTTTTTAAAATAATAATAATAATAATAATAACATAATTACTAAATCACCCTCAACCATTAACCGTTTAATCAAATTATTATTTAGTCCTTCTCCGGTTGGATTCTTAAATTTTTTTTCTTCTCCACAAAATAATCTTTTACTTAAAAGTAGAAATTCTTCGCTCTCAATTTCGACCAAAACTCCGCCGATTATAAATACGTAAATTCGAAATTAGTTTTAACAGAAAAAATCTGGGTGTTACATTATTAATTAATATAATAAATACTTAAAATAAAGAATAAAAATCATTTTAAACTTTAAAGTATTAATTTTTTTTTAAAACATTTAAATTATTAACCCTAACAAAATAAACTTTAAAGTATAGCTTAAATTTTGAAAGATGGCCAATAGCCCTCCATTTTCATTTTACAAAGAGAACGAGAGTCCTGTGAGGGTTAACGCCTCGTTCTCCTGGGGGACTTCGCCGTGGGTGCTCACCCCCCAAGCACGTGCTCTGCACGTGTCAATGATATTCAATTTATAAATTAATTTTAAAAAAATACCAAACGATATTCAATTTACTTAAAATTTTTACCATATATCACTACATTATAGGAAGATAATCTAAAAATTTTTGTAATTTTGTAACACTTGTATGATTTATTATAATTTTAGTTAATTATTTTATAAAACAATTATAATAAAACGTACAAGAATTTTCATATTATTTTCCCATGATGTGGTGAACATGTGATAAAAATTTTAAATAAATTAAGTATTGTTTGCTATTTTTTTAAAATTAATTTATAAATTGAATATCGTTGACACGTGCAGAGCATGTGCATAGGGAGGTGAGCACCCCCAGTCCCCCAAGAGAACGAAGGGTGTTAACCCTCACACGACATCTCGTTCTCTTTGTAAAATGAAAATAGGAGGTTATCGGGCATCTTCTAGGATTTAGACTGTTAGGTTTTTGATAATTTGATATTTGTTTTGTTATGGTTAATATTTAAGGGGTTTTCTAAAAAAAATTTTAATAATTTAAGATTTAAAATGATTTTTACCCTAAAATAAAACACTAATTAAATTAATAAATAAGTGCGACGTCAACATAAAACTATAAAATCAAAAAATAAACATGACATTAGTCTTTATTGTATCTCTCAATTTTAAGAATAATGTTACGTTTACTCTTTTATTTTATCCTCTTAAAATAATTACTAACATATCAAACAATGATTGATATAATAAATATAATAAATAAACTATTTATAATTTATTATATTAAACGTCAGGTCTAGCGACCTGATTCCCGGGAAGGGAAGTCGATCTCACGGCGCAAAGCACTTACGTAAAGGTCTTCAACAGGCATGCACCACAACCATTTCAAAGCGGCAACTATGAGGAATCGCTAGACCAGTAGTCATACCAACAAGGAATGTTTGATGATGTTAAAATAAGAGCAAAAAATTCATATGGAATATGAGTACGAAAAAGTGGTAAAAGGATTTTGCTAGGGAATGGTGAATTGATGCCGAGAATATGTTGTTTGAAAGGTGATTTAGGTTTGCAACGAAAGTCTTTAAAATAATACACATTCTAAGCAGAACTGTAAAGGAGTTCAAATCCAAAAATTAAGTTTCTCGTTTCAAATTAAATTACTAAATTCTTACCAAAGAAATATAGTAAGACTCAAACAAAAGTTAAACATTTAGTAGTTTCCTCCAAACTTTGTTGAAGCAAACCACTCTTTTTATTACTTGGATTCAGAGAGGGTCGTTGGAGTGAGTGAGTGACTAACTTTGTAAAAATATTATACTTAATGCATATCGTTTTAAAAATGAGTTTTCATCTTCTTTTCAAAATGTGTTTTCATTTCAAAACTATGCATAAATTTACAAAACTTTTACAGAAACATCAAAAAGATGGTGATCATCATGAATTCATTTCAAAACTACGCATGAATTTAGGGATTCGAAAACTGATGGTAACTTCACCAAGGCTTGTTTTCATCTTCTTTTCAAAACGTGTTTTCATATTAAAACTATGAATGAATTTACAAAGCAGTTACAAAAACCTCAAAAAGATGGTGATCATCATGAATTCAATTCAAAACTATGCATGAATTTATGGATTTAAAAACTTTTGCTAACTTTGCCAAGACTGACTTTCATCTTGTAACACTCATAATATCTCGTTAAATAATTTTCAGAATTTTGTATCGGTAAACGGCAGAGTTTTAGTCGGAATTAAGGATGAAAAATTTAACCGGTTAGGTAGAGGAATATTTTAAGATCAATGGATAAGTGAAATTTATAAGAATCTAAGTAGATACGGACTGAATAACCCTTTGTTAATTCAATTCATCAATTCTCTTCTTATGTAGATGGTCAATTTTACTATATACTTAAACAATCTATTTCTAGTATTACTCAATCTATTTAATTAACTGGTTTTCACGTTTCGGTCTCAAACTCTAAAATTCATTAAATACAATAAATTCGAGAAATCAAACCACACCAATATTGTAACTATGTCTAGCTTACGTATATTCATGACATTAACTTCATTGCTAAGGAATTTATCCATTTTCGGTTTCAAAACACCCTAAGGATTATGCAAAGATTGACCAGAAATTTACAGGATTTAAGAATAGAAATTAATTGTATCAACACGTTTGGAGGAAATACTGACTAAATTAAATTAAATTAAATAAAGAAATTAAAACCAAACATTCTCTAGCTACATCGTAGCCATAGAAAAGAAAATTAGTTTATGACAAGAAAAAGAAAAACAATAATTGGAATAATAAAATCCATGAGTTGAGAAGAAAAGAAAAAAAAAAAGAAAAGAAGAAAAACTCAGTCTGAATCTCCTCTTGATCTGTCTCCGTCTCGTTTTTGTCTTTGTCTCGTCTTTTCTTTAATCTTGCGAGAACCCTAATCCAAGAAAGCCCATGACCCACTGATTTAAAATTAAAATGCACGTCAAAACAAACTTCCACATGGGAGGATATGTCGCCCAGATGGGGCGTTATAGCGCCCCAGCTCCTGTGTATAAAGGCTGGCAAATTATGTGCGTTATATCACCCGGTCTTCTGGAGAAATTGATTGGCCGCAGCGACCCATTATTAGATTCATTCATATACTTGAGTAAAACTTATCAAATAAAGTATAAACGAGTGCAATAAAGTGTGTAAAATACACACTTATCACAACTTTACGTGAACACTTAATAAAGTTTGACTTTATAACAGCTATTGACATAAAATTATTAAATATATAAGCTCACTAAATATTTGTCAACTAAGTCAAATAATCTCTCACTTGAGCCATGTATTTTGATTATAATCATATATCACAAAAATTCTTAGGTGCACGTGACTTGCTATCATTACTAAAACATTGCCAAACAATCTCGTCTATGAATTATATCGGAGTATAAGATCAAAGCAACTTTCGTCACACTTATTGGCAACTAAACCCATCAATGGTCATATATAATAATAAAATTGATAACTATATAAAAATAAGAGTTATTTGCATTATTCTAAACAAAGTTTGATATTGATTCTCAAGTTTTTAGAAGTTTTAATCCATTACAAATTACAATACAGATAAATAATCAAACATGTGATACACCTAGAAGGCCCGTGACACGTTTTCAAGGTCAATCTCAAAACTTAACCAATTTTTTTATTGACTATTGTTATGTTTTTATAGGTGTAGGTCTAGTGGACTGTTTGGATTGGAAACTAACCTCTCAAGACATTGACAAGCCGACATACTTGCTGGTTTGGAACATCACACAAGGGTCAACTCAATTTTAAAGGAGGTCAATTTCAAGTCAAACGAAAATTTGCATTTCCAGGATTAATTCTATGTAATTTTTATTTTTGAATCGGCAAACATTAGACTTCATTGTTATCTAATTTTTAGTTGCATGCATGCATTAGTTTGAATGGTTAGGTTAGATGAATGCTAGATTAGTGGTGGTTAAAGTATGACACACAAAGACTTGAAAACCAAAGATCAACCAAGAAGTTCGATCCAAATGAAACAAGCTGTGCGCACAAGGACATCAAGCTCAGTCTATATATGAAGAAGGACGCCATTTTTTTCAAATTCAACTTTCACTCCAATGTCATTTGAAAGAGTCGTTAGCTGAAGTCTAATTTTTTGGAAAGAAAATTTGTTTTGTTGATAAAGAAGCGATCTCCACCAACGATTGAAGATTGAACCTCTAAAGTATTCGCGGCCAAGATCAACTCTTTGTATGAAATTACCTTAATCACCTTAGGTTTGGATTTTAATCATGGCAATTTGTGTTTGTATTTGGCAAATTGGATTTTGAATGAGAACAAGTAGACCTTTTTTCTCTCAAACCTTGAATGCTTGATTGGTTTTTACAATCCTTCTTTAATCAAAGGTTAGTTCTCAAATTGATTTTCAATTTGGGTGGAGATTGAGACTCTAATTGTTGCCAAGTTCGTGGTTGCTTGGTGACCCTTATTCCTCACCTTTTCTTCACCTTTTCTAAGACCTTAAAAAGGTAAGAAGAGTGGAGTCATCCTGCCTAGTGCCGTGTACATTTTTCCTTGGAAAAGTGTACTCACCCGAGATGTATATCACCTTCGGCCGGTTACGGGTTTGATTGCATATCTTTGTCAATTTAACTTATTTTTACGTAAAATTTTCAGGACATACCTCTGACATATCAAGTAAGATTGCCATCAAAATTCCTTTAATTTGAATTTCATTTGAATAGCAATTGATTGTTCTCTTTAGGAGTGTCCTCGGGTTTAGCCGAGAACACCTCACTCTTGGTGTTTGTTTCCTAATTTTGTTTTGAAGGAACCAAAAGGCCATCATCTTGGTATTAGAGCCGAGATTACTTCCCTTGCATTTTTTGGTTTAAATTTTTTGCATCACTTTTACAATTTTTTGGGTTTATAAAACTCAAATTGCATAAAAAACCATAGTTTGAGCCAACGAAGGTATTCTTTGGCTACTTCTTGACAACAGATTATAAATATTGTTACACAAATTAAATTGTCAATCTTAAGGAATTAATCACGTTAGTAATCTGATTTGCATGCTCACCCTTGATTGATATACCATTGATTGAATAGCATAGTCTAATCCTAATCGACTTTGAAATGGATTGATTTTTACAAGTGGCCGCGGAGGGTACACCAAATCGAGGCTAATAGAAACTTGTATTAATCTAATTATTATGTTTAAGTTTTATTTGAGTATCTTAATAGTAGGAAATTCATATTATAAAGTTTATCATTTCATTTATTAATCAAGATATAATTCAAGGGAAAACCGAAACCTAATTTCTAACTCCCTATCATAAATTGTTAATCAAGATTTAATCCAAACGTGAAAATCAAAAATTCTTAAATTCTAGGATAAAACCATTTTAGATATTTTGTTTTGAATTCACATTAAAATTTCAAACCTCCTAAAATTTTCATTAATTAATATTTTGTTTTAAATTCACATTAAATTTCAATCCTACCTAAATTAAATTTAAAAAGTTTTAAAAAATTAGGTTTTTTTTTTTATTGTTAGTAACCAACCATTCCTCTGACTTATCCAAGTTTCCTAAAATTTAGGAGTTAAGTAAATTTTAATCATAATTATCCATAGCGGCCTTAATTTCAACGCTGCCTTTGAGCAAAGAACATGAGTTGGACGATTCTCCAAACAAGAATCCTCAAGTTGGAGAATCTAGCCTACAAGACTCAATTAATGAGTTTAGTCAAATGATAAAATAAGTATTGGATCTACTTGATGATCGAGAAAGGCATAATGCACATACTAAGCATGTCCGAGATCATCTACCTAGAGAGAGATGAATTGGACCATAGAACATCTTGGGCTAGAAAGAGATATGAATCGGAATTTCCAGAACCATCACAGAATAGAAGGACCAGACCAATTTTCCATGAGGCCCTGCATAGGAGATATGTCAAATGAGAATTCAATGAACTTATCCATAAAAATGACTTAGAGCCCCCTGGGAATAGGTTCCATGATCGAGACTCACAAGATGAAGAATGGATGGATGGAGGAGAAGATTTTGTACCCCACAGACGAAGGAATGATGATGACTTTAGACATGCTAGGTTAACCATACACCTTTTGATGGATCATGTAATGGAGATTCGTAATTGGATTGGATAGACAAGGTTGAAAAGATTTTTGAATATTATGGATATACAAATCGCACCATGATACAACTAGTAGGAGTTATGCTAACTGGCTGCGCGTCATTGTGGTAGGAAAACATAAAAATCCAATTATGGCAAAACCATGAAGGCCCCGTCACTACGTGAAGAGAAATGAAGTATCTAATGAGAAAACGTTTCGTACCAAGTCACTATTGTCAAGAACTATCTTTTCAAATGCAAAACCTAATGCAAAAGGGACCGTCGGTAGAAGAATATCTTATAGAATTTGAAATGTTAAAAATAAGAGGAGAATGGAATGAACTGGAGGAACAAGTAATCACTAGATTTATTCGAGAATTAAATCGAGACATTAGCAATGTAGTGGAATTACACCCTATTAACTCATTAGACCCAGTAGCTCAAATGACTGTAAAAGTTGAACGGTAATTAAAAAGAGGAGGTAAGACAATCCTTACTAGATTTACTCCTAAAACCTCAGAGGCTGATAAAAAGATTATTAAGGTAGACGAGAAACAGTCTTTCACTAAAAGTTTGTCAACTAAAGAAACCAATAAGAAACCTATCGTAGCAGATAATAACCAAAATAGGACTAGAGATATTAAATGTTTCAAGTGCCAAGGTTTTGGGCACATGATGACCCAATGTCATAACTGTCGAATTATGGTAATCCAGGAGGGTACTGGAGAACTAGAAAGTGAAGATGAACGAGAGGAAGACGTAATAGAGGCAGATGAACCTGAAGATGCGGTTTATTATGCATAGAAAAGACCCTTCTTATTGGTTATATGAAGAGTATTAGTATCCAAAACCATAGAAGAGCAATGCCAACGAGAGAATATTTTTCATACCCGTTGTCTAATTAAAGATAAGGTATGCTCACTAATTATAGATGAAGGTAGTTGTGCGAATGTTATTTCCAAGGTTATGGTAGAGAAATTAGGATTAGATACAATCTCTAACCCAAAACCCTATAAGTTATGATGACTTGATGACCGTGATGACATGAAGGTTAACAAACAAGTCACCATCAAATTTTTCATCGGAAAGTATAAAGATTCCATCCTTTGTGACGTCGTACTCATGAATGTCAGTCATCTTCTATTAGGATGACCATGGCAGTATGAAGAAGAGTGACACACGATAGATTTTCAAATTGTTCTTCACTCAAATTTGGAGGAAAAGTAATTAAACTGACACCCTTAACTCCCTAGCAAATTGCTAAAGATGAATTAGCCTGAAAGAATGAGAGAGATAAGAGCAGCCTGTTAATGACAAAGGGCAAAGTCAATGCTGCCATCTTAAAGGGAAGACCCCTCATTTTGGTGATGTTTAAAGATAGTGATGGAACTTAGAAACATTCCTAAACCTATATTAAGTGTCCTTGGACAATTTGAAGATGTTTTCCCTGAGGAACTTCCAGTAGATCTACCACCTTTACGTGGGATGCACCAAATTGACTTAGTATCGGGATCCATACTACCAAATCGACCGGCCTATTGAATGAATCCTGAAATAACTGAGAAACTACAAAACCAAGTAAATAAGCTATTACAAAAAGGATAAATTTTTAAACCCATGTGCAGTACCTACTTTATTGGTGCCTAAGAAGGACAGTTCTATGAGGATGTGCGTAAACAGTAGAGCAATAAATCTTTAGTGGAGCTGTTGTTTTCTCCAAAGTTGACCTAAAATGTGGTTATCACAAAAATCGGATGAAGGAAGGCCATGAGTGGAAAACTGCCTTCAAGACCAAGTATGAAGTATTTGAATGGAAGGTGATGCCTTTTGGATTGACCAACACCCCTAGCACTTTTATGCGATTAATGCATCACGTGCTAAAAAAATTTCTAGGGAAGTTTATCGTTGTATATTTCGACGATATTTTAGTCTATAGCATAGATTTACCATCACATGTAGAGCATCTAAAAACACTTTTCTTGACCTTAAGAGATACGAAATTATTCGATAATTTACAAAAGTGTTCTTTCGCACAAGATAAGGTGCTCTTTTTAGATTTCATCATTACTAAAGAAGGAATAGTAGTTGATGAAGAAAATATTAAAGCCATAAAGGAATGGTCTACACCAAAAAAACATAATTGACGTCAACAGTTTTTATGGATTACCCTCGTTCGAGAAAAGATTTATTAAGGATTTTAGTGCTATCATGGTACCAATCACTGACTGTACAAAGAAGGGCAAGATTTTTGAACGAACAGCAACTTGTCGAAAAAGTTTTGAATTAATAAAAGACAAGTTGTGTCAATCACCATAAGATACCGAATTTTAGTAAGGTTTTTGAAATTTAATGTGATGCATCTAGAGTGGGAATTAACGCCTTTCTAATGCTAGAAAGTCAACCCATATCTTATTTTAGTAAAATTAAAGGGACCCCTTCTAAATTATTCCACTTATGATAAAAAGTTTTATGCTGTGATACATATTCTAGAGAACTGACAACATTATCTCCTATCAAAAAAATTCATTATCCATACTGACCATCAGGCGTTGGAACACATTAAGAGTCAAGGAAAGGTCAGCTTAAGACATGCCAAATAGATGGAATACCTCAAGAGATATCTGTAGACCCTTACCTATTTAAAGGGAAAGACTAACGTAGTAGCCGATGCTATTTCTCGTAGATTACTCCTTACTGAGTTAAGCACACAATTTTTTGGGTTCGAATAGATAAATGACCATTATGAGACTGAGCCAGATTTTTGAAAATATTACAAAAATTGTTATGACGAAGGAGATGGTAAATATCGTATTATACAGGACTACCTATTCAAAGAGAACAAATTGTGTATTCTTAACATTGGAGTTAGACAAAGCATAGTGAAGGAAGTACAAGTGAAGGTTTAACTAGTCATTTTGGCGAAGATAAGACCCTTGAGCTAGTTAAGGAACACTTCTTTTGGCCCCATCTCCTTTGTGATATCTGACAAATAATAGAACATTGCATTATTTGTAAAAGGACAAAGAGCAAAGCATTGCCTCAAGGATTATACCTACCATTCCATATTCCATCCCATCCTTGAATAGATATTAGTTTAGATTTTGTTCTTGGTCTTGGCCTTTGGTTCATACAAAACAAGCTTAGGAAACAAATACCAAGAGTGAGATGTTCTCGGCTAAACCCGAGGGAACCCCTAAAGAGGACAATCAATTGCTATTCAAATGAAATCCAAATTAAATGAATTTTGGCGGCAATCTTAATTGATATGTTAGAGGTATGTCTTGAAAATTTGACGCAAAAATAAGTTAAATTGACAAAGATATGCAATCAAACCCGTACCCTGCCAAATGTGATATACACCTCGAGTGAGTGCACTTTTTCAAGGAAAAATGTACACGGCACTAGGCTGGTTGGCTCCACTCTTCTTACTTCTCTAAGGTGTAAAAAATGTGAAGAAAAGGTGAGGAATAAAAGTTACCAAGCAACCACGAACTTGGCAACACTTAGAGTCTCAATCTCCACCCAAATTGAAAATCAATTTGAGGACTAACTTTTGATTGAAGAAGGATTGTAAAAACCGGTCAAGCATTCAAGGTTTAAGAGGAAAAATGTCTACTTGTTCTCATTCAAAATCTAATCTGCCAAATACAAACACCAATTGCCATGATTAAAATGCAAATCTAAGGTGATTAAGGTAATTTCACACAAAGAGTTGATCTCGGCTATGAACTTTTGAGCTTCAATCTTCAATCGATGGTGGAGATCGCTTCTTTATCAACAAAATAGATTTTCATAAAATTACGCTTCAGCTGATGACTTTTTCAAATGACATTGGAGTAGAATTTGAATTTGAAAAAAAATGGCGCCCTTCCTTGTATATGAACTGGGCTTGATGTCCTTGTTCATGCGACTTACTTCATTTGAGCTGAACTTCTTGGTTGATCTTTGATCTTCAAGTCATTGTGTGTCATACTTTGACCACCACTAACCTATCATTCATCTAATATAACCATTCAATATAATGTATGCATGCAACTATAAATTAAATAACAATGAAGGCCAATGTTTTTTGAATTCAAAAATAAAAATTACATAGAATTAATCCTAGGAAGACAAATTCTCCTTTGACTTGAATTGACCTTCTTTGAAATTGAGTTGACCCTTGTTTGGTGTCCCAAACCAATAAGTGTGTTAGTTTGTCGATGTCTTGAGAGGTTGGCTTCCAATCCAAATATTCCATTAGACCTCCACCTACAAAAACATAACAATAGTCAATAAAAAGTTTGATTAATTTTTGAGCTTGACCCTGAGAACATGTCGCAGGCTCCTGGGTGTATCAAGATGTGAAATAAAGATATAAAAGGTCAATTTTGAATGTCAAGCCGCAGCCTAAGAGAAAATAAGTTGTAGCTTAAAAGCAAGAAAATAAGCGTCAAACAACATCATCTGCGTCGCGGCGCAGAGCCCAAGTAATGGTCCAACGACCATAATAAACCCAAGCGATTGCCTAGAAACATCCAAGTCGTGGTCGAGAAGAGAAATAACAGCCCTAGCCATGGCGCATAAGTTCAGAGCTGCAGCGTAGGAATAGATTCACTTTCTAAAATTATGAGATTTGACACCTTTGGAAAGATTGCTTCAGGAATTTTGGAAACCCTGTAACACCCTGAAATTTTTCGTTAAAATGATTTTCGGATTTTCGTATTGATAAACGACAGAGTTTTAGTAAGAATCAAGAGAGGAAAATTTATACTGTTAAGTAAAAGATTATTTTGAACCTAATGGAAAAGAGAAAATTATAAAATTTCAACTGGAAGCGAACTGATTGACCGTCTAACAAAAAAATTAAAAATTGAGGGTGATTTAGTAATTAAGTTTATTATTATTATTATTATTATTATTAAAAAATAAATAAAAACAAAACTTTTCCCCTGCCATACCCCCCTCCTCCTGTTCTGTTCTCTCCCCTCGTGAAGACCTCTCCCAGGTTCTTCATTTTTGTTTTACTCCCTTTTTTTTTTTTTGTCATTCCCTCTCAGCTTTGCACGAAAGAAGAACCTGATCGTCTATTTTCTCCTCGGTCGAAGAACGCAGCTCCATCTCCTCTATCCTGCGTGGAACATGGCCCTCTCTTCGATTTTGGTAACTGTTCTCTTTCTTTTATGGTTTTGGCCAATAAAAATCTAGGGTTTCGGATTGGGCAGCTCGGTTTTGGTATTTTTCACCTGAGCTCCGGTTGTTCATTTTAAAAAATGTTATAGTATGTTGAATTAGATATTTTAAGGAAACTTTTGGCTTTGGAATCGAGTTGTTTCGATGATCGTAAAGGAAGATATGATTTTTCTAAGTTTGATAAAAAATCTGTGAAGAGTTTTTGGGCAGCTGCGGTTTTTCGAATTTCTGCTATTCATCGAGTCTGGTTTTTGGCAAATGGATGAAACCACGTCAAAGTGGACATAATTAGGGTTACGTAGCATCTTGAATCGTTGAAATCGGGTAAGGATTGAATGAGTTATGAATTTTAGAAGATATTGTGCAAAAACTGGAAAATTTCAGCTGACAGTTCGGTTTTGATTTTTCTGCCATTGATTATGCTTTGATTTTGGAAAATGGATTTCACCAGCATAAACTAGACCTTATAAGGTTTCTAAAACATGTCGAATTATCGAATTTGGCCAAATATACGATTTGATATAAATTTTCAAAGTGGAATGAAAAACTGTGAAATGATTTCCGGGCAGATTCGATTTTTGATTTTCTGCTATTAATTGAGTTCAATTTTTGACAAATGGATTTTACCATGTTGAAATAGACTCGTTTAGGAGCCCTCAGCATTTTAAATCATTGAATTTAGACTTATATTTAATTTTTTTGCAAATTTTTGAAGTTGGACAACATTTATGACAAATTTCAAAAGTTCGGTTGTGATAGTTTCAATTTTAATCCCTCGATATATAGTTATTTGGTTGAAATTGATTGAAGTGTCTAATTATTAGGGTGGTTGATTGAGATTATGTGGATGATGACCTAACCTTGGGATAATTACTTGAATTGGATTTCAATTTTTAGATTGTGCATTATAGAATAATGGGTGTTTGGAGATAGAGATTATATGCACATGTTTTGAGTTCTATTATGTTTGGATATTAGATATTAGATGGTGTTCATGCTGGTTGATGGATGTTAAGAGAATAGGTTAGTTTAGTTGTTGATTTGGAAGTTAAGTGCAAAGAGTTACACTTGATGATCTTGTGATTATTTATTTAGTGTTTAAAAATAGAAATTTGTGGATTTGGTTATATGTGGTGGTTATGAATTAGAATTGTAAATCGTGAATGATAACTTATAACTTTATATTTTAGAATTTCAGGAAAACAGAATCGATCGGGTTAGATTGAATAGCTAAGGACGCCAGGTAAGTAGTGCATGCATGTGTTTTGCCCAAGTGGGCCTACACTGTAGAACTTTAGGGTTTATGTGATTGATTGTGGTGTGCGTGCGTATTGTTTGACATGCATCATATTTTTTAAAAACGGGAACGAAAATGATTTTTAGCATGTTTTGATGTATGAGGTGAGACGTGTGGTGGTGGTACCGCGGATCTCACTAGTGTGCGGGCCGGTGATTCACCAGTCGTGGATCCTACTCAAGGGGTGGGCCGTCATGCGGCGTGAATGTGTTGACGGTGAGGACATGGTCAGTGGTACTGCGGATCCTACTAGTGTGTGGCCCGGTACAACACCAGTCGCGGATCCTACTCGAGGGGTGGGCCGGCTGGGCTGTCGCGAAACGTGTGTGTGTGGCAACTGTGGCCCCGTGCTGGGGAGGCTGGGACGGGGGCGACGTGTCAGGGTGTAGTGTGGCGCGAGGTACACCCTTACCCTGATGTGGTTGCCGTGTGGTGATGCGTGGGTGTAGCTTGTGGGCCTCGTTGCTGGGGAGTCCGGGACGGTGGCGACGTGTCAGGGTGTAGGGTGGCGTGAGGTTCCTCCTTACCCTGGTGCGGCTGCACTACGCATCACAGATGTGACAACATGAGTGTGAGTGTAGAGACTGCATGTGATAGGATTGCATTGTCGGCTTTTACTTTCATATCGCATTACTTACTGAGCGTTAGGCTTATGTTGTGTATTCTGTAGTGTAGGTGCTGACGATACTGCTGGTGAGCCTCGAGAACCTAGTCTAGAGGCGTAGGATGGTTGGCGGCGTGCACCCGAGGCACCGGATGGCGGATTTTTGTTAGGGCGACCCGACCCGTGGTGGTGGTAGGTGATAGTGGATTTATCATTTCATGTTGGGTATTTGTGTAGATAGCGGGGTTGTATAGACATTGATCTTTTGAGATTGTATAGAGGGGTTGTAGTGTTTTGGAGGACTTTCTTCATTTGTATTCGATGGGTTCTTATTGTCTTCTTACTCTGATTTGGTTATGGTGATTTCTCTTGATGATGGATAGATAAACATTGTTGGGTTATGGTGAATTGTGTGCAGGATTTAAATTTTGGGATAGTCATTTTTAGCCGTTACTCTGCCGAAATTTCGGGAGAGAGGTTGGGAGTCGAGGAGATACGAAATAGGTTGAGGTGTGAACAGTAAATGCTAGAAAAAGGTAGATGAGCGTGGAAGTGCGGCGTTATCGCAGGTGCGCGGGGCACGCGGCCCTGTGGGTGCACACGGGTCATGCGGCGCCGGGTGAGAGCGTGCGCGCGGACGTGCTGTACAGAGGCAGGGTGCGTGGGGCACGCGGCGCTGTGAGCGTGCGCGAGATACAATGACGTTGGGTTGGCACCTGTGGCACCGCGGTGGTGTACGCGGGGTGTCGGAGTGGGGACGTGAGTGCTTGGGACCGGACTGGGTAGTTCGTGGGGTGCGTGGGGTTCTTTCCTAGGATTTCAAGTCTTACCGTTTTATCTCAAATTGTTTTAAATGGTTTTCTTTTCTGCTGCGTAGTTTTATGTTGAGGACTTCGTGTTTCCTCTTCGGGACGCGACTTGTTTTTCGAATCGAGTCGAAAAATTTTCATACTCACAAATGTGCTTTTGAAAATGATTTGAAAACGAAAGGGGTATTGAATTGAGTTAGTTGTGTCAAGTGTTAGTATGTGTGTGTAGTGTGTAGATGCACTGTAGCGCACCGAGAACGCGGGGTTTCTCGGGGTGTTACAGTCTAACTGGACCGGCCATCCTCTCCTGTTTTATTTTAAAAGAGAACCCTAAAAATAATTAACTAAAAATATAATTTTATCATATGTAGACAAAATCATGGGAAGAAAATCTAAAAATTTGCGTGATTTTCTAACACTTACATAATTTAATAATAAAATAATTAACTAAAATTATAATAAAACGTACAAGTATTATAAAATCACAACTTTTCATATTCGTTTCTTATAATTTGGTCTACCTGTGGTAAAATCGTGCAAATGTTAGAAAATTACATAAATTTCTAGATTTTCTTCCCATTATTTGATCTACATATGGTAAAAATTTCGTGATTAATAACACTTATACAATTTACTATTATTTTAGTTAATTATTTTACAGTTAAATTACAATAAATCGTGCAAGTCTTAGAAAATCACGAAAATTTTCAGATATTTTTCTCATGATTTGGTCTGGTAAAACATTTGTGATTTAATAACACTTTTACGATTTACTGTAAATTTAATTATTATTTTATGGTTAAATTACATTAAATCGAGCAAATGTTAGAAAATCACGCAAATTTTTCAAATTTTATTCTCATGATTTGGTTTACGTATGGTAAAACTTTCGTGATTTTATAACACTTCTACAATTTATTGTAGTTTTAGTTAATTATTTTATGGTTAAATTATAATAAATCGTACAAGTGTTAGAAAATCATACAAATTTTCAGATTCTCTTTCCATGATTTGGTATAAATATGGTAAACATTTTGTGATTTAATAACACTTGTATAATTTATTGTAATTTTAATTAATTATTTTTAAGATTAAATTAAATGTTTAAATAAAACCGGAGAGGATGGCTAGTCCAGCTCTCTAGAATTCAAATTGTCTATTTTTGATAATTTGAGGTTTGGTTCAATGAATAATAAACTTTAAGAATTTTTTTAAAAAAATCAATACTTTAAGGTTTAAAAAAAAACTCTTGAAATTATTTTTTATTTGTGATATTATGTTATTAATGCTTCAATTTACTAGCCAAATATTGAATGATTTTATATTTAGAGTTTGATAGTCGAGAGAGGTAATTCTGAATACGATTAAAATATTACAACATAAAATTTTAATAGCTTGAGAGAGTATTAAGATTTTAGTAAATCAAATAGAAAACCATTGTATGTTGTTGAATAATTAAAAGAACGAATTTTATAGAGATAGAGAAATTGTGATTTTATGAATTAATGTTAGCTTGACGTTCAAGAGAGATAGTTTAACAAATTAGAGTTTTCAGTTTATAAATAATTGTTCAATTAAAGGGTATTGATATGATAAATATTCATGAAATCTATCATTTGGATCTTTTCTGAATTAAAAGTTTTTCGTTGGTAATTTTATTATTTTGTTTATTTCGTTTTAGTTTTTAAAATCATATTTTTAATTATCCAGCTAAAGTTAAAATTAATTAGATTAGTATTTAGTGAAAATTGATAAATTAAATATTCTCCGTTGATTCGACAAACTTAATCATCATTACATTACAAAACTTGACATTGTAAACATGTAATTTTAATACGATATAATTTTTCGTACAAAAATCAAATAAAATAGATGAAGTATGAGTGTGTATAAAATTACATATGATGTGATCATAGTATGTTTATAAACCAAACTTCAATCTACAGAACAAAATTAAACAATAGTGTCTTTTAACCAAATATTTAAATATGCAAAATTAAATGCAAACTAATTAGGTTTACTAACTTTTTCATTAAGTTAAAATTCTAATAATTTGCTATGTCAAATTAATCATTTGATCTCTTAACAAGATTTGTTAAATTAAATATGCAACCCAAAACAATAAAAATAAATAAAAGAGTACGAGAAGAGAAGACAAACGATTTGTTACTACAATTTTGTCAACCTTGCTTTGCTCTACTCTCTAAAACTCTTCTTTGAAGATTTTTATTATTATAATCTTTTTTATTATAATTGATTGATCTTTCACATGTAAATCGAGCTTTATATTGATTCATCATGGGTGTCCCTTTAATTGTTCAATAAGTAAAAAACAAAAAAGTATTTTAAATGATTTAGCTCAAAAAACCAAAACTCTCACAAATATAAAATCAAAAGTATTGAAACGAGAATCTTAGGCTATACAATAGAGAATAAACTCTATATTTTCCAAGAAACAATTGCAACACTTGGTAAGATGCACGACGCAGTGAGCTCATATTTATAGTCGCCTTGAAATTTCTCAAGCGACAATCATCTTCCATTGTTCATCTGGGCACCCACGATATAACCATTAGATAATTGTTAGATATATCAATGAAGCGATTAGCTTCTGCAGATTAAGTTGTGGCTACCGCACTGGGCATCCACACTTTGTGATCGAATGTCTGTAAAAGCATCTATTTGAATTTCTTGTCTGTGAACGAGATTTCCGTGAAGCCCTTCTGAGTGTTCGCAATTAGAGATGTTAAATGAGCGCGTTGGCTCGCCAGCTCGCCCACTCGGCTCGGTACTGTAGCGAGCCGAGCCTGCTCAGCTCGTTACTGTAGCGAGCGGGTTTGACTCGAGCCACACAGACGAGTCGAGTCGAGCTCGACAATCCGTGCTCGCGAGCCTGATGAGCCTGCTCGTGAGCAGGCTCGGTCATGCCTAGCTCGACATTGAGCTTTCCGACGATGGGCGAAGCTGAGCCAGATTTCCGACGTCTCCGATGGAAGCGCAGCATCCAGAAGCTCGGGCCCTCGAACATCTTCAATCGTCGTCGGGGTTGGGATAGCTGGGCGATCGATCGTTCAAGCGTTGGGTGATCATTGCCTTGCGACGATGGGCAAAGCTGGGCGAGCTTTTCGATGTTTCTGATGGAAGCGCAGCGTCCAAAAGCTCGGGCCTTCGAGCATCTTTGATCGTCGTCGGGGTCAGGAGAGCTGGGCGATCGATCGCCCATCTCTCTGATCACTGGGCGATCGATCATCCGAGCGCTAGGCGATAAATCGCCCATCATCGCTGGGTGATTGCCCAGATCGCTGAACTCTTTCCGTCGACTGTACTCTCTTCAGCAGTTCGGTCGACTTTTTGCCCCTCAGTTCAGCAATCTTTTTTCCCTTGATTTTTTTTCTTCTCTCACACTAAAGTGTCAAAGAACGGTGATGACCGTTAATGAGAAGCTGAGATTCTGAGCAACAGTCATCAAACCGTTGCTGAGAATCAGACCGCTCAGCAACGCAACGGCTCGTTACGCTCGTTGAGCCGGTTCGGCTCGACTTATTAGGCTCGCGGCTCGCGAGCCAACTCGGGTCAGAAATGTTTTAAGGTCAGCTCGTTAGGCTCGGCTCGTTAAACTCGGCAGGCTCGTTAGGCTCGACAGGCTTAGTGAGTCGGATCTTTCTCAGCTCGGCTCGGCTCGACTCGCTTGTTTAACATCTCTATTCGCGATAGATGTTTGCAACAATCTATGGACGTCTGCAAATTAAGTTTTCACCTGAAATCTGCTACATCATCTACGATGATCATTGATCTAGGAGCTTGCAGATTAGAGAAATGCTAGGGACGAAATCATTGGATCATGTTGAACGGGTTTAAGGGGTTGAGAGTTGGGTTATAACGTCTCATTAAACCCAACTCGTGTTAATTGTAAATAAGCTCTAAAGTTAAGATCAAGTATTATGGTCTAATGTATATTTAACAAAATATAATCAGGGTCACCATCCCATTTCAAAGCTGCTGAACCACTGTAACACACAAAAAAAAAGAGCAAATGGCCCCACACTGGCAAAATCCGCAATTGCGACATGAGTTGGTTCGTCGTTTTCTTTTTTCAAACAAAGGTACTAGGGTTCGATCGAGTTCAATATTTCAATATTATATATATAATTTGAAAAATTTCAATTCAGAAACTATTGTATGAAGTTATTTATCATTTGTGTCTAACATTTTTTTTTTGCCCAATTAGATCCGATCGTATACGTTATTTGCAATTTAAACATTTTCGTTAAATTGATTGCGTGCAGAGCACGTGACTTTTTTTTTTATATTTAAAAATTTTAAAAATTATAAAGTTATAAATTAATTTTAAAAAATAACAAACGATATTTAATTTACTTGAAAGTTTTGCAACATATTTACTACATTATGGGCAGATAATTTGAAAATTTTTGTGATTTTCGAATACTTGTATGATTTATTATAATTATTTTATAAATTAATTAACTACAATTATAATAAATCGTACAAGCGTTAGAAAATCACGAAAATTTTCAAATTATCTTCTTATAATATGCTGTATATGTAATAAAAATTTCAAGTAAATTGAATGTCGTTTGTTATTTTTTTAAAAATTAATTTAACATTTAGTGTTAGAGGACAACCGGTCTAATTGAACCGATCGTCCTTTCACATGTCTACAACAAACAACGATATTCAATTTATTTAAAATTTTTATCAATTTAACAAAAAATTAAACAGAAATATTTGAATTGCAAACGGCGTATACGATCGAGTCTGATTGGACAAAAAAAGAATGTTAGATACTAAATGACAAATGACCCTATACGATGAGATCTGGATTGAAATTTTCCCTCTATAATTTTAATATAAATTATATTTCTCAATTTTATTTATTTTTTTCTTACCTTTTGTCATTAAAACCAACTTTGCATAAAACAAAGTGACATGTCACGATAAATTGTACGTTCAAAGATTCTGTGGAGTCCAAATGAGTTCTCAGGATGGGTCAACCCATCTAAGTGACACATTTCAATGACCGTGAAAACATTTTAATTTTATTCGAGCTAAATCTGAGGGTTTGATTCGATTTTGCTCTTCCCGTAACCCGGATGAGCTGTAATTTCATTTATTTGAAACTGTGGATTGACTTTATTAGACTCCATAAGACCCCTTCCTCATTCCTCCATGCTACCAGTTTTGCTGCTTCCTAGAAAACAATTTACAATGACACGTCAAACACGGAGGAGTGGGTGAAGACCCAAATCCCATCTGACTTTTATCATTACTTGCTCACAAAGTTTTAAAACCAAGCATGATTCATGAACCACGAAAGAAGCGAATAAACAAGCATTAACTACCACGCATATTTTGTTGTTACTCACAAGACAAATATGCATGGAAACCTAAATTCTGAAACAAGTTCCTATCCTCCGAGATTATGCCCTCTCATTCTCTATCAACCCGATCTATTCGATATGATCACAAGCACTTATAAATATTCATAAATTTATTTTATCACTTTGTTATGATAGGAAATTTTTTATCTGGTTCAAGAATGATTTAAGTTAAAGTGGAAACCAGTTCGAGTTGACCTAGTAAACCGGATCGAACCAATCATTCAGGTCGGTTCGGTTTTGAAATAGGCAAACCTGATTTTGAAACCGAACCATCCGATCCTGAACTCTGAAGTTTGTCAGAGTTCTTGATACCCGACTCCTGATTGCCAAAGCCGAGACAGAGAGATGCCGCGACTACGAGTCCCAGTCTTGATTGTGATTTCCCCGGTGAAATGCCATGGGTGAGAGCGTGGTTTTATTATCTTTATTATATTTATATTTATATTTATTTCCATGACTTTGAAAAGTCTACGAACTAGTCAACCAGCAAAGAAGAATATAGGCCATTGAAATCGCGAGGATGCTCCTCCAAGAGCGAACCTTTCTTCACTCTCATCGACTCCCATTCTCTCTCAATTTTTCTAATAATCTAACTTGAGAATCCATTGGAGGGGACTGGGACTCTCAATATATATTGGTTAAGACGCTGAGCTATCTCAATCTTCAACCTAAGTTAAGTTCTTCCGCCATTGTTACAGAGCTGAGAGCTTCAAGAATGGCCACTTCTAGTTCTAGCTTTGAATCCAATCTAAACACCGCCAAAACTGTACTATCTACAGCGGCCTCCTTAGCCGCTACTCTCATGCTTGCTCGATCGGTAGCTCGAGATATCTTGCCCCATGAATTGAAAGAGACTTTCTTCTGGGGAATTCGTAGTTTCTTCTCCAGATTCTCCTCTCAGCTTACTATGGTGATCGACGAGTTCAATGGCCTTGAAAGCAACCAGATTTACGAGGCAGCACAGATCTACTTAGCCTCTAAAGTTTCTCCCTCGACTCAGAGAATCAAAGTCAGAAAATCCGGAGATGAAAAAAGCTTCATCGTCTCCCTCGAAGGTGCTGTTCTCTCTCTCTCTCTCTCTCTCTCTCTCTCTCTCTCTCTCTCTCTCTCTCT